>CM055205.1:13148460-13213460 GCA_029224185.1 Karalla daura
AAAAAGAAGATAAAAAAATCCCATGGGCAACAAGCATCCATGTGAAAAAGAGCGGCTAAATCAAAGATTGTCTCCCCTGCCAAGGGAGTTGATTAAGTCTTGTGTTGCTGAAACTAAGCCTACAAATCCATTTGCACAGATCAGAACAGTCTGAGCTCATGCCTCCGTATGTTTGCACCCATTGAGATAAAACCCACTTAGATATGTTGCATGATTCCACTTTCTCCACACTTTCTCTCTAGGCGTTTTCTGCGTTTCCACTGATGCACTTTCGGAGTGGTGATCTAATTCAAATCGGCCTCTCTGATGTGTATTTTCAGCTCCTTTTAAATGCAATATGTATAATTTTATTGACAGGTCATGCTTTCCCTCTAAGCCAATGAGCTGGCCAGAAACTGACTTCCTCCTGATTTTCTGAGATTTTATTACCGACTTTCCAATCTCTTTTTTTTTCTGTATAGTCTTTGCTGAAATGTATTGCTGTGTTCTTTAAATATCTTACTGCAAGGAGCAAGCCAAGCAGATGTAGGCGTTTGTATTTTTATTTTGCCAGAGTCGTGTTTTGAATGTACCAAAAAACTTTTTTTTTTCATTCTCTGCACCAAATAGCTGTGGCTGCCACTGTACATGAATTCACTACTGCATGAAAAACAATTTTCTATAAGCTATTATGAAGTCACAGGTCACAAACACAGCAGGCATATTTCTGCCTTATCTTCACACACATTTTTATCTTCCCCAGACCCGTACGATGACGACCTGAAGGTGAAGACCCAAAGACCTCGATCAGCTGACCAGCCAGGTGTGTTTCAGGCACAAACAGGTGAGTAATGTGTGTTTGTGTTGCTCCCCAGCCTGGAAAAGAAAGACAAGTGAACATTCACAAGCTACATGTGCGAGTGAAAATAAGAAATTCTGAATAAACTAAAAATAATTAAAGATGCTCTCTGTGAAACATTACTGAACCCCAGGGCAGCTGCTGCATTCGGCCACTTGTGTGATTATGTGAAAATGTGAAGATATGAGCGTGTGTGAATTTAAAATCTTGCATAATTGATAGGATTGGAGGGCAAACACTGAATTATGTATGACATGATTCATCAGGCATGTTCAGAACACCATGTATACGCTGGATGAGAAAATCTGCCTTATACACACACAACGTTACCTGTTGTTAGTTTTACAAATGCCGCGAGAGCTAACACACTAATTTGAGCTTACATGATGCGTCTTCCATATTCACAGCTCCCGCTGTGTGGAGGAGGGAGTCCCTACCGCGAGGAAAACCCCTGGCTCAGTCTTGTCCTTCTCCTTCGTTCCCCTCCCTCCCTCCTCGCCATGCTCCCCCATTCTTGCATTCCTCCAGGCATGTGTGATGAGCTTAAGCCCTGACTCACGACATGTTAATGAAGATGTAATGCGATTAACAGACATGCAATTAATTTGATTTCCTCCTTTGCCATGTGATGATGCCTCCATCAAAGGACAAAGCGCTCATAAACAATTTAGAGTGTGTGTGTGGTGGGGGTGTCTCACTCAATAGTTTTTGCTTTCAAGGGCGTAACTTAGGGGGAACAATGGGACACTCCACAGCTGCCTGACTAACTCAAAATCCCCCTTGAACGGGTCTGAACACCCGCTCTATGGATATTCATTAACATCTAAAGCTGCACTTTGATGCTGTGAGATCACATGTGTGTGTTATTGTAACCCTCTAACCATATTCATAGTGTATTCGGAATAAATTGCTGAAATTGATTAATAACATATGCAAATTGTGCAGAAAATCTGCCATAGAACGGCAGATATAAAGGTCCTCTATAACCAGCAAATAATAATCTGGAGCACCCTTGATGTCTGCGAGTCTCTCATGCAGGGATGAGGAAAAAAAAAATCTGTCCTACGACTACAGAGAGTCTGTTTGGTTATTGTAACCACAAAGGCCTTTCATCATCTGTCAGAGTCCCAGGCTCTCTCCCTTGACAATTGTGTAGATTATGATTTTGTTGGTTCTGTTTTCATTGTACTAACATTGCAATGGTGTCACAGTCATCCAAGGGAATTCTCATTTTATTTCAGTAAATAAAACGCAAGGATGATGCCAAGAATTGTCAAACATTTCCACCAAAACCTCACACAGCAATGATAGATTTGCTGTATCACATAAGAAACAATTTCCTCAGGATCATGAGAAAAGTGCGTGGTTCTTGTATTAGATCATAGGAAAACATGGATGTCTAGTGTGTTTCTGAGGCAGAGTTTTACCCCTGTCACACTCAACATTACTGTTTCTCTTGATTATTTTGTACTCTACCATATTTAAGACATCAGCAAAAGGAAACTGGAATCACAGGTTTCGTTTTTCTTCCACCTTTGCTGCTCATCAGGTGACCCTGCTGCTGAGGAGTGGTCGCAATGGAGCGTGTGTTCTCTCACATGTGGGCAAGGCTGGCAAGTGAGGACCCGCTCATGTGTTTCCTCTCCCTACGGGACCCTGTGCAGCGGTGCACTGCGTGAGACACGCATGTGCAACAACACTGTGTCCTGTCCAGGTGAACCCGGGATCACAGGCTCTGGTACGTTTGCTGCCACCTCTGGTGACCCCTGTAATTTAGTGTCTCTGCGTGTAGCAGACAAGCAAGAATGTGTAAATCATGTTATGCCGCAAAGGTGATTTTTTTTTTTTTGTTTTCAAAATACAAAATCTACTGGTGATATCTGCAGAGTGCCGTTGTCAGCACATTCCAGTGCAGCATTTTCTCTGTCTTGTCACAATATGTTCAGAAAACGGGGGGGGGGTCTCGCTTTTGAAGAAGATACGGGTATACAAGCACACATGCTTAGACATTCACACACGTTCTGTATCACACAGGATCTGCCCGGGCAAAACAAAATCCAACAGTGGCATGGTAGGAAAATAGAATGGGAATGTCATTTTGTCACTTCAATTCACGACTGGCCAGCCAAGAGTGAGGGAGAGGGACGGACACAGACATGACACCTGAGCTCAGTGTCAGTAGGTCTATTAGACATGCCACAGCTCAGGATCTCATACTTCCTGCCTTCGCTATCTTTAGCTTCCCAGAGCTATTTCAATTTTCTTTGACTGTTCTCATTTCTCTTGTCTATATCTATATCAGTGTCTACCTACATCTTCACAGATACCGTAGTATAGAAAAAAAATACAATTCAACAAAATATAAATAGCAGACGATCCTCTGGAGATAGTTTTATCTACAATGAAAAACAAAGATAACATGTATACAATGATGGAAATTGTCGAATGCAGATGTGTTCCTGTGATGGTGATAAGCATGGAAAACATTCAACATGAACACTACAGCTACGGTCTCGCATCGGCTGAGGAATTGTTTTTCATTTTAGATGTGAAGGTTGCTCCAAACTTCAACCCATTACATAAGAATCTCACACACAAATATGATCTGCCAATCAGGGTGAGTGTGGAAACAAAAGAAAGAGCACATCCTTTATTTTCCACAGTCAACACAACATAACCAAGACAGTTGAACCAAATCACTGTGGGAAGTTGTGCCCAGAACAATGTAAGCTCTGCCCTGGTTTGATTCTTCCTGTAGGCCTTTGGGGTGAAATTGTGAAGTACCGTCTGTACTGCTCTTGTCTTGATTGCCCTGATTGCAACTGCAGTGAGGTCTTGTGTGGCACTGCCCCCCTCCTGCCTGGCCTCTGGCTCTCTAATCAATTTACTACTGCTCAGACCCCAATCAGCACTGCTGGTTTGTCCAGGTGTCTAGTTCTGGCTCATTGTGGCCCTTCCTTTCATAAGCACAGTCCTTAGCCTGTTGACCAGCTAAGTGCCTTGAAATAAAGGACCACAAGACTGTTGCCAAATGTGCAATGGTTTCAAAATACCTTCTGTATCCTGAGTTGAGCTGTTGTCAGCTGCTGCTGAAGACTACGAGTTTCTCAAAATAAAAAGCAAACAAAAAATAAAAATAAAACTCTGCCGATGTCAAGTCATCAGTAGCCCACTCCTCATTTATTCCTGAGTTTAGCAGCCTGTGGCCTTGAAATTGTTATCATAACCAATGTCAACACTTGTGGTTTTGACAAGACAGCACTGAATAGAATCACCTTCAGTCCTGTTGCATCATTTAAAAACTTTTTAACCATTGTTGGTTTAGTATTTTCATATTGCAGAGTTTTCGGTGTGTGTCTGATTATTCACATCTTGTCTTTTGTTCCCATGGTTTTCCTGAAATGGTCCCAGTGTGTCCTTCCTACCAGACAGCTTGACCAGAAGTCTTGTCTTTTATTAGATTCCTTGTCATCCCCCATTTAGCCCTTTACCTGTGTTGCCATGTTCCCTTTGTCTTCTTGTATCTGCTGTTGAGTTGTTGTTTTCTCCTAAGGTACCAGATTGTTTGATGGTGTTTTTCTGATTTGTTTAATCACGGAAGTTTTGATCCCCCTGCCTCCCCTGTAATGCTAAACTGATTCAGCAAAGATCAAGGCATTATAGTTCACTGGGATTGAAACAATCAGGTTTTGCATCTGTTTCTTTTGGTTTTTTTATGTCCTTACAACATTACCCATGACCATACAGGAGTAAGAAATATCCCTAAAGATTCACAGTATGCAAAAATTGCATTTGGATACCTTTGCTCAAAGATTGCATCACACGTTAGGTGACATCAATAATCTCATATGTATTCCTTTCATTCTGGCTTTCCTGTCTAATTCGAAGACCTTCTAGTTTGGTATGTTGAAGGCTGCCCAGTTGGATCATGGAGCATCACTGGATGTGGTCCACCAGCTAACAGGCCTCCTTTTGTTTCAGTTGTTGATTGGATGCTGCATCTGATTGATACAGCACTTTATCATGATTCAGTGTTAGATTTAGTTTTAACAATCCTGTGTTGCATATTTGTTTTTTTTTCATATTCAGAATCAGGTGTAGCTGCATTTATTTAATTGTAGAACCTGAACCAAACATTATCATTGATGCAAAAAGAAACAATTCAAGATCTGAAGTTTCCCCATTAGCTGTTATTGTGGATGTAATTTAAGTCAGGGAGAAAAAAAAAGTTTATTTCAGTCAGCAAATAACACTTTTTACATAATTTATCTGCATTTCCATTCAGTCATGTGAGGCTGATGAGTGCTGGGTTGGATATGGGTTACATATTTTCAATTTCCATTAAACATTTAATCCAATAAATGACTTCCAGCATTCAAAAGACGACATAATGGCATTCTAGGCTGTTAAATAATGATTTCACATTCAGAATATCCATAAATACAGATGCAAGTGATGAAGAAATGATACAAATACATTCTGCAATTGAAAATGGTTTCTAATATAACACAATATGAATTCAGAATGTAGGTGGTTCTATCCATGTGCAGATGTTAAATTAAAAGCAGTCAGGCCACATAATTGTGGAGTGCAGTGCAAATTGTGCAGACCAAAATAAGTCTGTAGAGCTGACTGACACTTTCAGTAAGAGAGATTGAAACCTTGAATGTATCAGTGATGTCTAAATATCTTTGGCGGTGTGCTCGGGGAAATGAGCACACTCTCAGGTCACTTTGACATATTAGTGCAAACACAAAAGAGCACAACGTAGCCACGTACTCTACTTTAGGTCACAGCAGCATACGCTAACGAGCAAAAACCCCAGAGAGAATATGTTATTCCTACTGGAAGCAAATTTATCTTTGCAGGTGTCTCAACCTGCTGGTACAGAGATCAAAAATATGCATTATTCCAAATGCTCATATCAAAGAAAGCACCTGGTTCTCTCTGTTCCTTTTGAACTATGTGTTATTTTTCTTCCAATTATCCACTACAAAATGTATGCCTTTGTCTGCATTTCAACAATGGCTGGACAACTTTACACAGTAAAATTATGACTCCTTTTGGGTCTCTCTCTGACCTATTCCTGATTTCCAGATTCCTGGTTCTGGGCTACTGCTTTGTTTGTTTTTCTTTCTGTTTCCACCACCAAAGACCTGACTTGGACTCAAAAAAGTGTCTCTAGAGCAGCACTAGTTCTTTGCTGGGCCTGGGGTAAAGGCTGGGAGCAAAGATATTGAGATCATATTGAGTTATACAAAAGAAACCGTGGACCTGATGAAGCTGCAGCTAAAGAAGCTTAATGAAACGACAATGGGTAGCCGATGAAAAATACACATGATTCCCTTGACTCTGTCCTCAGGGCTACTCTCTACCCAATGTAACTAGGGAAGAAGGCATCTGGTTCTCAACTGGTTTGCAAGATGGGCTCTGAAAAAGCATTGGGACAGTTTTGGTCTAAAAGGGGTAAAAGCGATCATTCCAAGATAGTTATTTAAATATAGCACTCTGTCTCAAGACTCCTGATATGTTTTGACTCCTGGTGACACACCGGGCCATTTTGTTGCTTCTCGTTGCTCAGTGCTTCTAGCTACAGAGTAAAAAGAGAATCAAGTCTGTGCTTGATATGAGATCAGACAGTCTCCTCCACCAGCTGTCTGCACCAGGATATGACAAAAGGATTGAGCACTGATGCCTGGGCTTCCTGACTACATGGCGATTGGAGGTTGAACGTGGGCCTGTCTAAGCAAAAAGCCTGCATTGTCCCTTGACTGCCAGAGAGGAAAGAAGTGGCCCTTTATTCAGCCTGGCAGACAGTGGGGTAGTCTCTGGGCTAACCTCTCTGAACCCAGAGATACTTAAGAGAGTGCATCACAGGAATATGGCACCCAGTGTCCTCTGTGCGCAGCCATTCTAATTATGGGCTGATGTGTTTAAGGACGGGCTATTGAATGAAAAAAAAAAAAAAAAGAAGGCCCATAACCTCTCTGAGGACAGATAATTCGCAGCAAAAGTGGGACCACTGCTGTCTAAATGTCAGCATCGCAACACGAGGTGAAGTTATTGGCCTTTTGTGGCTAAGATAATACAGAATGATTATTTGAATAAGGTCTTTTTCCAAATTACTGAAAAATTAGTAATGGTGGAGTCTTTTATTGTATATTTTATTGTATGTAGTTGTCTTTGAAGAGCATGTCATTTGGAACATTTCAGCACATGTATGCTCACAGTGGTTAGAAGTCAGTCAACATTTACTGATGCAACAAAAAGACAGAGAGTGAGAGAGAGAGAGAAGCTAGAGGAACATTTTCCTTCCCCGTCGGTGCATATGCTAATCTTGTTTTTATGCAAATGCACCAACGCGATTTGTATGTCTAAGTGCCTCATTTTCCATTCAGTGTCGATATTAATATCCTCAGCCGTTCCTTTGATGGAATATTGGTTGCTGTGTTATGTTTCGTTTATTATTTCATTTTTTGAACCAGTCCTCTGATGTTTCCTGACGTGGCTCTAAAGGGGTGTAGGGGCACTCCAGGGATTGCTTAAATGGGATTACACCAAATTCAAGTAGACCGGGAATGTGGAGGCGGCAGCATAGAGACATGAAAGTCTTTAATAAACTTGATTAGATTGACTTAAAAAAAATAAAAAGAAAAAAAATCTTTGCCTTAATTGAGGGTAGAATCTCCATGCTTGTTTGATTTTTTAATCTCTTTGCTGCAAGGACTGAGGTCTGTCTACCCTGGATCAAGCAGGGAGTCACAAAAAATAACGTAGCTCTGAGCTCAGAGGCAGTCGACCATTCATGACTTTCATTCCAGTCACTAATACCCTAATTTTATAGATTGAAAGCATCTAATACACTACTGTAGGACTGTTGCCAGTATATCTTCTCTAAAATTACATCCTCTTATTTCTTTCTCAGAAAAAGCAGAGTTTACCTTACACTGGCAGTCAAATCTGCTGTTGAGTGTGCATCCAGTAACTCTAACGTCCTAATTCATCTGCAAGTAAAAGGCTTCTAACCAGTATCTTCTGTTCTGTTTTATATGCATTTTACTCACCCCTACTAATATTTAAGGTACCCAGGCACAAGTGAAAACACACTTTCACACTTTCTCCCAGAATATCCTGAGGTGAGGAGAGCGCTGCATATTTAATTTAGTGGATGGGTTTGCCAGTATTTTCTATTCTGCTTCTTGCCGTTTATTTGTGTTTGTGCACAAGTTAGGATTCAGAAGTATGGGTGTGTTAAGAGTGTGGGTGGATATGTCTCTGGGCACATCTCTGTGCATGCCTATATCTGTGTGTCTGCACAAGTTAGGGAACATCAAAGAAAAGCAGCTTGGACAGAAAGCCAATGAAGTGAAAATGGACATTTTTTTTCTCCCGATTTTTTCATGAGTAAAACTCTTAAATTAAGGTTATACAGATAATCAATTTTAAGTAATGGTCTGGCTCCTGACAAAGCAAACTAGGCAGTAATTGGCCCGGCAAATTAAGTTTTTCTTTTTTTTCTTTCTTTTTTTTATATGCACTGAACTATAATACTTTCATGCCCCAAAGCGTGCAAAATGAACTGGTACCCCAACTTCTCTTCTATTTAGCTACTGCTCATTTACTATAGATTCAGTGACATTTAAAACATTGGCACGGAACAATGGTGCATTATGAATACAGTGTGTCTGGGTCAGTGCATAGTCAACTGCTGCAACACCACACTTCCAGTAACCAGTCAAGCAAGAGGCAGAAGGTGCATGTAAGGATGCAGTCTGAACTGCAGCAGAATAATACAGATAGTGACCACACAAACCTCCCTGCATGCATGCATGCATGCATGCAAAGACACACACACACAGACACACAGTGCTTTTTGAAAATGCAGCCATGCTGGGCTTTGACCTTAGATGCAATCTCTGCTAATGATGGTAATCCTTAAAATCATTGTGATGCACGTGTCCCAGTACAGACTGCATATTTCAAAAGCTAGGAATAAATTAGGAGTTGACATCTTAATATGGCATCATTATATGCAAGCATATTTGATAGTTGCATAGATTTCTGAGATGTGTAGAAGTCATGCATTCTCATTACACATAAGCCTATTCTCTGTGGTACTGCTGATGTGTGCTTGGCTGAGTGAGTGTACAGTATGTGTGAATGCATATGTTTAAACAAAGCAGGCGGAGCGTGGACATTTTATCTCTTTCTCTGGGCTTACTTGCATTTGCATCAGAAAGTCAGGCCAGTTTATGTGAGACTGTTTGCTGCTTGCTGTTTTGCGCCTCTTTCAGCTCTGGGTTGTTTTTGTTGTTGTTGTTTTTTTCTTTCTCACTTGTGCTGAAGAATTTCCGAAGGGTTCATGAACTTGATTTTATGACCGGGTGTTTCAGAGAACTGTCACTTTGTGGTTTGATCATTAGTGATCATTTTGTTGTTTAATTCTTTTTATCTGCGCTTGCAGCTGTAAACATGCTCTTTTCTACCTCCCTATGTGACTGCAGCACTGATGGCAATAAGTTTGCTTTTAATTTGCACAGTAGGGCTAAAAGAAACACTCCCTTATGATAATACGGTTGTTAGTGTGAGGACATACAGTGATATGGCCCTGCAGCTTTGTTCATGTCTTGAGGTGTCACTTGGTAAGGAGTTTAGGTGTATCTACCCACCAGTAGGTGGTGTAATTCAATCCCAGTTTCCATGTCTAAAGGCATTTTTCTAATGTTTATTTTCATCTTCAATTTGCTTATCTGCTTCTACATTTTTCCCATCCTTGTCCCCATCTCCAATCGATGCTTCAAGCTTGATTTTTATAGGCGAATTGATTGGCTTTGCACAGTCAGGCTTCAGATACACTTGTGCTGGGTTTGAGAGATGGAAATTGGATTCTGATGAATAAGTAATGTCTTACAAGCAATCCTGTGGCATCGTAGTAAAAACAAAGATGCTAAATAACAGAACAGTGGCTGAATTGTGTTTGTTTAGCTTTTCTCTGCCTGCTATTGCATCACGTTCTGCATACTCCAGAGACAGTTTTGGAACTTGGAATGAAATATAAGCAAGAAATCTGCTTACACTTCTAGTTATGTTTCATTATTATTGTCCTTTTTTTACCCTGATATTCTGAAAATCTGGTTATGTGCCAGTAAAGCAGATATTTAAATAATAATGGCATTACTGATGTGCGGTAGGAAGTTGCAAGTGATATTTTCAATGCCATCCTGCCCCAAAAAAAAGTCACTTTGGCACCACAAGCTATAAGTCAGGCATCCAATGAGAGGACAGAACTTTAGAGACTAAATCTACAAATATTTTGTGAATTGGCCTTTTTAACTTATGAGTCTATATAGATTGAATTTTGTAAAACTGCAGTTTCTGGCATTGGAACTCTTTCAAAATAATTGTGTGTGTGTGTGTGTTTATATATATATATATAATCACTTATATATATCAATATATACACACAGGCTTTTTTTCTAAATTGCTGCTTGTCCCATTTCAGCAAATAATTATACTAGGCATAGTTTTAACTTAGGAAAGGCTTGGTGCAGTTCAGTACAGCTTCGCTCACCAGTCAGCTTAGCTGGAGCCACTTGAAAAAGCATCCCATTAAAATCACCAGCATAGCTCAACAAAAAAGGGAAACGATCCTTCGCAATGATGTTTTTTTCTTTTTTCTCACTGCCACTCTTGCAACGTATATCCAGCACAGAAACACATTAACTCAATGAATATATAGCTATCTCATGATGTTGCAATGCCTCACATGTCTGTTTTCTTTTTAATACCACCATCTTCTCCTTCTCTCTTAGCTCTCTACTCCTGCTCCTCTGAGTCTTCCTTCACAGAGTAGATTTAATTATTTATGGCCATGATTTATTCAGCTTTGCTCAACACAGGACCAGCAATCTCTATCCTGCTGTCTCTAACTTTCTCTTCTCCCCTCCCTCTGTCCCTCCCCCTTCTTTCTATCTCTCTCGCAGCATCGCTCCAAAGCCGCTCCTCTCTCTTTCCTCTGTCTCTTTCAACATAGCTTAGCTCTGCTCTGGTCTCTCGCCCGGACGTTTCTCTATTTTCAAAATAAACTCCTCCCTTCGTTCTCTTGGCCACTGTGCTCCTTTTAAAGCCTGTCAAAGTTTCTGAGCCCAAATCTTTTTGTATGCTTTCGAGTTCACCTATAATCTCCTCTCCGTGTCAAGTTCATCAATTTTTGCTCTTTCTTTCCTTGACACTTATTAACCAATTGTGCCATTCATTTTTTTCCACCACTGCAGCCGCCTATTGAACATTTGTTTTAGAGCCGATCTCCTGCTAACGTTTCTCTGCCATTTTAATATTCTGTTATCTCAGTTCAGACATTTCCAAATAACTACAGCAATTATTTTTGTGTATATGTGTCTTCCATGAGTATGAGAGAGCTGAAAAACAGATCAAGATGACACATTCCTGCGAGGCTTAACCAGCATCATAAGAGTGCTCTTGTCCAGCTCATCGCGCTGCAAAGTTTTCATGCAACTCCACAGCTCATTTATTCTATTTTGATTTGTTTCAACCGCAGCTGTTGCTTAAAACGGATTAGATGAGCAAAAGAAGAAATAGGAAGCTCGAAAGAGGAGAAGCATTTTAATACTTTAATCAACGCTTGAAGTGTTTGAAGTCACTGGAGTCTTTGGATCCCGTGGTTCACGGCGTATGATAAATGAAAGCTTGACTAATTCCAAAACGCGAACTTGCCACGTTCATTTTCTTGTCATGACTCAAACTGCATAACCGCATGATTTCAAATGCCATATTGTCCATTCCTAACCTCCATTTTCTCTCATATAGTAACATGTAAGTACAGCTTCATTCTCAGTGTTTCCTCTCCTTCGTATCTGGAATGTGTTTTTGGAGGTTGGACATTCACCTCCTCCATGTTTTCTTTTTCTTTTCTTATTATGGAATGTGCTCAGACTCATTTAATATCTCATGTTTCTCTCATTCTCTAACCCTCCTGCCTGCAATGCGATGCTCTACCCCTTCCCTCCCTCCCTCCTTCCCTCATCCCTCATCCCCATGTCGTGTTTGTGCATTGTGCGTTTGTGGGTGTTTCCAGTGCATGGGCTGTGGGAGGAGTGGTCGTCATGGAGTCTGTGCTCTGTGACCTGTGGGCGGGGCTCCAGGACGCGAACCAGGAAGTGTGTGAACGGAGGCGGGGTCGTGGCTTGTGGACGGCCCGAGGTTCAGACCAAAGTCTGCAACATAGCTGTGTGTCCTGGTTAGTAGAATCCCCATTTACATGATTCACCCAGTGCCTCCATCTCTCTCTCTATCTCTTACCTTTCTGCCAATTAAAGCATGTGTTCTTTTTCGCCTTAACAAACATTTGCAGTTCTTGAATTTGCATGCAGACATTTATGCTTTTTTTTTACACTTACATCAATCTCTGGCAGTGATCTATCTCTCTCTCTACTATATTTGCTCTTATAAAAACTGGATAAAATGTGTTGCTTTCATGTCACATGGCTCAGACTGTAATTATGAGCAGTTAAGGGGAGAAACTGGACATGTCAGTTTCTCATTCATCTAAGTATAGGATGTTGGTCATTTTTGACGGCTATGATATCTTCCACTTGTTAAGAGAAGCTGTGAAGCAGCCAAAGTTTATGGCTGAAATGCAGTCCCATTATGACAGCATTGGAAATAACTGGGTGCATTTGTGATTCACTGTCGAAAGAAATTAATTAAAAATATGTTAGTCCTCAAGCACCAAGGACGAATGACTTATGAGTGGATACATTTTTTTATAACTAATCTTTTTTTTTTAAAAAAATACAAATTCAACAAAAACTGTTTGTAGCCTCAATGAGCCACTGATGCAAGGCTGATGAGATATACTGTAGATGGTAAAAACAAATTTAACATTTCTGTGTTTTGCAGAAACACATACTAACATAAAGTCCCGCAACCTCACAGGTTGTTTCAGCCCCTTTGTGCCACTGCATACCTGCTCACTTAACCCTCCTCAAAGATCATAGCCTAATATTGTCTTTACTCTGGACTTCCAAGCCCCTTCCATGGTTGGCTTGGCGGCGCTCTCCTGCTATTGTCTCTGAGATTACCTGTTCGGCGTACACCTTGTCAAGAACAGCAATAGGTCCCCCATTGCAGCCTCATCTAATTCTGGTATCAAGGGTCCTCCAGGACTTTATTCCAATCTGGCTGTGACTGTCCAGCCGAAACATCTTTATCAGGCTGCCATTGGAGTGGAATAGGACCAAACCAGTGACTGAAATAACGTCTCAATAGAGCTGACAGTGACAAAAGAGTGTGGGGGTCGGGGTGTCTAGGGCAAAGACTGTAGCCCCCAACAGAGATATAGACCCTGACTGTTCTTCTATGAAACAGATCTAAGGATTGACTCATCATGTACGGCAGAGTTTAAATATGGCACAAAGAAGAAATAATAATAAGACTTTCAGTACACTTCAAGAACATCCGTTAACCATTTCAAGCATCCTTTTAGAAAAGCACTTACTTTAAAAGCACTGAAAGAACAATGCATTTCAGTGATTGGATTTGTTCCATGCTTTATGTGTTCACAGAATATGAATAGTTTTCTGCATAGCGCTGGAATAATAGCCTTAATGGATGTACAGATACTAAAACACAAAAGAGTTTAATACAAAATTCATGGTTGCTTTCTGAGTAATAACTTTGTTTCAGTCCACATGAGAATGCAGGTGTCCATACTACAGTGTGCAATCCCTCAAAAGGCAAACAATTATCACAGGATAAGTGCGCTATTTTTATTGCTACAAAAGGAGAGAATTTTGAATCATTTTCCCTTGGTAAATGATATGTTGATGTGAATGCTGCTGGAGCATTTTTTTTGTCACACTCCCGATTTACTAATAACTTTTTATTTCAATTTCCTTTTTTGGATGTATTTCAAAGACAGTGTTTTTTAAGGTTAATATGAATATAAAACAAAACTGTCTCCAGACAAAGAGGCTGCAAAACTTGTGTCTCAAAGAGAGGAGACATCGTAATCTAAAGTAGGGCCTCCGGGATGTTTTGCCATGCTGTTTTGGGAGCAGTGATGGAAAGAGCAGAAAGGGAAAACTCGTCCTTCAAGGGCCTTAAGGAAAACTGTGTATGCGTGTCTTCATATGCTTTATGTGTCTGTGTGTGAGTGTGTGACTCTATCACAACAGATTCAGCGGGCTTTTAGGAGTTCAAAGGCAATGGTCCTTTGAAATGATGAATACCAGCACAGGCCTTTTGGCACACACATCCATGCATAGTGAGTAGAGCTTTGATGGATGATCTGTGTGTGAGCAGACACACACACACACACATGCATACAGTACACATACACATTTTATTTTTATTTTTGTATATGTTCAGTTGATTGAATCTCCATGTACCATGCCACACAGCTGTGGATTTGAATTTACTTAGATCAGATTGTGCCATAATTTCAGTCTTCTTTTCACAGCGGCTCATCTGCTGTGCAGGCACATGCTCAGCCCAACACATCAGATAAATGCACACACAAGTGGGCAAGGCTGCCAATGTTGATGCGTTCAGTTCATTAAATAACGAAAATCAACAGCCCAACATGAATAAATATTTAAGTCACATCGCAGCTTTCAGACCTGACATCGAGAACCAGAAATGCACGCGTGTGTAGGCTTGGAGCTGGCTGGGAACTGACTTTACCTTCTGTGACACCTACAGGAATTAATTAATTAAAACAAATTAAAAGTTTGGCTGTCTTCAGCAGGGATTTTCTGCCACATCATATGATTATATGTTATTGCAATTATATTATTTTGTGTTGTGTTTCTTGCAACTGTCTTTCAGTAAGTGTGTTTTATAATTAATTTAACACTGTTTCACTTACAGTCAAGCTTTCCTCACCTCTTTCACTCCATTTTTAACTTTTCTTCTTTCTACCATTGCAGAACAATTAAGGACTGTATTTTTGGTTTGTTCCTCTCTTGGAATCCACTTGAAAAATGACTTTTCATTTTAATTATTCAGTTTTATATCTGAGGAAATGTCACTTTTGCACTTTATTTTCCTGCACACAGCTCATTCTGTGCATGTCGGCACCCACTGCAGCTAGTTGGGACGCTGTCCGAGTATACGCCGCAGCGTGATTGACCACATTACTGAGGAGAGCTGGCAACGCTTTCCCACCCGGGAGCACCAGACAAATACATTTACTGCACTGTACTTCACTTTCTTTGTTACTTAAAGCCCCTGTGTGTAGAACCTGTGCCTCAATACATCATTCTGAGTCGAAACAGCAACAGTTCTCACTTTGAGTTGCTATTCTTGTTAATGTAGAGACAAATAGATGGGGTGCTGCACAGTTCTATAGCACATACACAACAGCTATGCAGCATGTTGTTTTTCTTGACAAAATTAGGTTCTTGTCTTTTATGTATGATAATAAAGTGATTAAAAGTTACTTATCTTAATCAGTCAAATGCAAATTCTAATGCAAATATACTTTGTGGCTCTAAGAGCATATATAATGCATTTCTTTTCAAGAGAAATGAAAGCACAAGCTGAGAAAATGTGCCTCCTACATCAGCTGGGTTTGACTGAGGGACACATTAAAGGGACTGAATAATAAACTTTAAAATCTATTAGTTAAAAATTAAAAAGCTGCACTCCATAAATACTTATTAACAATTAATCAAAGTGTTATGTGAAAGGTGTTCCTTGTGGTGATACAACCAAATGAAATTGTCATCCAAGTTCGCTCTCCTCTAGCGCCATAGTTATGCCTTACTATCTTGTAGCTCGTTATTCTAGTTCTACAGAGCAGCTCTTTGCTGTTTGGATCCAAATGGCCCTATTTTCATCAACCTCCTTATCTGCACAAGCAGGCAGCTGTTTTGTCCAGCATTAAACAGCAGCCAGACAAAGTAGCAACTAGCTGGTGAACACATTGCAGCATTTAGCGACTAAAGAGCCAGATATTTCCCTCAAGAGTTGGTAGAGGGCAGAACAGAACGAAAGGGAAAGGAGACAATAAGAAATCTCTCATACGGACACAGGAAAAACCACCTTCAGTGAATAGTTATTTTGTCTCCTGCATGTGTCTCAATCCAATGTTTTTCAGACAAGTGCAGATCTATCATATTAATGTGGCACATACAGTAAAGGCTTTCAGGTATACTTAGAGTACGATGTGTTGTCTCTGTGTGTACACTTTGTTCAGAATGGTTTACAAAGGAAATCCAAGCATAGCCAAAATCCAACTGGAGGCAATTTATAATTTCAACACGTGACACCGCCTGCCAACAGAGGCGTTGCAGTATTATTCAGTTAAAATTATTACCTCTAGCATGGGTTTTTTGTGCGGCAGGAGTGAGAGAAGCACAGCATCAACAATGAGGATTGGTGGATGAGAGGGGTCCGGTCGTTATGACGATAGGAAAATTATGTATGCACACTCACATCTATGACTGTTCAGTGCAATTAACAGCTGCCTGAACTAAATCATGATTAGTCTGATAAAATTAAAAGCTTAATTACAGAATTGCTCTTTAAAGGTAAATACTGCATAAAATCAAAATTGGGATGAGTAACGATATGATTGCATGTGCTTTGTCCAGCTTGTGTGGGCTATCAAAAAAGTCTTCTTGTGTGAGCTACCAGTCAAAGATGTCCTTGTACAAGTTCTGTGTATTTTAAAGCCAGCTTTTGCTCTATGGGGATTCTGCAGTTGTTAGAAACTTGAATAAAAACTGACAAACCTAAGAATATGAGTCACTGTGCTCTCAAATGTGTGAATGGACTGTGGCAAAAGTCAGTAATGGGCTTCTCTGTCAAATGAATTTAAATCTAAAATATGAATCAACGGCAGTGCAATAATTAGTCTTTACTGACAGTTAATCTGTCTTGCATCCTTTTTTGCTTTTTCCAAAGCGGAACAATCTTCATTTCTGTTACACAGATCCTCAAAATTGGCTTACGTGTTTCTGCTATTGAAGTTGATGGCATACCAAAAAAAAATCTTTCACTACACACACACATTAATCTGTCGGGCCTTTGATTATCTTTTTTTTTTTTTTGCTTTTTGTGATATTTTATTTGACAAGTCAATTACCGGAGCCCTGCTCCAGTACTAAAGGAGACATCAGGGGCCTTTGATTACACCTGTGCATGGCAGAGACATTGGTTAAGATCTTCGGTATTCATGTGTCACCTCACACGCAAGTGCCTCATTGTACTGAAGCTGTTTTTTTTTTTTTTTGCTTCAACACCAGTCAAGAGTTGAAATGCAGTGCTGTAACAATCACTCTTTGAATGAAAATCCAATTAAATGTACTCTGTGTGAACTCTTAAAAACACAGCATGAAAGGAATAGTAATCAGCCATTTCATAACACACTGAAAGTCAGTAGGGTCCAGTGCGCTGTATTTGTTTGTTGCTATTTATAGACTTATGGGGAAATCAGATGAAACAGTAAATATATTTGTTCACCCTTCCCAACTCATTATATATTCTGTTTATTTGCAGCCCAATAACTCTTGCTATGTTGTGTCTTTTCTTCTCTTGTGCATTTTTTCTCTCCCTCCTATTCTTCACAAATCTGTGTCAATTCATCCCAATCTCTCCCTCCTGTTCTGCTGTCATCGATTTTTCTGTCTCCTCACCTACATTTATTCTCCCAGTGGAGGGCCAGTGGTTGGAGTGGGGTCCGTGGTCACGGTGCAGCGTGACCTGCAACGCGGGGACTCAGCAGAGGCAGCGGCGCTGCAGCTCATCGGTGCATGGCTGGGCTGAATGCAAAGGCCTCCACCAGGAGAACCGAGAGTGCACCAACCCCTCCTGCAGCGGTGAGGCGCACAAATGAATGCTCAGTATTCACCCTCACACACTCTCAAAAGCAATTATGCAAACATGAAACATGCATTATTTGAAGGCATCTGTACGGTCCCATCTGACTACTGTTCCACATACCAGCAATTTGTGGGCTGGGACCCAGTTGGGCTCGGCAGCTGCCCCACTACACAAGTACTGGTGTTTTAATGAACCTGTGGCCCAGAATGGGTTTGTCTTGAATTAATTTGAGTAACAAAAAAAAAAAAAAATCTTAAGTTTGGAAACCACACCCTTGTGTTATAGTTGTAACCTGAATTCAGTTATTGTCCCCAAATCTAGTTTCCTTTTCACCTTTCAGTACATGCCGACCTGGCCCTCTTAGCTTCATGCTCTCCTAAACTTCACTAGCGGCATTCTTCCTGTTCTAGGGGGAGGGAACTGGGGCAGCTGGAACCACTGGAGTCTCTGTAGCAAGACATGTGACTCTGGATGGCAACGTCGCTTCAGGATGTGTGAGGGCACCGGGCTTCAGGGTTACCCTTGTGATGGCTCAGGAGAGGAGGTCCGCTCTTGTAATGAGAAGAAATGCCCAGGTAAGTGCGGCTCCTAACAATGTGGGTGTTTGCTGAGAAAATAAAAGAGGGTCTCTCCGCGCATTCCCATCACATGTTTTCACACAAAAAAGCAATATATCTATAAACTATAGTTGCTACTGTTTCTTGTAAAGTTTTGTAAAGTCTATTCCTGAGACATACCATAATTTCAGAACATGTCATCCAAGACTTCGCTTAAAGGAAGATGGACTTCCAAAATGATGTATCATTATATACTTAAATTACATTCAGGGAAAGTTCTGAGAGAGAAAATTACTGCAATTCTCTGCTCCCCCCTCCAAGTGAATCTCTGAGACAAAACAGTGCGTGCATCTGTGTGTGCACCCAATCTGCATGTGCACATTATTTGTCAGACAGATTGGAACTGATTCCCAGTGGTTCGCACAACAGCCAAAGGCTCCTATCACAATTTCGGGAACCTCACCCTCCTCATATTTGTCTCTGTCTCTTGTCAGTCCTCATGTCACTACACATAATCGTCCGTCTCTACTCCTTTGATTTTTGTGCTTGATTCATGCACCCACACTTCCTTTTATATCGTCGGTTTACCAGAGATGTACTCAGTTTCTCCTTATTAATGCTCTTTTACATTTCTTAACCTTCGTCTTTAACATTGTTTTTTTTATTGCACCAATTTCTCTTGCTTTTTTTCCGGCTTGCTTTGGCTCCATGTGTCTCTGCCGTGTTCAATGTCACTGTGTCAGCCATCAAGGAAAACGCCATGGTTTAATAAGCACACCCTTTGACTAAAGCTGCCTTAGTTTGTGAATATGGAAGTGTATTTACTGTGCAAGCCTCCAATGCTACATGTGCGAGTGCTCTGATGGGCATTGCATGATAAACTTTGGAGCGTAGCCTTCACCATGACCCTTTTGTTTTGAGTAGCTCTCCAGCCTCTTTCACACAGGACGAGGATCTGTCTGTTGGCATCGCAGGCGAACATCGTATCATATTCTCCCTCTCGCTCTCTTTCTCTCTCCTTGCTCCTCGTCCCTCCTCATCTCGTTGCATCGCCTCTGCCAACACTCGTCTGCCCCCTCGGAATATCTTCAGAGTGCTCTCCCCGTTTTTTTCTTTGGGGTTATGAAAGAGAGGGAGGGGGAAACAGATGAATAAAGCGAGGGAGTGAGATGAAGAGGGAATGAGATACTGTATCGAGGCAGTGACACTGACAGAGAGCACTGAGCAGTGTACAAGGGAATAAGATTGGAAACTGCTGCAGGAGAACATTGATTTGTATCTTGTTTTTTTTATGCTTTTCTGCTTTTTTTTCCCCCCATTGGTTATGTATGTGTCTGTTGGAGTGTCCACATGGTGATTTTTCTTTTTTTTAAATATATCTGCGTACCCGTGGTACAACACTGTAATTCACACTTTATTTGCATTTGTTGCCCTCTTCTACAGCTCCTCATGAGATATGTAAAGATGAGCACCTTCTCTCTATGTCATGGAAGAGAGCCTCAGCAGGAGAGACCGTCTACAACAAGTGTCCAACAAACGCCACTGGTCAGTCATACAACATGTCAATAGCTGTTAGCATCAGCACATTTCTGTCACAGTTTGTCTGAGTAAACCTGTAATTTTCTAATGCCTGGGGATTTGCTATTATTCAACAGTGATTCAAAGTGCAGACTGTTGAACAGAGCGACTTGGTTGAGATGCCACACATGTCAGTCAGAAAACATAGTTCACCCATGAAAAGTTATACTTAGTCAAAAGAAAAGACTTTTTTCAAACTGTTGAACATCCATTCTTCCGAATCACTCTGTTTATTGGATGTGAGCACCCATCAGAAAGCATGGGTCAGATAAAAGAGGGAAAAAACACATTATATCATTCCTAATCATCAAAGTCTCAAAGTAAACAAGAACGTCAATGTGCTTCTTTTTTTTCCATGTTTGACTGAATCGTGACCTATAATAAAAACAGCACAGCAATCATCTCATTTGAATCAAAGAAAACACAACCATTTATAATTACTTTTCTATTGTCTTTAACAAAATTCAACATGTGCTGTGTCTATAGGTACTGAGAGTAAAGTCCCAAAGTTCATCTCAGTGGTTTATGTGCTCAATGTGGCTGCCAGTGCAGCATTTCCAACTCAAGCATCTACCTTCAATTAGTGCAGCAGACAAGCTTTAGTGCAGCTGAACCTTATTTGCTGTATGTATTTAAGATTCTTATCAATGCAATATATAGTTGAACCCCTTTTCTGTAGCAGCAGCAGGAACAACAACACAATTAAATTATCCTTCTTTCTGAGACACTTTTTTCTTATTCAGAACTTAAACCAAGGTGAGGTTCAGAATGTCTTCAACAGAAATGTGTTTCTACATCATTCAAACTATGACAGTGGCTCTGATATCAAAACAAGCCTGCATGAATTCTGCCAGCAAGACATAATAGCTTACCAAATATTCCACTGCAACGTAAATCAATGTATTAAATTTGATCAACCCAGGAACTTTACACTTTATATTCATCAATCTATTACTCAAAAAATGTCATTGCTGGACTGCAGCAAGTGCATATTTATTTGGCTTGGGTTTTGTCTTCGTGAAGTTTTTGGCAGCCCTCAACAGTTTATCTGCAGGGTACCAGGTTATAGAACAGCCAGCAGGTACAAGCTGCCAAAAACTGGAGTACTGCTACAAATGAAATATTTGGCAGTTGTAACCAGAGAGATACTATTTTAGTCTATGAAATGGCTAATAAACTGACCTTACCTTTCATCTTTATTGTAAGTACACTCTGATGTCCTTCTATGCACTATGTAGTTCTTGCTTTGAGACAAGAACTTTTTTGATAGTGATAGAGCTCTGCCTCAAGTTACTAATAATTTATTTCAGAGTAATGAACAGCAGCTTGGTCTTTGATCATAAACATTTTTGTGTTTCTCTTTCTCCCTTTAGGATCTGCTAGTCGTCGTTGCATGCTGGACAATAATGGAGTTGCTTTCTGGGGTCCTCCGAGCTTCGCCAGATGCGTCTCCCTTGAATATAGATATTTACATTTATCTGTAAGTTCCACTTTCGAGAAATAAAGGGCCCCTAATTGCAGACTCTCTTCAGCACGAAGAAAAAAAGTGTATTCCCTTGGATTTCATCACACAAGTCTAGTTAGGAGCAGTGTCTGCCTGCTTTATAATTCAGGCTTATGCGTCTCATTAGTAAATCAAATCTTTAGAAAAAGGTGATAGCACCATCTGATTTCTAAATTCATTCTTTTTTTAGTGTTTCCCTCACTTTATCAATGATGTACCTTTGTACAACTTTCTTTTTTTTTTTTAAAGTTTACAAAATGCAAGAGAGCCTCTACTTGAGTCTTACCAGTATCTCTAATTGGCTTTTCAGGAGCTTTACGCTTGCACTTATCAATTAATGAACATAGCTAATGAATGTGTTCATCGGCCAGACTGTTTTCCTGCTCTGTGAACTTCAACCTTTTCCATCTCCTCACCGATGGTCGACAGAGATGAGGGTCAGGAATCGTGCATGACAAAGCTGATTGCACTGTTAGCTTCTGTTCCAACCTTTCATTAACACCAAGTCAATAATTAATTTTCTGTGATTGCTGTTATCTTCTGTTCTTGTGGACTCTCGTTCGCTTCATGTCTCTAGCTTTTGGTTCACATGCACACACACGCACACATGCATGCACACACGCACACGCACTCACACATATAGCCTCGCTTTGTGCATCTCAGTCTCTGAAGTGATGAGATCCAATTTTTCCCTGAGAGGCCTCACTTTGCCAGCCTATTTAAAGCACCAGCACTGAAATACAACCATCTACATACCGTAACTTCTGCCTCAAAATGTACCCTCGGCTCAGTTTCAAAACTCTGATATCTTATAAAAAAAATGACTTAAGCTTTTGCTGTTTTTGCTGGGGTTTTTTTTCTTCTTTTTTCTTTACCAGCTCCATATTATTTGTAATTTATTGACTTTTCCATCTTCTTCCACACAGTTACGAGAGCATCTCGCGAAGGGTCAGAGGACCCTGGCTGGGGAGGGCATGTCTCAGATCGTAAGGAGTCTCCTGGAGCTCTTGCAGAGGAGGAGCTACTACAGTGGCGACCTTCTCTTTTCCACGGAGATCCTGCGAAATGTGACGGACACCTTCAAAAGAGCAACCTACATCCCAGCTCCCGACGACGTGCAGGTAAGCAGAGCCCTCTCTTGAAACCCCACCTCCTCAAGTTAGAAACCATGCAAACTTGCAAACTCACACACTCTCAACCCCTGCAAATGTATTTGATGTAAAAGCTCCACTTTCACAGCATAGGGTGTGCATAACAATAAACCGCAGTGACACAGTTGCCATGGCCTCAAAGGGATGGATTTTTTCGCAGCATTTTTCTCTTTTTTTTCGCCTCCTGTAAGAGAGCAAAATGCCTCACATAATCTGACAAAAATAACTATATGTGTTGTTATAATGTATGCCTGTGTATACAATTCAGTGTGGTCAGTAGGTATATGCTAGATAATGGGAGTGTGCTGCATGTAGTGTAAATGAGCAAACCTGCAAGGACTGAATCCATCTTATCTTTTTAGAAATTCTTCCAGATAGTCAGCCACATGTTGGACATCGAAAATTTACAGAAATGGGAGGACGCTCATCAGGTAAAGCATTGTTTGACCGTGGTGAGTGTGGGTTTGTGTGTGTGTGTGTGTGTGTGTGTTAGTGTAGTTGTACCAGTGACTCTATATGTACCTCTGGTGTGTCTGTCTGTCCAATGTGCATACAGTAGATTCAGTACTTTTTTTCTCTACAACTTGAGTGAGATGGGTTACATCAACACACTGAACTGACCATAGAAGCCGTTTACCATTTCCAATTGCCACCCATAAGTACTTCAATGTGTTTGTGTGTGTGTGCAATTTGTGCGACCCAAATTGATACCCTTGAGTGGAGGTGTATTTACTTCCCATCTGGACCCTCTAAACAAGCAGCCGGATATGATATTATTTCCACTTACATTTTACCTCTGCAATTCATATTTATAGGTCGATAACGGCTTTAGTAAAAATGTGTCAAAGGGTGATGTTTCATTGAAAGCCTGGCTGTGGATCCTAATAATGATGACATCATGGCTGCTGCTTTTGGCTCTGGTTTTATCTCCCCACACAGGTCGCTCCCGGCGCTGCTTTGCTGATGAGGATATTGGAGGATTTCATTCACCTCATCGGAGAAGCTCAGAAGCCTTTCCAGAGTTTTCTAGTGGTTACCAACAACCTCAGTAAGTGTCACACTCTGCTACAAGGCACAGTGGATGAAATATCATTTCAGCATAGCGTCAGTGTTTTAAGTCACTTTTAAGTCACTTTCATGTGATATATGAAATGAATTTGGGTGACCATTTGAGATCTTTTATCCTTCCTAAGCTCAGTCAGGATCTTAATTATTTTGTCAAAACCCTGTCAATTCATCTACTTAGAAACTTTTGAGTCACATTTAAGTTATTTATTGCTCAGTATGCCTTAGTGGCTCCTTCAGATGTGTTTTCATTACAACAAGCCTGTGTTTGCACCTGTACTGAGTTTTTACTGTTTTTTACTTTCACTTGTTCACTCACAGTGGTAACCATTCAGAGAGAGCCAGTGTCCGCTGTCTCCAGTGATATTAACTTCCCCATGAAGGGCCGAAGAGGGATGAAGGACTGGGCTAGAACTGCAGAGGACAAGCTTTACATCCCTAAAGAAGTCTTCACCACCCCGACAGAGGGTAAGAGACTTAATACTGATTTCAATAGGAGTGGACCTGTCTAGAGTTAGGGATTTTTGTTTTTTCTTTTTTTCTTTTTTTTTTACTTTTGGAATGTCAATCTGCAGCCCCCAGACTGTTGGATAATTCAAAAATGTGTTCAGATGACTCCAACACATTGGCATGTTACAAAGCAATAATCTGTTTGGAAGAAAGAAGGTGCAAGAAACAAATATTATTTCCCTGTCAAAATCGTTGACTCACTTGAGTGTGTTGTAGGGATCTGTTGGACCCAATCCCAGCACAGGGAATACACCGTGGAAATGTCGTCAGTCCGTCAAAGAGCACACACACACCCACACTAAAAGGAAATTAAGACTACGATCACACTTCAGGTCTTAATACATTTTTTTGCTGAGATTCAGTTTTAAATGAGACCCCCGTCAGACTCCTGAAAAACTTATACCAAATTCTAATCAAGTATTAAAGGAATAAAGACAATTTAAAAAAATGCTTCTTTTGTCCCTTGCATGTGATCTCCTCTTGCACCTTACAGTGTTGTAGAAGTCGGATGAATTGACTGTTCAGACTGGTTCAGGTTGTTTTGCAACACAATGGATACAGTATGTATCCAGTCATGTATACCAGTAAAAGTAATGTGGGTCTAATTTGGAAAAAAAAAGAAGAATTGATGATTTCAGACTGTAGTAGCAAACAGATGGCACATTCTCCTTGCTGTGACGGTGAAAACCAACATGCCAAGTCTCAAATTCAGTGTTTCCATGGATTAGAATTCTTGTAGTTGTTGTCAATCTCAACTTTAAAACATACCAAAGCCTCACTTCATCCCACTCAACTGTCTCATCAGCCAAGGTCAGACCAAGAAGTTAAACCCAGTGTACGTTCAAACATTCAAAGCTATGTCTCTGCGAAAAAAATAGAAAAAAACCCCCAAAAACAGAAAGCTTTTCAAGGGCATTGTACGGTATTGTTGCAAGCACTAGAGGGCTTCTCCAGAAGGTGCAAGTATTTCATCTGTGTTGAAGGGTGCTGTGTTATTATGAGAGTAGAGCATCAATCCCTTCATGCAATTGTAAAACATGCTTCTTGGCATTTTGCAACATAAGGGTGGCTGCTGTTTTGTCCACATAGCTATGGATAATTTTCCATGCAGTTTCAAGTATAGCCAATAAAAAAGAAAATGCAAACCTTGTGGGAGGGCCCAGCCTTTCAAATTGTGGGAAGAAAGAAGTTTATAAGTATGACTATGGCAGATGTGATCTGCAGCCAACCAAGGCTAAGGTCACATCCCACAGGAAATTACAGCGGCAGACTTCCTGTTTGGGAGCCCATTCCCCCATCCCAATTTAAAGTTCAGAGAGACTGCAGGCAGAGAGAGCAGAGCCGACTCTGACCTCTGACTGGCACTGATGACACATACTCCCTTTGATTGGCATTCAAGATCTCCTGTATGCTCACCTCAGGGGCCCTCACCTCAGCTCACCTGTCTCTGTATCAAGCACACTGTTAAAAAAAGCTTTTTCTATCCCAACTACCAACTACCTTCCTTTCATGTGACGGGGCCTTTTCATGATGCCCAGGGTTGTTTTGTTGGAACAGCACATTTTTATGTTCCTGTGTTCAGTGCAATGTAACATTGTTTGCTTTTTAATTCTCCATTCCTCTTGCCTCTCCTTTGTACCCTGATATATTTAGACCTTTTTCTTTTCCTCCATTTGTCACCATAGTTCTTGGCAGTGAATGATTTCTCTCTCTCTCACAGCACTTATAGTGCCATTAAAATGAGATGCTGCGTCACATTTACCTTGCCATTTTCTCACCTGACATTCAGCACATGCCATTCTCATTTTACCGTGTGCTATTTGGTAAATTGTTTTCATTCAAATGCCATATAGCATTATGAGTCGGGATATTATTATTACTCTTTGACCCTGTGGAAAGTCCACCCCTCTCCATTGGCAGTCTTCAGGTGATTGCTATCAGTTTGATTGGTTCATTTACCCCATAATGAAAGCCTATCTCAGATGGACAGCTTAAACATGCTCATAAAGGCCTGCTGGCACCTTTGGTGTGCATGTGCGCACACAGTTGCTCACACACGCAGCCAATTGATAGGTTCATGAATCGCTTCAGTGGGCAGCGGCCGGGGCTGTTCTTCACTGATTTTCGAGGTGACAAACTCCCTCCTCTCTCTCCACTGCCTTCCTCTGTCTCTGGTAAACACCCACACACAAGCACACACACACACACACACACACACACAATGGCACTCGCTCTGTCTTGCAGCCATGCACACACATATACATCCAAACATACAAGGCAGCAATGACTTCATTTTTCAACTACTCCATTGCTGGTACATGAGTACATTTATGCACTGTTAACTTTAAATTATTACTCGAGCCAGAGCACAGACCACATGAGTTCTACACTGTGGTTGAGTATTAAAGGGCAGCTTCCTTATTTTATGCCCTAACTGTATCTGTATCCAAAAGACCATTAGTGAGCAGTCAATCTCATGACAGGGGGCTCACTAATTGGAGCTAGATTAAAAGAGTATAGCATAGTTTACAAACTGTAGGCATGAGGAGGTTATTGAACAACTATTCTTTCTCTGCGTTAAATAAATGAATGGTACCTCTAATCACTAAATAACATGTATCATTAACATGGTTTTAGCATACGAAAACCAAAGCACAGCACTGATTTTTTGGCAACCTTACAAGACAATAAGACAAAATATGCAGTTGCTTTTAGAAGCTTTTATTTACTAAAACGTATTAATAGAATGCAAGGAGTATCCAAGTTTCCATATGTAAAGAAGTACTGTATCTGAAATTAATCACATCTAGCTTTATTTATATGCCTTTTACGAGTCTTTTTTGATGTGAGGCTGCACAAAGGCTGTAAAAGAAGCTAAATATGCAGTTGAAAGAAACCAGGAAGGAATGAAAAGAGTAACTCACATGGAACTGTTTGGAGGGAGCATTCGATCTTTAATTAAAACCATAAATTATGGCTTAGCACCAACTGCAAGCATATCTTTTCCTGACAAATGGCATATTAAAGTTCACAGCTGGTGACTGGTGGCTTGCCATTTTGCTAGATCGCAGCTGACCACCAATCATTCAGATGTTCAGCAAGTGAGCAGTGACGAAAAGTCTGTTCATGGGAAATTAGAGTTTTGTGATTGAATGCTTTTGTGGTATTAATCATCCTCCAGCATAAGACTGAGACCCCCCCTTCACACACTGATTTAGCATTTAGCCACAATACACTGACTTTTCATTTGCATGCCTTTGCATGCACTGTCCAATTAGGATCCATCACATTCACAGGCTTTCTCACGTCGACTTTGATCTGCTTTCCTTTTTTTCTCTCATGATTGTTTCTCCAGCACAGAGATCTTTTTTTTTGTTTCACCCCCTCCCCCACCCCCAGTCCATCTTGCACAGCTATCTCTATTTCTGAGTATTACCTCTTAGGCAGCAGGCAGACAGATTTTGGATGAGTCACTGAATACATCTGATACCATCAGCCCCCTCTGTCTCTCCCTCTATGTGGCAATGCTCATCCATCACTTCCCTCAGCCTAAAAGGGCAGAGGAAGGCGTGGCACCTCGCAACATGAACCCTTCCCCTCTTACTTTTCCTCTCGTCTTGCATCCGCCACCCTCACTTGAGACAAAGTGACATTTACAGAGGGACAGTGCGCCTTCTCAGAAGCTCTTGTTTGGCGAAAGAACACTGAAGGGCAAGGTGAACTGGTGAAAGGGAATGAAGAAGCATTTTTCAAAAGGGAAGAAAAGTTTGAGAGTGGCAACACACAAAAACATAGGATGACATGGTTGAAAATAGGAGAGGCGGTTGGATTCAAACAAGGTGAAGAACAATAAAGAGAAGGAGATGCTCTTAATCAAGTTCAGTCTAGATCAATTAATCTAGTTGGAGAGACAAGACTTCTAGGTGTGCTACCAGTGGCTAAAACTCACAAGAAATTGACAGTGTATCTAACCCCACAGCCTCTGGGAAATAAGTGATATGTACAACAGGTAGATACGAGAAATGCAAACAAGCGTGAGTATGAAATATTTAGCTGTCGTATTAGGCGGATAGTGAAGGTGCTGTGCTTTACTTCACAGCTTCAGAGTAAAGGTGAATTAAGATGGAAACAGGTTGATGAGACAAGTGCAACTGATGCTTTCCCTTTTAAAATATCCCTAAAAAATAACCCTAACCCTTAAGTTTATCTATATTAAATCACCCAGTTATCATTGCATGTTTTCTGAAAAATCAATCCAGAAGACACACACACACTACAGACTACGATTGGAATGTCAAATTAGCAGGTTTTATAGCGCAGGTTGGTTTGGTTGACTTTTTCCGAGTCAACATACAGGTAAATGTGTCACTTCTTTAATGGCACTTGGCCACAATCTGATTTATTTTTCTACATTTGTGCTTTAAGATCAGCAAATCATACCAGACACAGATGATGATTCAGTGATGGATAATAATGGATAAAATTGCTCTCTTTTTCAGAGACAGAGACAGACTCAGAGTCAACGATGTACTATGTCATCGGAGCCATCCTGTACAGGACCTTGGGCCTCATTTTACCTGCACCCAAGTGAGTGATCCACCATCTAATTATTTTCAGTTCTTTTCCTTCCCTTCATTTATTTTTCTCATTTTGCATCTTTCCTTTTTTCACAGTTCAGTCTCCGACATTTCGTTTTCCACGTGTTAATTTTTATTGTATTTTTTTTCTCTTTCACGCACACTACAATTCAGTTCATGTGCCCTCTTTTCTTTAGCCTTTTCTCAATCTAATTTCGTCCTGCAATTTTCCCTCTACCAGCTTCTTATAACATCTCTATTACTTCGCATCTCTCTCGCTCTGCCTGCCTAGTTTTGAGACAAATGCTTTGGATCTACCGAGAAGTACAGCTCACTAGATGTTAGTCCTTTTCTTTTTTTACGTCGTCATTGCGTTTCTGGAAATGTACAATTTGCTCTGAATAGGTGCAGGCCTAGTAGATCTTGAAACTTGTATAGAACTTGTAAAAATAGAAGTTAGGAGGAATCGGGGGGGGGGGGGGGGGGGGTTCAAGAGGCCAGTGTGATATGGTGTTTGTGCTGGCCCTGGGCCCTTTTATCCAGGTCAGTGCTCTTGATTGTGGATGAGCTGGATCTGTTAAAACCCCTTTTTCCCTGTAGCTCTGCAGAATGTTAATAGGTACCATGTTCCTTTTTAACACAAGCCCTGGATCTGGCTCTCTCCCTTTCTCATTAGGCTTTATTTATATGTTTATTTATGTAGGTGTTTATTTTTTCAAACACTTTCAAAAAGCATGGCAAGACATGGGCTGTGTGTGTCTCCTATAAGCAAAATAAATACATTTATTTTATTATGTAGCAAATCTGAAATTTAACAGTAATTTCACTTTTCTGACTGTGCTTGTGCCCCTGCAGTGCCCCTGCAGTGATCAACTCAAAGATCCTGACGGTGACAGTACGGCCGGAACCGCAACCCAGCGAGCCCATGGTGGTGGTGGAGCTGTCACCGCTCATTAATGTAAGTTTGTTTCCGAAAACAAATCAAATTTTCTTTTGATATCAGAACTAGTGCCTGTGAATGTGGCAAGTTTGCAATTCACAGTAGAATATCAGAATTGTATGGACTGGTGACCCGCCACTCCCATCTTAATGGTATTAACTTCCCAAATCATGTCAGAGTGCAAATTCTAACTACCAGGAAAGCACAGTCTGTCTGAATAACATTGTCCAATACAATAAAAAAAATCACATATGAGGTGCTTTCCAATGCATTATTATTATTATTATTGTTATTATTATTATTAGTAGTAGTAGCAGTAGTAGTAGTAGTAGTATTACTATTATTATTACTATTATTATTATTATTATTTTACCCTTGTATATAGAGTTTTGGCAAACATTTTGTTTTATTTGAATTTTTTTTTTTTTCGCTATGGCTGACCCATGTTTCTTCGGTTCAGATTAAAGAGAAAATGCTGCATGCTGTAAAGCTCTGTGGTGCTTTATAAAGTGTCTGTATAAATGCAGACCTTTTTGACTCCGTTATACAGTGGTGTCTCTTGGTACCTATTCAGTTTATATTACAGTGGAGTGTGTTATTATAAGCGACTGGTGGGGTGTCTTCAGTGGAGGGACTAAGTACAAGTTTAATGAGAGGCACTCTTCATGACCTCAATAAGATGTGGGTTTCATTAGAGATTCCTCTATGCAAAGGTGGGCACAGTTTTCAAAATAAAGTTGAATATTTAATGGTTATCTTTCTCAACAACACAAATGTGTGAATGCACACACACACACACATATATACACATATGTACAAAAATATCCCAGTTAAATCAGTCTCTTGCTGTGTCAACCAAGACCTGAGGGTCAAAATGATTGCACAGTGTTTCATTATGAAGACTTTTCATTCTCTCTCCCCTGCTATTCCATCTCCTTGCTTTAAACCACCGATTCATTACTTAATTATGGCATTTTCCTCTACATGCCTCTTCCTATTATTCTGCTTTTTAACACTTTTGGCAAAGCAGAGACGCTGCCGGCTGCACATGCCCTGTCTACAAGATGATGTCTAAATGCTGATCCTAGCACGCTGCTGTGGACTCTAAACCGGAGGTTCCTGCTGAGGACAGTCACTTCGCCTGCACATGGTAGAGAGCTATGGCAGTGAGCGGAGGATAGATGTGCATATGCATGCCCTCATCCACTGTTTATGAAGCAGAAGAGGAAGATCTGAAAAAGAAAAAAAAATGAAGAAATTTAATGTGACATAGGCGTACGCATCCCGACTTTCCGCTGCTTGGTGTTGGCAAAAAATTAAAATTCATACATTAACCTGAATCTTTTATCATGTCATTTAAACTCCATGCTCCTCGTTTAAAAATCCATTATCCTCAAGTCAACCAATGTCTAACTGACTCTGGTAATGTGGAAAATGAATTAGAAGTGGAGGAACTATCTTATACAGGGCAGCCAGAATGTTTTCACACCCATTCACTTTCCCCACATTTTGCATTGTTACAGCCTTTATTCCACATTGGCACTTTAGATCAGTTTTGAGTGTCAATGGGCACTGGAGAAGAGGAGGATTGGAATGGCAGGATAGGTTTCCTGTAGCAATGTCAGGAGACCCTGCTTGTCCAGTGTAGAGACACCAAGCTCTAAAGCATACTCCTGGCAACAGCTAAAAGGGATTGTCTGGGGTCTATGTGCATGGTCCTGTCTTCAGCGAGCAGACAGCTCTTCCAGTCATCTCTACATACAGTGTTTTCCTGGTGTCAAAGTGTGTCAGTCATGGTGGGTAAGACACCCTTTGGTTATACAGTGATCAACAATTGTTTGCCTCTTCAAGTTGTTCTTTAGCTGAATCTTTTCAATCAGAAAGGTTCCTCTGGTTACTTTTTTAGCCAGCAGCCAAAATGCATGCAAGCATAAAACATCATCCAGACTGCTCTATACCTCTCTCTAAATATGTAATCTGAATGATATGAAATGAATAGCTTTTAAGATTAGCCTGAACCGCTGTGGTCTTGCTCTGACACTCGTTTCATCTTTGCTAAAACATTTTACCATCAAATGGCTACCACTTGTGTGATGTAAATACCTTGAAGAAACTGCCTCTTCCTCCTTGGGAGTGAGGGAGAGAGAGAGACAGAGAGAGAGAGAGAGAGAGAGAGAGAGAGAGAGAGAGAGAGACAGAGAGAGAGAAAGAGAGAGAGAGTAGAAAGAGCTGTTAAGACAGACACCGTTATCACAGTCTGAAAATGTGGCTGTTAGAATCAGATGTGCGTAGCTCCTTCTGAGAGAGCCATCAGACCAGCAGATGCTGTCATATTGCAGTGCATCAGCGCTAAGGAGGAGGCAGACATTGTGGGAGAACATGGATGTCACTCTGACGCCCACTGATCGATAGCTGAATGCCTGGAGAACATGCCAGGCTAATGCACACCCGGAGATGTCTGATGTTGGAGACGGCAGCGCTCAACTTGCAAGGCAGAACAAAGCGTTATCATCCATCAATCTGCGCCACCTTCCCTCTGATCCTGTGTTTATAAAGGTGCGTCATCTCCCATCCTCACAAATGCGGCAATGCAGAAACCCCAGGATTCACCAATTTGCAGGAGATCAGCAAGGAACCGTTGAGAGAGGGAGCCGTGACCTTCTGAGGAGATAAATCTTTACGGGGCACACTTGAATTTGCCTCTCTCTCTCAAGCTGCTCACTAGAGACACTTTAAATTCAGAAAAAGCTTCAGTTTGCTCTTCACTCAAGGGGAGGACTCAGTGGTGTGAGTCTACTTACTGTGGACATCACCCCCCCTTTAATAAAAAAAAAAGAAAGAGTTATATGTAAGGGCAAAACTGTGACTATAGCTTCAATGCTATAACTCCCTTTACCATGAGGGGGAGCTCAAAGGCAAAGTGCTCAATGTAGGACTAAGGAAGGACCAACACAGTGACACAGAGAGGGTCCCATTTCCCCCAGTCTCAGGACTTCTCTATAGTCTCTATAGTGTGTATCTGATAAAGTACACCTGATGTAGATCATCTTGTTCCAAAAAGTTTTGCCCAGTTGCCTCCATGAGGGGCGTTTGCAGCTATCAACCTGACACTTTTAATGCCTATGATTCAGGAATGGATGGACAAAAGGGTCCCCTTTAATCTGTACTAGGCTGCCACACAGGTCACCTAATACCAGTTGCAATCCAATTCTCAGAAAATGAGGCATGCTGGTTGAAAGGGCATGAACGATTCTTTAAGAGCAATCAATGCAGAGATCACTGAAGATCACCGGTGGAACAAGTTGTGATGAGTCAGTTAAAGATATTGATTCTGTGATTGATTCACTGATTGAGTCATTGTGAGTCTTCCTTCACCGCCACGTGTGACTGAGCTTTGATTACCAGATGATTCACCTGCCTTTCGACCCCCAACAATTGGCTTTTGGCTCCAGCAGGTCGATGGATTAAGAGCTGATACGTAGCAAATCACCGTCACTTAGACCGGCATGATGGGACAGTGTGGCTTTAATTTACTCAATGTGTTTTTAAGCAGTTTGTAGAATGCATATGAAGTTGTTGAGAGAAGTAGGAATGAATAGAGCTTTACACACTCTGCCAGTAGTTCAAAATAAGAGCTTGTTATACCTACAACACAATTTCCTGCATCCCAGGTATTTACTTTTACTTTACGGCTCCCAAATGTGGTTGTACTAAAACTAAGAATTTGGATGCCTTTTTGCCAACCACAGAATGTTTATGATCGCAACTTGCTGAGTATTATTGTCCATGAAATGGCTTTTCTTATTTGTCTCTTCACTCTCAATTCACTGCTTAGACACCTTCTTCTTTCTTTTTGCAGCAGCAACAGCAGCAGTAGTAGCAGCAGCAGCTATTTGCCTCCCTGTCCTCAGACAATGACTCTTTGTCCATCTTCTCCCTCCCACTGTCTCAATCCTTCTCTTTCATTGTCTGTTTACCTCTCTCCATCGCCCATGCAGCATCACTCTTTCTCCTCTGGCAGCGAGCTAGTCCGTCTTCTTGCTGCCTCCCTCTTGCTCTCACTCATCCTCTCAACCGGCAATAACAGCTTATCTTCTCTCTCCTCCACCCCAACCCCCCAACCTGTATCTTGCAGGGCACATCGGATCCTCAGTGTGTTGTCTGGGACTATGGCAACCCGTAAGTTATTCTAAACGACTTTGACACTCTTGTGAATGTGGGTGTGTACAGTACAGTGCGACAACACATGTGTGTGTCAGCGTGTGCATGTTGATGTTGATCTAGTGTGTGCCCGTGCCCAGTCCAATTAATTTCATTAACAAAGTCAAAACAGTCTGATGAAGTTCTGTGTCCTTGTTAATTAGATTAGTCATTGAGAACAAACACTATTATCCTTGTGTTGTCAAGAAAAGTAACATTACTCAGAACAAACCACTGGACCAAGTTTCTTTTGGTCCTATGTCAGTCTTTCTGCCCACACAGTTTTGAAAGTTTCCGTGTTCTACTGTGGACATTTGATTCAACTTGAGCAATCAATGACCTGACACCTCTGTGTCTACCTAATGGGTTTCCTCCTCCATTTGACTATGTAGGCCACTGACTCTTCCAGTTGAGTTGTGTATAATAGGCCATCTAGTGAACTACACTACCACACTAATGTAAACCAGTACAATTGATTATGCTGTTTCGACCATTAACCCACATAGTGATTACTGTTTTTTGTCAATAGTCAAGTCAGATTTGTTCAAAACCATTAAAAGTGGGATTTGGTTCCAGGCCATGGTCCCGTTACACTTTTCACCCACCACTAGCTTTGAATGACCCACATATTGTACCCATGCCAGGATGAATGAACAAATACAACTGTGGGTCCTGCAAAACACTGCAATATATGAAGAAAGTTGGGTAGGTGTGGACTTTGACAACACATGACTTAAAGTAGCTTATTGGTGGTAAAAAGGAGTTTGTTACGGCATCACATTAGATACGCTTATGCAGTAGCAAACTGTAGGCACTATACCTGGGCCTTCATTTCAGCCCAAACCATACACACAATGACAAATTAATTCATGATCATCCTCAAACAACAATACAATTTCAAATGCACTATATGCCAAAACTTACACAGTGTATATTAGGATTATTTTTTTAAGTTGCAATGAAGTGCAAATACCTCTCCTTGTTCAATTAAGCATGAAGCAATGAATACAGATGTCAAAGAAAAGTCACAGTTTTCAAAGGTTCCACTACAACACCTTAATTCTCTACGGAGAATAAAATGGTTCTGCTGTTAGGACTTCAAGAAGGCTTAAAATCAGTTTTTCTCCTGGCCACTTAAAATCAAACTGTGATTGGTCAATTTTCCCATCACTCTTTATACCAAAACACATAGTTTGGCCTTCCAAGAGATTCATGAAGCCCTAACTAATCAATAAGATAGCTAACTGGGCTTTGATAAAAATGGACCATTGTGATTGGATGACATGTTTCAGGACAGTAACCCTTTCATTGCTGATGTGAACTTGACATTAAACTTTATAAGATAGATGAGAGAAAATGTATTGAATGTTAGGTATCAAATCAGATGGTTTTTGTAATAAATATATAAACAATCTTCAATACCTGTTTGGTTCAGAATTTTTTATAGCCTTCTCTGAAGGTGTAGAAGGCCTTGAAGGTTCCCCTCTGCCGTTATGTACAATAATGCAGTTAGCTCATAAACTCTGTGTCAGTAATGAAATCCTGCAGCACCGTTCATTTAGGCGCTCATTTTTGGTCTTCATTCAACACAATCTTTGTTCATAATTACCTCCGCGCTTTTAGAGCTTTTAAGTGCAACATAGTGCCTTATCAGCAGACCTCGAATCGAGATTGATTTTTCAAGTGGAATTGTTTTGTTGATTGCTTTCCTTTTATCTTAATATGTGTACATGATTTCAGGAGATGTTTGGCAGAGGAAGTTTCATGTAGAATATGCTTGAATTAATCTGAAGGCCACTGCAGGTATGACAAAGAAGATGGATGCCAGATAAGTTTTGGTCAGCTCGTTCCCCTCAAGATCATATTAGTTCATCCAGTTCTGAAGGAATGCTCTCCAGTGGTATAGGCACACACTGGGGAGGTAAGTTCACTTCATGAGCATAAGACTTTGTAAGTTATCAAGCTTACCCCTCTCCATCAAGGTGGGAAAGGAACAAAGCTTGGCAAAGTCAATTAACTAGCCAGCAGATTACAGTCAAAATCAAATTAACTTTGCAGACACTGTGAGGGCAGGGAGCCAAACAGAATATAAAGTGGCAAAATGGCTGAGATGTCTATCAACACATACTCAAACTGGGAGCAATATGGAAAGCATGATGTGTTTACCAAGGATTAGTTTATGTGTTTGCACACACGGGGGGATGGGGTGCGTGCACACAGATGCTTAGACACATTCACACATAACACACACACACCCACTGACCAGGACATGTGAAGTTCACTGAGAAGCAGGAATTGGATGTGAATTGATCCATCTTTTGATATCATGTAGCCAACAAACACCGGCAGAAAGAAAATAAGTCCAGGTTTAACAAGTGGGACTATTTTAACCAACCAGAAGCATCACAGAAGGAATGGATATATCTATTTTTTGATGCTCAGCTATTTCTGCTCTCCTAAACTGATGAGGACAGGCTAAATTATGATCACCGTGGGTTGTTTACATCTCAAGCTAACACACAGATTTAACCGTTTCAGAGCAAACAGCCCGAAGTCATCACAGCGTGCTGTTTGGTTGCACAGATCCTATGAGGAGGCACAGTAAGACACCAGCCAACTGGTGGGCTCCATTTGAGAAAAAAAAGAAAAGGTGAAGAAAGAAACGAGAATTAATTGCAAAAATCATTTTGTACAAATAGGTACCATTACATAAACTGACACCTGTTCTGGGACCAAAGTACCACCCAATTCATCCAGCATAAGCCAACTATAAACAGTTTTGGTATTTAAATCCTTTCTGTCTGAGCCAGGCAGTAGATCTCAACTGGAGCCGGGCAGGTTGATATAGGCAGTGAGCATGTTGTACAAAGCAGCCGTTTGTTTGCTGGAGGATATCACCTCTCTCAACCTGGCTGTCTCTCTAACTGAGCCACGGGGCTTTGAGCACAGGCAGAAGGCAGACAAGAGGTGGAGAATGTATAGATAGCAGCGCAGAAGGGAAAGTCAAACAGGGGAAGCAGCAGAGCCAGACAGCAGGAGAAAAGAAGTTGGGCTCACAGACGGAGAAGCATAACTACGGTTGTATGACCTGCATACGGAGCCTATATTTAGTGCTCGCAGATGCACCCATATTCACAGCACCCTGCACGTGTGTCTTTCCTGCTTAATTGTTATAATGTTCACAATGGTAATGCACACTTGGAGATTAGGGATCCCGTAGAGGCTCAAATCTCTAAAGCCTCCTGTCATCCCCATCACCATTGTCTGTGCGTGTGTTTTTCCAGCAGCGGTCGTCCATTTGTAAATCTGCAAGCAGTGTCAGCGGTGCGTCTCCCATTTGCACTCATTCTCAGCTGGCTAAGTTGGCCAACAGTTTGTGGCACTCACAGTTCATCTCAGTATTTATGTGTGAGTGTTTATTTATTTATTTTGCCCCTAACAGGCCCATATGTCGGCACCATCTGCCCACCCGAATCGCCGCACTCACCATCTCTCCCCGTCTCTGCCCACTCGCCTCAAAACTCCCTCACATTCAGTCTTTTCCAACACCTCAAACAAACACTGTTCTCTTAATATCTTATCAAAGTTGCCCTCCTGTTGTAAACTGGGTGCTCAGGTCATCTAGTGGCAGGTGTTGAGGGACACATTTTTTGATCATTGGAAGGAAAACAAAAGTCCCCATGTATTAATCTTCACTACTGCGTTTCTAGTTCATTTTTGTTAAGTCTCTCTCTCTCTGTTTTGCGGATGCTGACTTTGCCATCGGCATCTCTGCTCTCTGACCCTGTATGGATATCTGGCCAAACCCCCACTGACTTACTGTACTGTACACGCACCCAGGGCACAGTGCGGCACTTATTTTATATCTGGTGCAGTATAGATTACCGTTGCTGGGTCAGGTCGTGTACGTGCCATTCACAGAAGAACAGTAGTGATTCCTGAGCTGGAATCGGTTGCCTTTTCCTGGCATCCATAGAATATGCATGAAGATTCTTTTTTTAATCAAATCTATTTATGCATTCCTCATACATTTTATATTTAATTTACAATAAGTAGAGGCAATATATAGCCACACATGAAAAGAGATCAAATAACTGAGGGATGTATATGGCAACTAAGCAATCTCATTTTAAAGCATGCTTAAAAATTATGACCCAGTAGTTGGAGATAGATGTAATATACACTTTAGATGGATGGATGGCAGTAAGCCTGTGAAGGGTTGAGGTCATTTAATCCCATTTCTAATCCCCCATGGTCTTCAGCTTGATCATGGATCAGTGGTTAAAGACCTGGGCACCCACACCCTACCCCCACCGCCCATCACTGCCATGCAGCAGTAATGGCCTGCTGTGCAGGACAAGTTGGTCTAAGATCATCTAACACTGTGGATTGTGGCAGTCTTTGGCAATGACAGTTCTCAGCTTTAAAGAAAGCTAAAAGTCAGATGCAGAAATATCTATGTAATGTTACCAGGTGTGAGACACTTTCTATTTCAAATTGGCAGCAATGCATCACATTACATGACATAAATTGTTCTCCTGAGCAACTAGCAACCCTGCAAATGAATAAATAATTTAATATATGATATAATATGAACATCACAATAGGCACAATATAAGTTATTCATTCAAACATTTCTGCCAAAAACTGGCAAATATACTGAGGACTTGTATGTTTACATGTATTTATTTATTTATTTATTTATTTATTTATTATATTTTTTATAATGGGTGAATTTGTCTTTTTGTTCATTAGCTTCTAGTACATGATCAGAATGCATACATGCAGTACCAGTTCATATTTAAATTTTTACTAATTTATATTGTAGATAGGGAGGTGCATTATCTTCCAAGAAACTGAGAAAACTCAAATTTACCATAAACAAATGTGTTTTTGAACATATACTGTGCCATATGCTACCCCTGTTATACACCTTATGGACTGTCTCAAATGACCAGTTCATTATGATACATACTTCACTCTCACATCAGACCTGAACAGTGGGGAAGAGGATGGATGGTGCAATGACTGATGCTATGGTGACAGCCTAATTCCTGACAGCATAAACCCACCATATGCTCACGTCTCCTTAGCATGTGGCAGACACCTCAGTGTCTATCATAGGCAAGGCACATAGAGTCTTCTGCTGTTTTTCCTCATTCTTGTTTCAGGGCAGCTACTGAACCTCAGTAGAAGTCCCAGCAGAGGTGGTCAAAAAGTTTTCCAAAAAAAAAAAAAATGTTGCTCGATTTCTCTTTCACCCGATCTGGGACTGAAATGCCTTGCACTCATTTACTACCTTACTACTTGTGCATCTATCCCCATTTCCCCTCTGTCATCAGACCTACACACTCTCACGCACAAACACACACACACACTCTAACACACTTAACAGTGAAGCCACCGGGAGGAGGGGTAGCGAGGCTGATAGGGCTTGCTCTACTTTTCCATCTGACAGAGCAGAAGGGATCAAGACTGTGTGTCAAAGTCAGCGCGGCAAGAGGGAGTCGGCCAGTAGGGCTTATGCGGGCTCTGCCTCCGTTGGGCATTAGAGACATGGGCAGCCTCTTTGCTCATTCCCTAGCTATCACAATCGTCCTTAGAGAGCGTGTTAACATGGTGGCGTTGGTTCTTAAGGCACGGGTTCTTTTTGAGGACAGTCTGCATTCAGGGCACATTAAATGGCTGGAGTATCCATGCTGAGATCAGTTGTGAACTTTGATACATGATTTCTCAGTGGATCTTGTTGAAATGTGTGGGTGGATTTTTTTGTGATAAGGGTGATGAGGTAGTGTAACAGTTTTTTTTGTGTTGTTTTTTTTTGTTTTGTTTTGTTTTGTTTTTTTTGTTTGCCTGCCTGGGCAGGGCATTAGTATGCTTAATTTGTATTGATTGAGTCATCATGTGACTGGTGGGTGTGGGATGGACCTCTGTATCCCACTGTACAGGCAGGGATATCATTTAGATGTGATGCCATTTCCTATGGGCAAGGCCGATGAAGATCAAAGGCATTTGCGGTGACTACTGTTAAGAATTTAGATTAGGAGCAGAGAAAAAGAAGCTATCAGTTGGAATACATTCACTGGAGGACCTGTGGAGTTTTGATAACCACTGGGTAAGTCTCATCTCAAACTCTTAAAATCTATTCTTCTCTGTACATTTCAAGGCTGTTGTGTTTTGGATTTTTCCTTTGCAAATGTACTCTTACAAGATCCTATATAGAACCTGCAGGCCAACGCAGTGTTTGCCTTATGCTTATCTCGCTGACTCGCAACATTATCCTCTTTACTCATGTGCTGTTGGGAGTGGGCTGAGAGGGCTTTCTGTTATTGCTTTATGAGACTCTCTATGAATTGTCCCTCTGGTCTTAATAGTCCAGTCGGAGTCCATGGCAAAGTCCAGTTTTCTGTGAGATATAACATTTGAATATATGTTGCTGTTATACCTCTCCACCAAACAGCCTTTGATGTTTTTTTTTTTTTTATTATCCACAAAATGGATTCATAATCCATTTTGTGCAGGAGCCACTTTCTTCTCAGCCATGTCAACACAGAAGGCAGGCTGTCAGGGAGGCAGGCCATTTATGCCCGTATAACCTGTGTCTCTGCTCTTCCTGTTCGCTGACTGGCTTGCACACCAGGAAGAAAGATAATCCTGGCAAAGGAGCTTATAAATTAGCCCGTGGCCATGTCAGAGAGCAGATTGGAGCACTGTAGGTCAGTGACAAAGCATCCTCCTCACACGGGAGTTGGAGAAGAAACAGAAAGCAGGGCTTTGTGTGACAGCCTCAGAAGTCACGAGCTGCAAGGAGGACAACAAGGCTTAATCAAAGACATTTATTCTCGTGAAGTTTCAATTTAAAAGAGAGTCAACTCAAAATTAATATGGACTGGAGAAGTAACATAAATAACCAGTGTATGGTCCTCACTAATTTCTTTACACATAATATAAGACATCTATTCCACATTATTTATCCATACGATTATATAATGTTTTCCACGCAGCAGTTGCCTTTAATAAATAACAACTTGCAGCAATGAGCAAAACAGTTTGCACATAAACATCCCAGCACGTAATCCCCCGGCATGTTCTTGTGGTTATAAGAGCTGTCTTTACATCAGTGAGGGGAAGAGAGGAAAGCTGAGTTCCTACACAGTTAATATCTGGGTCAAACGCATTTATGCTTGCAAAAACACATGCTCCAAAGACCAAACAGGCGCAGACCATTTAGGTGTACTCAGTAACATGAATGTGTGGCTGCCGGTCAGTCCTGTCTAATAGGCGGTGTGAAGGTTTGAGTAAGTACAGATGATTTGTGTCATGTGAAGATTTGGTTCAGTGCTCTCTCGGTGTATTCAGAGTTAAAGGCTAAAAGGCCAATATGCACTGCCTCCGGTGAATGTGTATTCTGGCTCCCTGGTGATCGCGGATGTAATATCTGCTGCCGGAATAGATTCCATCAGCCGGAATGGATGTCCTCTTTCACACATTTTTTTTTTCAATTTTTTTTATGGTTTTCAATCATGACAGTGAACTGCAGGCTTCACACAGGGCTTTCTATGTGCTATGTCTTCACACAGATATGTGTGACATGGACACTGTTTGAAGATACTGCCAGGCAGTTCAGAATTGCATTTGTGAATTTTTGAATCAAGACAAATGGTGGAATGGTTTATTGTTTCTGTATATATCATATGATATATCACGTGCATTATTATGGAATTAATATTATGGAATTTCTTGTCTGGACACAGCGTTTATAAACATTTGCGCCACCAAGTTACCCTTCCTATTATCTTGAAATATAGGTATTTAGCTATACAATTATAAGAATAATTATAATTCCAGACATCTGAAAAACTCTACAAAAGATGAAGGACCTTGCGGCTGTAACTCTGCACCTTATAGAATGATAATGGAAACAGCCTTTTTTGTGTCAAACCATTTCAAGTCTTTACAGAAGTTTTGGCTCATTGGATCCCAGCTGGCAGAGACATACAATGTCAAAAGGCCCTATTTCACAGCAGACATTTTTGACTTGTCATTGTGGGAAAGGCCAAGGTGTTTCTAATAGCATTAACGACAGCTCCATTCTCTTCAAGCGTCCCAGTAAGTTATGACAGCGTGACAGTGAGCCAGCGTGCACAATACCAGGAAACCGGCAACTCAGGCAGCTAAAAGGGATTCAGCCGTCATTCATCGGATTATTTACACCTGAGCTTTAACTGTGTCATGCCAAAATGCATTCGGCAGAAAAGGGCTCTCCATGCAGTCACCTGACTTGAGGGGAAGGAAATGTCAGGAAACCATATGCAGACTATCATGGAGCTGCTATGATAACATGCATGCTTTAGTTTGCGGTGGTGAACATTGCACTGGTATATATGGAATGGAGAAGAATCGGTGCATGAAATAACAAGACGTGCAGATACTTGATCAAATATCCAGGTAGATATTGCTGCCTTGAAGGGCAATCCGTGCTGAGGAACAGTAACAACTTTTCACGCATAGGTTATTGTGGTCTGCTTGAGGCCGCTTAACCTCTATGAACTTTCAAATCCCACTCCCACTCAACAAGCCCTCTTGTTCATTCGAGTCCGTCTGTCAATTTTCACTACCTACAATCAACCCAAGCTCTTCTTTAGATAGTAACTACAGCTGATGTTCCTGTTTCACAGTCGCACATTCAATTATAGCACAGGTTGTACAGTATCTGTGGCATTGCACTCAATGACTTCACAGTGTCACATATTGAATATTAAACCTGTCTCTACTATCTTCTAAAGACTTCATAGTGATTTGACTTGAAAGCATTCACTGTGTAATGAGGATATAACTTTTTGTGATTTAAATGCTTTTGATTTCCATCTGTGTGTGAAATTCTTTTGTCATCCCTCAATGCTTTCTTCATCTCTTTGCATTTATCACTGTTTGACTTATCCATTCCACAATCCTAGTTTGTTCTCCTGTGTAATTACCATGCACGTCTGACCACTGATGACACAATCTGGAAGCTGCAGAAACAGAGCAATTGACACATGCAATTATACTACTGTACATTTTTTTGGCTTCTGTCAGCTCATGAATCAGTTTTGACAATGTTTTGCCAGCAGCTAAAATTAGCTGATAGTGTTAATCCTCATTACATCAATGAGAACTATGTAGGACAGCATGTTTTCATGTAAAACTAGTTTAACTGTGTCACAGTGACTTAAATCTTGCCTACATGCAGCTCTTGTATCAGAGGGGCTAATGTGCATCTCCATCTGCATTCCATCTATTTATCTTCCCCACATTATGCTATCTTTGCCCACTGAAGATGAAAGGTTTGGCAAAGAATTTGGCAAAACACTATTTATATGTCTGTGGTAGGCAGATGGGTTGTTTTTCAGTGACTTTACTTCATAAGGCTGCATCAAATCTCTGCATCAAGTCTTTCAGTTTAAGCATTCAAAGCATGTCTAACCTTCCTTTTTTGGTTGGTTGTTTGTTTGTTTCTTAACGTCATGCAATTCACTTTCATAGCAATGCCCTTTCAGTCAAGGGTTGGTGCCAATTAATCCTCAGAAGACATAAAAGGTCAATTTATGCTGTTGAGCTGGCTTTTTTTTCTTTTTTTTTCCCTCAACAGCTGATGCATCAGTCTTCTATCAATTAAGGAACAAATTGGAAAGTGTGATATATTACAGTGGCCACTCAGTGTCAGGAAGGAAAGCTTTAATGCTTCCACTCTAAACAAATGAAAAACATGGCTACTCAGGATGAAACTTTTGATCTGTTCTCCATTACCTGGGTCCAGACAACAGTGGTGGAAGATGCTTGTTATTTGCAATTGAAAGTGCAAATTAATTGCATTTAAAAAAAGAAAACCTCTGGTAAAGAAGTGCCACATAGCCATCCTTCTGAAGTAAAAACATGCCATAGTAATAAAACCACCTTAAAGCATTTTTTGACAGCTTCTTTGCTATGGTTCTGTGTCACTACATGCTTGAAATTTGGTGAAAAAGAAAAAAAAAAGAAAACTCTTATTCACATCGATTTAACAACGTACATTGGCTAGTGTCAAAACTGGTCCAGTGATCACCATCTAAACAAGTGAAGGTGATAAAGACCTGCTGGCCGATATGCAGTGTCTGGTTCACGATGCTCTGTGGAAAGTCTGCTATTTTAAACTTAAAATAGCCTTGAGACAACAGTGCAAGCCAAAACTAAAACTGGAACTATTTTGCTGTTTTGCATTTATTCATGATTGACTTTACCAAGAAAATTCATGTCCCAACAGGATGAACTGCATCATCCGTTAGGTTGTTTTGTCACCACACCAACTTTCCTCCAGCAAAATGTGCTTGTACTTGTATGTTTGTTTATAGCAGTTGGCAATTTGTCATGCTAACATGCTAAAAAGGCAATGACAAGGTATATGTTACACGTGCGACACCTCTGATACGAATCGCAGTTGTCATTAGCATAGCATTTGATGTGAAGCATTGAAAGGTTTGCCTTGTAGAGCATTAAGTGTTGTGGGAAATGATTGCTGAGGGTGAAAAGGTATGACAGAAAAGCCTTTAGCTGAGGTTAGCGTAGGCTGTTGTTATCTCTGTGTGAACTGAAAAAAATCAGGCCATATTTTCATCATTAAAATAGAAATAGTAATAGACAATATATATTACTGTCCATGGTCAGTCTGGTAAATAGCATCGCATATGATTGTATAATATGCTTACCCCATCTTAGCCGTTGTTTGTCTGCTGCCAGGTTGATATATTTGCTGTATACATTCATATTCCTTAGCCCTATGAACCAGCTACTAAACTGATAAGTCCAACAGCTTGTCGATCCTTTACCTGATCAAAAAGGCACCTGTTTCTGGCCCATTCAAGTGCTATGGTTCGCTGCTAGTTTGTGGGTGAAATGAAACCAAGAAGAAGTCAAAGCAGGCTCTCAAACCCATGAAAGATATCAATAAGAGCAATCAAATGCAGCTCAATGAGATGAGGTTCAGTGGTCAATTAATCTTAAAATTCAGCAGCTAAAATGGAGAGATATTATGATTGTTGGTGTTGTCATCAGACAGCCCAAGTTGTTAGCTTCCAGACAGTTCCTCATTCCCTCAGTTGTTTGTGTTTGCTGCATGTAGCATGACTTTAAGTGTGCATACATGAATGGGGTGCCTGCTTTCAAATGTGGATCCAACATACAAACCTACTGTATCATCAATGCATGTGTACTCTGGGTCCATATGTTTTTTCCCTGTGTTTAAGCAAAGACATTGTACTTGACAACTTTTGGGAATTTAGACTTCCATATATGCATCTGAGACAGAGTTCACTGTAAGCTCATTTGAGTGTATACATTTCTGAGTAATTGTAAAAAAAATATATATATATATATGATTTAAATATATTACATATGAGTGCACATATGCTCTCAATCATCTCAATCATTAATCATATCTTATCACGTCCCACACACACTCATATATGCAAACACGCAAAGCTGTATTGCATGTTGCGACTTGTCAAGCTGTCTCTAGGCTTCACTGCCATGATTCGTTTTCCAATCTTTAGTGCTTGAAGTGTCACTGTGCAGATGATGATCATCAGGGAATTGTTCTCACATCTCATTACATCAATTGCATGTCAGATGTGTGTGTATGTGCATGTGTATCTGTGTGTGCGTGTGTGTGAATGTGTATGAGTGTGTGTGTATGTGTTTTGTATGAGCGTGTGCTTTCCTTCATGTTCTGATACATGTCTGAGAATTAACGTTGATATATTTTTGTCACTTACTGTCACACTGATCATCTTTGAGTGGCCTGTCAAAGCAGCGGTATTCACATCCTGGCTCACATGCTAGAATTTATGCCTAATTTGTGAAGCTTTTTTGACATTTGTTCACTTTTTTTGATTGACAGCAGAGGGAGAGACAATATTCTATTTCTGGTCATGATGGTTGTTTAACTTGCATTTATGTTTGAGCTCATGCTTGTTACACTTGAAGAAAAGTCTTAGCTTTTACATAAAATAATAGTGTAGTCTAATTATATTTTCTGGAAAATTAAAATATTTGTATGTTATTTCATATCATGTCAACATCGATGTGTTTTCACTGGAATGACATTTAAAGATTGTAAATCTGTATTTCCAAATATGATAGAGCTCTTATACTGCTGAACACATTATTAAATTTTCACTCTATCTACTCTTGAGGGTGCCCGTTGCTGTTAGCTCTAGAGGACTTAATTGCCTTCTCCACTAAAGCATTAATGCTGAAAGAACAGCATACACTGTGCTGTCTCCAGTGTGATTACCTTTCATCTTTTCTGCTCCAAAATTTTTTTTCATTTGAATGAATGAAATGAACAAATGTTTACTTGATTCTGTTTACACACAAAAAATAAATATATATTCAAATTTCCCCAGGTCCCAGTGTAAATGGCACTCTATCATTCATTACTGCCAAGTCTTTATTGGAAAGATGTTCTCCATGCATTACGTTTTTGCTCTGAGAGCAACATGTTTGCTTGCCTTTGGAGCTGTGTTTGGACTCAGACCTGACTTTTGTGGTCAAGTTGAGGTACATCCTTACAAAACACATCTTGTCTGGTCTCCAGTCCATCTCCGGTTCTAGATTTAGAGGCTCTGATCAGCTTAAACATGCATGTATTTACACTGGGTAGACCAAAGCACCCACACACTAGGAAAACCTGCAAACCTCTAAAAGAAAGGTCCTTGGTCAAACTGGGAATCGAACCCTTCTTGTTGTGGGGGGACAATGCTAGAGACTCACTACCATGCTGCTGAAAACATTAAAACAAACATTAGAACAAGCAACATTTTAAAAGTCAGACTTTAAGCATGAGGTTAATGTACAATGTGAGGTGCCAGGGTATTTAGTCTAAATTGATTGCTATTGATTGACCTCACCTACCCCACTATTTAGGACATTTAGAGGAAAATAAATGGGGGGAAATAGTACAAGGATGAAAAGGGAAGAGGCAGGCAACAAAACATATAGGTTCTATTCAAATTTATTCAGCAATGCCTTTCAAAGAAACTCCTTGCATATCAAAGGTGTTGATCATTTGGCATTGAATAATCCCTGGTGTCACACCGGTGTTGGTCATCAAGTGGCTGACACAGCTCTATTCAGTTGTCCTCAAGGTCTTGGCATTCTCTTTTATTCCATCTGGTTAGAAAAGAGAGATGGAATAAAAACAGAAAATATGAGGCACAAATTGTTTGCAGCACTAAACACAGAATATAAATAAAGGGATATAGTTTGAGGGGGTGTGTGTGTGTGTGTGGTGGTCACGATGTCTGAAAACTGAAGAGTCAATGGGTAAATGCTGTCAACTTGATTGCAATGGTTTCTGCCCATCTCTGAACCCTGCCATGTGATTTGCAAATTCCAACAGACACATTAAGTCATGTGACAGGTTTTTGTGATGTGGTTGTGCATGTGTGTGTGCATGTGCATGTGTCTGTGCATTTGTCTCACAGTCAATGTTTATGTCCCCGGTGTTTCTCCCCACCTCTAGGGAAGCTGGCGCAGAAAACTGGGGCACAGAAGGCTGCCAAACGCTCGCCTCAACCACTGTCCACACCAAATGCCTGTGCAGCAGGATATCCACCTACGCCGTGTTAGCGCAGCAAGCTAAGGAGCCGGTGAGTCACTAATGCACAGCCTGATGTACTCTATGGGACTTACGGGGGGGCTAACGAGGCAACCACTACCAGGGGCCAGGTCAGTGAGCTGATGAGTGACCCTAGAATGAATTTAGACTGCATTCCTGTCAGTAGGATTTCTCTGCAAAAGACAACAGGCTGTTAAGGCTGTACGTTATTGTCCTTATTATCTTTATTCAGAGTTAGGACTGGATTGTTCCTCCAACAGAAACAAAATCTTTACAAATCCTACCTAGTATGGTAGGTGTATAGTATGAAACCTTGTTGAAGATGCTATGATCAGTTTTTCAATTGTATGTTGATCTGTTGGTACATTATTTTTGCTGAGACCCTGCAGAAGTCTGCATGTGATTGCACAGTGGAATCAACAGAAAGAAAGAGATTTTATTGTGTCTCTGTGTCATTTTTGCCTGCAGCATATGACCTGCGCTTCTATAAATAGTTCACATGGCTCGGATTGTGTGTTTGACATGATCAAAGAGGGCTTTTTAGCAGTTCAGGGTAATGCCTGCACTCATACACATACATATATGTCCAAAGACCAAGGGGAGGGAGAGACCCTCTTTATACAGCAGACTCAAAGTAATTAATCGTATAACATCTCATTTGTGTCACACCTTCCTTACAATACACACCTCACCCTTCTTCTTATCACACCTCCTGCCCACCCCACCTTCCCCCAGTTCAGTGTTGTCCCGTCACGTCATAACTGTTTGACTGCTCCCTTTAGCTTTCGCTGTTAATTGTCTCCATGCTTGTTTTCCCCTAATGGCCACAAGGATAATTATTCTGTTAAACAATCTAGGAGTGAAGGGAAATGGAGTTTGGCTAAATTTGTTGTTGCACAGTTACACTCTATTGGTGCTTTCTCTAGCTTTTTTTCTCCCACTTAATGTTTTGGCTTAGCAAATGAAGCCAGCAAAACAGATCCTCAATAAGCATTGAAGGGTAGCTACAGGTGTCACAGAGATGGAAAGTGATCATGACGAAAGGAGGATTCTGGGAAGGAAATGTTCAATCACACAGAAATGGCAGTCTGGTCCCGTCTGACAGGCAAAGCTAAGAGAGGGAGAGATGGAAAGGAGCTGTTGTCTGCACTAAGTAATAATGCATTAACAACCAGCGCTGCTGAGATAAAGAGCTGGGGGCTAATGTGGGTGCCTATCCCTGTGTAACCTCTTTTCAGTGTAAAATATTGCCTCCATAGATGACAAACACTCTACAATACACTGAAAAATTCTCATAGAGGTTCGCCTTGTGTATCAGATGTTGTGCTTTTAATAATTGTCAGATTTTCATTAGTTGGGCCTTGACCACAGACTGTAAATGCAACAATATCTATGACTGTCAGCAGTCATTTTAATCAAAAATGATGCCGGTGTCTTTACAGAACAGAGCATAAATAGAACAGTTTCAATAGTAAGCTTTTTCCTGTAGGTTAGTTTCCTCACAGTATAACTTTTAACTTTTAGCCCACCATTAATAATTCACAACAAATTCACATCGGGTCACTTTAACTTGTATGTCTCTGAATTAATTGCACCAGCTACAGATCTATGTGATAATACAGTATGTTTGCAACACACATATTCAAAAAGAGAAAACAGTTTATCTCTGTTTCACAAGGACTCTCAACAGAGGCATCTCAAAATGTTGTCCTTTTTCTAAATCTAAGAAGATCTAAGCAGTCTTTTAATTCCTTGTGAAAAAGAAAGGTGTCACCTATGGTTTATGCATAAGATCACAATGGATGGAGCTGCCTTGAACTTTCACACATACATGTGACCACATGGTTGAATCCATCCAAAGACGGTTATACTGAGTAGCAACTTGCTTGAGTCTCTGGCAACACAAGCAACAATGTGATGTTGATTTAAATTTTTGGCATCTTGAATTCTCCAAAGCTGCTAACTTAGATGACACAATATTCCAGATCCAATGGGGCTGTAAATCCAGAGGTATAAGTGCGACAAATTACACCCATTATTATTTTATTCACTTTGCCCCTGCATACCCCTACCCTCCACTGTCACCACTTTTCTTACTGTGTAAAGAGGGTCAAAATGAGGTGACAGCCTTTAGGTGAGTAACTGCAGTTATTCATTATTTTGTCCCTCAAAGCTCCAGTTACTTCACAAGGGTCAACCTATTACAGAACTTGGGGGAACATTAATTCCCTTTCTATGAAAAAAAAAGCATGGTGGCTGTGACCTATAAGCTGAAAGGGTCGTTCAAGCCTCTATTTCTGGTTCCTGTGAAACCTCTTCCATCTGAGCAATATTGACTTTTCCCACTCCACAGCAAACAGGCCTGTGGAAGAGGACTAGGAGGGGAAACACATTGACTTATCTGACACTTGCTACATCTGTGAAGAGTGTGTTTGTCATTAGTGATTCACCATTGAGCCCCCACCAGTTCTACCATTAAACCTAGAGCACCTATGCACCAGAAGGTATGGGTCAGTGTGTTTGTGTCTGTGGCTTTCAGTTAAAAGCTGTTGTGGCCAGTGCATGTTTTCCCTTCAGGGTCCACAAGAGTTATCTTTTTGTTCTGGCAGAGATTGGATTGTATTAAGGAGGAGGGGGAGGGAGATTGAATTTGGCAACATCAAAATCCAGCCACATCCAGACATGCAAACACAGACAACTAGGTATGGATGTTTGCAGTTTACACACACACATACGCACCCATAGATACCCAAACACACATTCATATGCTGTGTCCAGGCTGTGTGGCTGTTGGAGCAGAGCTGAGTATCAGCAGCCGAGCTCTGACAGCTTATCCTGGGCCACGGCGCTAGGGACAAGAGGGGGGGGTTGAGGATTAACCTCCATGTTTAATAGAAAAGGGAGGGGGGGGTGAGAGACGGAGGGATTTAGAGGCAGTGCTGCCATTACAGGCCGTTTACAGTGGAGCGAGGGATAGCCAGTTAATCCTGTTTACTTTCTATAGCCTCTGAGATTTCCGTATGTGTGTATGTGTGAGTTTCCTGCTCTGTGTGTGTGTATCTACAGAGAGACCTTCACTATCAGACTCAAGACAGAGGTTGTTACTTTATAGAAACAGGGGAGAGAGGGAGAGAAGGGGAGATGATTGGATGAGGTCATGAAGCCACACAATCAACTGAGCCACTTTGTTTCCAAAATGATGGCCATGGGAGTACAGACCCTAAAGAAGTATCCAGACTTGACAATGTTCAAAGGCAGCCACAGGATTTGGAGTAGGACTTACTGGTTTCATAAATGTCAGTTAAATGCACCTCAAGTTACTCAAGTGAGTTTTACCTCTATGATATAATACTGAGGTGTAACATGAAAACTGATTAAATTTTTTGAAGCACCTCTCCTTAGCTTATTGCTGCAACGCTAGTGTTTTTTCTTTGCTTAAGCAGGTAAAAATCTGAGTGGAAAGGTCAGTGGATCAAACAGCATCCTTGATCCAGTCAGTGTGACTGAGTTCACAAAGAGTACACGGTCTGAGAAGGTGCAAGTTGCCATCTGCATTTCTGTGTCTTATTTATAAGCCAATTAATGCAGCTATTTTCTTGAAAGAACAATATGAGAAGTGATCTCTGTTGTTTTGCTGGAAAGGATCTCTCATAGCTTTTGCCTGCATTTGGCCCGATCATTCTCATATAATGACTGTGACTGCTTGAGATAAATCGAGCCTGTTTCCCTCACTGTCATTAGTCACAAGCCCCTAATCAGAAAGGAAAATTCTCACAGCTGAGTCTATTATTTAGATTATTAATGGGCAAAGTGCCTGCAGAAGGATGATAGGGATGATCGAGGCGCTTCAAGATGGCAGCCCATATTTTAACTTATTATAACATAGCTAGAGACACTGAAAAAGAAAACAAGGCCTGCCCCGGTTGATGCAAGACTACAAGGTTACAGTATGCAAATGTCTTGCACTTGTCAACTGTAATTAAAAGATGATGGTTGCTAAAATTTATGAGGGACTCAGAATTGCATTAGAAGCTTTGAGTCCCTTGTCGCATTAATTGAAGGTGAGTAAGTAACAAGGGAGCAGATAAGAGAGTAAACAGGTGGAGCGACGTGGCTGTTTCTCCCAGGCTGATAATGCATAATGACTAGGCATGGTTGTAGTAAGGAATGAGTTACTTGGTAATCAGGTAACATATCAAATATCAAAAGTCAGACTGTGGTTTTAGCCACACACCTTAAATGGGACATTTGCATTGTACCGTATATTTGTTGTGTAGCATGCTATAGCTTTTACCTCCACAAGCAGCACAAATCTCAAATGGCATGTAAAAAAACACCTAAGGGTAGTGCTAGCACTTGACATAATGACTTTACATTTTAAGCCAGTGTGTCAGCCCTCTAGGTTGTCACACAGTGACAGGAGACTTATGGTTTGTCTTGCGGCCACTGAAGCCAGAGTCTGTCAAGCTGAACCCTGAAGGGTCTGCTGAATTGATTGAGTTGAAGCATATAGCAGCGAATATTTACCCAGCACTCTGACAATAAAACAGGAAAGAGAAAAGCTGAAATGAAAGAAAAATGTATATATATATATATTTTTATATATATATGCAACAACAGTACAGCCCACTCGAAAGGAGGGGACAAAAGGATAGTCCATTAGGTAAATACCTTAGTTTCTGAAAAGGCCATCTTTTCCAGAATCAGTCAACATTTCACTAGGGGCATGACATTTTCACAGACTACATGGGACTTTGGAATACACTACAAGAAGCGCCATACTGAATAAGCGATGATGAATACCCACCAGTGTCTGCCCTGAATGCAAACAGCTGTCTTATTGAGATTTCAGAGACAGAACTCTGCTCTTCATTCTAATACCTGAAATAACCTAAGTATGTTTGCTTTTTCCTGGCAGGAACCTTTTGCAGCAGTTATGAAGAAAGTCAAATGTATTGTGATGTTATTAGTTGCGCCCATGCAAAATCTCATACAGTACATAAGAGGTTGTTGCAGACAGTTCATCTTGTTTTTACAGGCTTTGTGCATACAATTTCCCACACCTATCACCTCTATGTGACCCACATTTAATCATTAATTTACAAAGTAAATAAATGGAAACAAAATGTACCCTCTTTCTATGTATTTAGATAGCTAGCGATATATCATTTTATTTTGGCCGTCTGACTGACTGAATGTCATCCAGTTAGTTTTGCAGAAGATTGTAAGCCTCCTGGTACCTGATGACTGTAGATCTTCTATTCTGTCTTTCAGTGTTTAAGCTCTGTTTTTGTTCTCCACTCACTCCTGAGGGAGATATCTGGCTTCATTAGCTTCTTGCTATCCTTATCTTCCTGTTGTTTACTGCTAGACAGGTACCATAGAGTAGGGTTTAAAAGGGTTTTTCTCAAAAAAACATCCATTCAGGGTGAGAGCAATGAGAGTGAATGTCACAGTAAAGTCATGGACCATAAAACCAAGACAACGAGCTGAAGAGCTGTATAGAGCTGCAGTGTAAGTCAGTCACTAAATAACTGGGGTTTCGTTGAGCAAATCAAACAAATGCATACTATTTTTGTCAAACTGACAATAATATAGTCATTTTCAGTAAGAACTCTACTTTAGACATTGACCATTGCCAGCAACATAAACGGCATTCCCATTCAGCCTTAGCTACACTAGATGGCATGTCCATGCTAATTGGTACCCACTTACAGTATACCCAATCATCCAGTTCATTGTAATCCAAAAAGCTGCAACTGGACTCATAGATTATTGAAGCTGTTTCAACTCCCATCCAAAAGGTTTCTTTAGTTCTGACTGGTTGGTGGGCAAGTCCAGAATTTAACCTCTGTGATGTTAAGTCTAATTTCCATTGTGAGTACCTGGCTGTGTTCAGAGCCATCAGTCACCTAAGGTCATTGCAGGGTTCCAGTGAGGCCAGATATGAAGGGTTTTGAATCTTCTGTTAAAATGAGATTATGAGATTATTCCTCTTTAAAAGCATCTCTTACCCGTCCAATATGTGTACATCAATGTCTTTAAAGGGGTGTCCTTACTGTACTGCTGTTGTTGGATCTACAGCTCCCCTCCCTTGTGTTTGTAGGATGGTTGGTTGTCTTGGCTGTTTTTTTTTATTTGTTTTGGGGTTTTTTATTATTATTCATGACAGCAGTCTAAATTGAACGACCAAACCACTCAAATCAAACCTAATTAACATAACCACTGAAGACACAATCGAAACATACAGCAGCACATCACCAGACTAGAATTACTGCATAAAGACACTTTTACTTCATGTTTCATTAGACCAAATTGTAGAGGCAAAGGTATGACTGGAAAAGGCAGTCAGACCCAGGTGGACATGGAGTGAAAAATAAAGGTGTGTGTGGTGGTGGGGGGGGTCGGTAGGTAAGAGTGGAGGGAGGAGGAGTGTCAGTGAGAGGAGATAAGTAGGTTAAACTTTCTGAGCTGAAAATAGCTATCTTCTCCATCACATGGCAGCCAAGCTGCCCAGGGGAGCCTGGCCATATACAGCAGAGTTTCAACACACTCTTTCTAATCTGTAGTCCTGCTTTCTCCCCATGCTTTTCTCTCCTCTCACACACGCTGTGCACACACTACACACAAGTGTACACCTCCCCTCCAAGTGCAACATAATATTACTATCTATTTAGAGTAGGGCATTTGTGGAACGTCGAAGCCTCAAGCCTGATGTGTTGTATCTGTGTCTGTTTGTGTGGGTGTTTTCTTTGCCTTTTTCCTCCTTTTTAGCATCCTCCCATGTTATCAAATCAAAGGTTTAAACTCATCACACACACATAATCTTGAACATGCCATCTGAAGAAACATTGTTGGACAAATTGACAATAAAGAACAGAGAAACAAGCTGTGATATGAATATTGAGCAAACTAGGTGAAAGAGAACAATCTATTCCATTATTTGTCTGTTGGTGGCCAATTTGAGACAAAGTAAAACAAATACAGAAAGAGTTTCAGTGGACTGGTGTGGGTGCCTGAGTGTGTATTTTTCATTCATTATGTATCCTCTCCTTGATCTGTCAGACCTCAAAAAAGCACAAACGCCTTCCTATCCTTTGACCTTCCTCTCTACATAATATCAAACACAGCAAGTCTCTGTTGTCTCGCTCCCTCCTCCCCGGCCTCCCATCCTTTTTTTCCTGAGCAGATGCTTGTCATATCCCCTCTTTCTCCTTTCTGTTGTGGGTCTCTCCTTTCTTATGAGGTGGTTTTGATTATGTTTCACCTCAGCTCTCCTCTCAGAGTGTTTGTGTGTGCACGGTCGTATTGGTATTCCAGCCTATTCCACTTTCCTCTTGAGAAATTGGCTTCCTTTGATGGGCCAGGGAAAACCACTAAAAGGGAAGCTTTGACTCTCACCCATTTTCTTTTCTCCCTATTTTTTATACCTCCTCCTATTCGTTGCATTCTCTTAGCTGTTTTTAACTCTTCTCACTCCATCTCCTCCTGAATTGCTGTCTAATTTCTTTCTTTTTAGAAAGTCAAGTCCCCTCTCTTGCTTGTTTTACACCACTTTCAAACCATCTTGATTAGTACGGCATTCATTCCATTAAGCTCAAACACTGAGTTTGTGTAAGTATATGTTGTAGTTGTTGTAAAAATAAACCGTGAGGTGCTTATTTGTGCATATGTACAGTGATGAAAGGGAAGGCCAGCCAGTCTAGAAAGCAAACTGAGGTAAACTGTGTGATTGAGAACTTAAAAGCAGCGCACACATTAAGCCCATTTGGGAAACTATGGGGTACTTGCTCTCCATGAAACTTCATTTGTCTACCCTCATGCGTTCCAAGCCAAGAGAGGCAGAGTAGAGGTTCCCTGTGAGTCATGATCCAAGTCCTATCATGAAATACCACTGTCCACTTCTTTTACTTTTTGTTGATTAAACTATTATCTATACAAGTCATCTACTGTTTGCAAAATTTATCGTGATAAATCTTGAAGAGATATCAGGTGGTTTAAATGTTTTCAACAAGTAACAACTGTCAGAACAGTGAAGTCATAATGATAGCGTTGCTATCTAGTTCCATCTAATAGACTGTAATTTTAATTAAAGGTAATTGCATGAAATTAGCTGGCCATAATTAAAAGGGGTTTCGCAAGGATTACATGCAAGGCAGAGCTCATGTTAATAGATACTGCGCTATTAGTGCAAAGCAGGACATGTGCCAACAATTACTTTGATCTGTAGGCGAGTAATGTAACAGGATTTATCCCAGTCAGTCTTTGGTTTCCCTTACTGGTGTATTTATTTATCCGTTTATCCATCTAGCTGTAAGCTCTGGTTCCTTTTTAGCCCTGTGGATCAGTCAGGCACTGGTGATCCTCAGAAACAGGCTTCAAACACACTGCTGCTGGTTTTTTGTTCAGGACATTCAACGCTGTAGTCTTTCAGTCTTTTCAGTCTATGGTGTAAGGACATGTATACCTACAGTTGTGCAATAAAAATCATCTCTTTTTGACAATAATATTCAAGAGCAAAGAACACACAACGGTATCTTGATTATTACATATTCAGACAAGGTTTGTCTCAGCCTTCTAAAAACACCGGGGTTGCAAACAGTCAAAACCATTCTTGTTAAATCTCAAATGGCTTTTTGGGACATCAGCATTACCTTTGGTCTTGAACTATTGCTGTAAACATGACAAGTTGTTGTGCAGCTATATTTGACAGGATGTTCTTCTCTGGCAGATTCAAAATAATAATAATAATTTGGATAAATATTTGATATTTTGTCATCTCTGAAAGAAATTATTTAAAATATATTTACTCTTCAGGTCATTGGTAGTGTGGAAGATAGAAAACCCCTCCCAATATGTTGGTCTTTGATGTAGACTAGAGTTGACTAAAGTTGACTAGCAGGCAGAACAGGCAGAACTGATGTAATGTTTTGACCGTATGGTAATCAAAACTCATCTGAACAAGCCATGAATTTGGACTTGAAGGATATTTTCTTTTGCTGGTTCTGAGAACCAATAGCAACTTTGCAGTCATTGTATATAGTCTGTATTCTCATACCAAAGCTAAACAATGTCTGACCTATATAAAGCTCTACAAATGAGGATGACAGTGGCACTATAAACATCACATAACAGCAGCTAAAGATGCTTTGCTTGACACAAATAACAATTATGTCTCTAAAGCCAAATACGTCGATGGAAAATGTCTTGCAGCAGTTATTAACAACCATTTCCTCCTACTTTCCTTCCCTCTATCTCTCTTTCTCTCTCTCTCTCTTAGGATATGGGTCCTGCCAGTATGCCCTCTGTGCCCCTCATGGTGGGCTGTGGGGTGTCCTGCACCGCTCTGCTCATCCTGCTGCTAATCTATGCTGCCTTCTGGAGGTAAATATACAAGCACAGACACACACATGGTGGTATCCTGCTTGACTCTGTGCTCACACACACACACACCCCGTGCAGTCTCCCTACATTACATTTTGTGTGTCCTTTGCTTTGAAAACTAAAATAAGGCCTTAAAACATATCCAATGCAGCTTGTACAGAACACGTCAAAATGACGCACATGACTTTTCAGTCCATTTATCTGCTTGTGTAACTTAACTTACATGTCTGTCACTCTCTCTACTCGTTTCCTCTGTAGATACATACGCTCGGAGAGATCTATCATCTTGGTGAATTTTTGCCTCTCCATCCTGGCCTCCAATCTATTGATTCTGGTGGGACAATCTCAAACACTGAGCAAGGTGAGACACTGTGTGTAGATGCACACATTGGGCCCCCACACATTGCAGCCGGATTGTGCGATTGAGATAGCGATAATGCTCTTCAGGGCTTTTATAAGCCCACCCCCAACCCCATCCCGTGGCACAACAGCAGACTAGAAGCACACAGTGGAGTCCTCAGATATTTTTGGCACATGGCTCTGAACTGTGACTAAGCAGGACTGCACTGTGTGGTGGTCAGAATCGATCACATTGAGGAAGGAAGCAGAATCAGGTTGAGCTCATACAGCACCCCTGTGCACTCTTTACCAGGGCCCCCTTTTTACCTTTGTCTTCTTTACTTTGCAGATCTTTCACTTTCCTTTGCTGCATACCTCTAGAGATGATTCATTATGATGCCTCATGAAAAAAACAATACCCCCCCCTCTTTTTTTTCACTAATAAAACGTCTCCAATGGTTTGAACTCTCACTGTCTCCCCGGCTTTGTTTTTGTTTGCTCTGCAGGGCCTCTGTACTGTGACTGCTGCCTTCCTGCATTTCTTCTTCCTGGCGTCCTTCTGCTGGGTGCTGACTGAGGCATGGCAGTCCTACCTGGCCGTTATTGGCAAAATGAGGTCACGACTCATCCGCAAGCGTTTTCTGTGCCTCGGCTGGGGTAAGAACCTCCACAGTATTACACATTAATACACACATCATATCTAGTTTCATTCTGTTTAAGTTTTAAGGCACCTGTCATAGAAAAAGTCCTGTGTGCTTTTTGTGAAATATTTGGCTTAAACCTCACACATTGCTCATACATGATGCTTTGACAGGATTTTCGGTTTTGATCAGGTCAAGAATGTCCTCATAATTTATGCTGTAACCATAATTTTACTATGGTTCCTTGTAGTGAAAACTACTTGTATGATATATTTTGTCAAGCATTTTTATTCCTCTTGAGACATTTTAACATCAACATTTGGTTTTTCCATTTTATTAAATCAAGTCAGTTTTGTTTTTATTTATGTTTTTTTTTTTTTTTTTTAATCAAAGCTTACAGTTTACTTAGTTCCAGTCTTGTTTTAGTCATGAAACAAAGATAGTTAGTGACAATGTCTGGCAATGTTTTCGTCGTCAAAATCAACATGGCACGACACTGCCTTCCTCTGCATGCAAAATGCATGGGCATGCCGAGTGCACAAACACAATCACTCCATTAAATTGTCTGGCACCAGCCTTCGTCTAGTGTTAAGCCCTCACAAAGGTATATTGCTGATGTGATTTGCCCAGAGATTGCATGCCAGTAAATCAGTTGTGCCAGTGCATTATGTGTTAATGGCTCGCAAACGTTACAGCGCTTTGAAGGAGACGATTCGCTTTCATGGTGGCATTCGATATAACGCTTAGCTGATAATGCACGTTTCTGCTGTTGCTGTTACCGGAAATGTAAGCTGTCCTTCTGCGCCAGAGGATTGTCAGTGTGGCAAATGAAGGCGTGCGAATCATGGACTGGATTCTGATTGAACCACTGTTGTGTGACATGAATTGGTGATGGAGAGCAGCGAGATGGGCATTTTCTTTTGACATGGAAAATTCCACCAATTAAAATGTTGTACTGGTGAAATTGTTGGCCGCATTATGCTTCATAACCTAATGAGCATTTACTCTAGTCTCATTAACATCCAATTTTTCTTTGCAGTATGCAATTATTTTCCTCTTCAAGGTCTGGAAAGACAGATCATTATAGATTCTAATGTGACACACTCTAACGGTGTGATAAAGATGTTGCACCTTTGTTGCATTCAGCCTATGTGTCATTCACATTCACCACACTGTCCTCTCAGTGTCGTACAACCCAGTTCCACAAGCAGACGACCGGCATGTCAAGGGATAATCAAAGTGTGCGATAACATCTGCATAATGCTGTCGAGATGCTTTGAGATAGTTGCAGAAATTACAACCACAGCTTCCACCCTCGCCCCACACGCCTTCACACACACACATACGCACACACATCCTCACACACCATCTGTTCATTTCACTCAGTATCGATCCCACCAGTCTAATCTGCCAAGTCACTGATGCCCTTACCTGATACCGAGGAGAAAGAACGGTATAGGTTGTTGTACAGTCAAAGACAGAGACAGAGATATTGACACAGTGGGCATGTGTGTATGCATGCAGGTGTGTGTGTGTGTGTGTGTGTAGCCCAGGCAGTGGTCGCTCAGGAATTGTCACATATAGTTCCAAATACACATGGAATGCACATAACAGTGGAGCAGAGTGGAGGGGATCAAACAGCTTATCCTCCCCATGTCCGTTTCGCAATTTTCTCCCCAAATTATGTGATTGAAATCAGTTACCATGGAAACAGGAGATTTGGGGTCGATCTGTGCTACATTAGTCGCAGAGTGTGCACGCCTGCCATACGCCTATGTGCGTTGACTGTATCATATATTGACAAATGCTAGATTGATGTTGTTGTTGTTTAATTGTAGTGTTCTTGGTGGTGGTGGTGCATGGACCAGCCTGGCTCCTCACCATCTTATTTGTTAATGTTAATGTGACTTTCTCTAATTGCTTTTCATTTGCAGCCATAATCACAGCTTTGTTAATTACATGAATATTTCAGAGCCAAGCTCATTACGGGCCCCAGCATATTTCCTTCTCTTTCTGGCACGTGCTCGGTGACACTCTGTCTCACTCACTTTCCCACTCACTTATGCACACATGCGCACACTCACACACAAATTGCCCGATTTAGCTAATTAATGCATGACTTATTGACCATTCCAAGCAATACCTTGGTTTTCTTTTTTTTTTTCCTTTAAAACTCTCCCACACGTGGCTGTGCTGCAGGAGTGAGTCACATGTGTTTAACTTGCATGGGCTGTCAGAGCAACAAGTGTGTCGTTAAATGCTAAATCAGAGCTCCTGTCACTGCGATGAACTGGGATCCAGGCCCAGTGTTCATGCTTGCAGGTTGACCTGTGTGTCAAGCAGCACTCACCCACGCAGTCAACTGAATCGCATGTGCACGTGTCACATGCTATTGCAAGGCTGCTGAGCATTCAAATGGGAAGAATTATTGTCCAAAATGGAGAAGTGGACATGGCTGATGTGTCCCTTTTCTGACTCCCTTTTGTATCCTCTGTTTCAGCCTTTTAATCTGTCTCTCTGTGTTCCTCTCCAGGTCTTCCAGCACTAGTTGTAGCAGTGTCAGTGGGTTTCACCAGAGCGAGGGGTTACGGCACAGCCAGCTAGTGAGTATACCTCTTGGACACCATGACTCCATTGTTTTTTCTCGTTTTTCACTGATTTATGTATCGCTGGACAAGAGGCACCGAGCCATCCATTGCCCTCCCTGCTTGCCATTCAGAGCATATACAAGTATTCCCTTTGCTGTTTGAAATAGTCCTATTTTTCCCTCTTTTGCACCCCTGAAGCTTTCAAGATATGGTCTACTTGATAAAAGCGTATCTTTATACAATTTTATTTTATAAGTTTCCAGAGGTGCTCATCGATTCATTCAGCAGAGGCTCTGCTATAAATATACAACAGATAACACTGAGTGTATTTATTTTTGCATTATCTGATCAATAAGTCATTTTTTCCTGCCATCATATACCTGTACTATTTTTTTTTTTTAATATGGTGCAGGTACCAGTGTGCACCTGGTGATATGCACTGCGGGTTAGTTTCTAATGTAACAGACACAAGGCTATGTTGCTCATGTCAGTTGAAGGAATGGAACATAACGACTGTATTAAAGCCCTAAAGCTATTTAAAATCTGAGGCATTTCTTTGTAACTTATATGTATATATGTATATATGTATATATATATATATATATATATATATATATATATATATACATATATACATATATACGTATATATATATATATATATATATATATATATATATATATTTATATATATAAGCAACACAGTCAGGAGCTGATAGAACATACAATCAAGTATCCTTGAAGTGACAATGATAATCGGCATTGTTCCTGCACTTCCAACAACAGCAGCATGGCCTGGGTAAAGCTGCTCTGTTTACAGTGGAGCAGAACATGCAGTACAAGCGACACTGTTGGGCTCCGTTACCCGCCCAGTGCCGTAATTGATTCAACGAAAACTAATTTCCAAATATGTTTACAAACGTGCCTCCTCTCACTGTGCTTTTAATCTCATTAATAGGAGGACTGTATATGAGCTTTTGGGTGGTGTGTTTTTCATCTCCTCGCTTATTGAGCTGCAATTAAGACACCAGAAGGGTTTGAGTATGCTCTGATGACATCACTGGAGGACACATTCAAACTCATTAAGTCTCAATAGCATTTGCAAATGAAAATTCACAAGACCATTTAGAGCTGAAGGATATGTTTTAGGTGATGTACATAATAATTCTGCTCAGCACCGATGGGTTATTTACAGAAACAAGCACTCACACACCCACAGAAACGACTGCTTTATCCCTCACTCAGGAAATTCAAGTGAATGTGATCCTTAATTGGCTGCCTACTTGTTGAGGCTAAGGGCTCCAGTACAAGTACTCGCAGTGAAAAGTGAGATTTGAATGTGTTGAGATGATATTTTGGAGATTTTGCTGCATGCTACTCAACACACTCTTTATATATGTCTTTTTTTTCTCCAGTTGCTGGCTGTCTTTGGAGGGCGGTCTCCTCTATGCCTTCGTTGGACCTGCTGCTGTAATTGTGCTGGTGAGTCCGAGCGGCAGAATCCTCAGTGCTCTCTCCACTCTGCATAATATCACAGTTATCCTCAGAGCAAAGAGCTTTAAAGCTGCCGCAGTTGACCTCTGAGGATTTCCCGTATTCCCTCCCTTCTGCACATGTAAGCGTGCATTCACACTGGGTGTCCACAACAAAATGATGAGACAAGCTCTCATATAAAAAGAGCTCTGCAGCAATGCAATGCATGAGTGGACTGAAATTCAGCCAAGCATTTAAAAACATATTTTTTAAGTCTACTTTAAAAGTCTGTGTCACATCAACTTCTTCTTCCTCTTCTAACCCTTATTTTCCACCGGATTCTCAATCAGTCTGAAATAGCAGCAATCCCTAAACGGAGCTGATAGTTATTCACTTTAGTCACTTTCCCAGCACTATCAACACTTTCCCTGACTCTGTTTCTGTTCCCGCACATTTGCATGATAGGCAAGGGTTACATTTTTGCTGGACGACAGACCAGAAATGCATCGATCCAGCAGAATTCAGTGTAAGGGGGACAGGAAGTCACACAATGTTACACAATTAAAAACTTATGTTCAGAATAAAAGCCCTTTTCTTGACACCACATTATATTACATATAAAAGCAGAAAAATGCAGGATTTCTCACAAAACGGATCAGCTTTGTACTCTTCTTTCAATTACTGCAAGTCTCTTGGTTACAGTGTTCAGTTTTGCTGCTTATTGGACATGTCACAGAACCAGTGGGGATTAAGAGCTTGCGTAGCAGTGATGAACTGCTGCAGTTTCAGACTAAATATGCATCCTGTGAAAATTTGGTATAGCAGTGTGTGTCACTATCAAAGCAATGTGGCTTTAAAACAGCCACTTTTAAAATCTAGAAGCGAATATTGCTCTACATTGTCCTGCAGCACAACTGTGTGCATTGATTGCATCTCAGTGGTGTCTTAATCATCTGTTGTTGTGTGGCTGTTTGTTGGATAAGCTAATTTACCCTAAATGAATCCCTGGGTGGATATTTCCACCTCAAAATCAGGATGGGAGGGTTTAACTTTAGTTTAGTAATTGCAGCCACTGCAACTGTTTCTACTCATAGATTCAGATGTTTATTTTATTGTTGTTTGGTTGATTATTGCATAGTGAATTTCATAAGGGAGGCATGGATCAGAGGGTGTCAAAGCTTTGCAGAGTAAAATTCAGTCTGGCTGGTGGGCAGGACAGTTCAAGTGTGATAGGCTCCTCAACCTGCAGTTCCAAACACAAGGAACATGATGTTTCCCTGAATATTAATGATTATGATAACATAGTTGCCTCCAATTATACTTTTATTTAAAGGGTATATTATCACAAAATGGTCAGGTTGGTGCTTTATCCACATACTGTAGATATATAATAGTAGAATCCACATTAAAGGAATGAAAGATATGGCATTTCTATACAGATGTCAAAGCAATCATTTCAAATCGAAGGACGAGGTATCCTCAGAGGATGTGTTCCAGGGTCTGTCTGGTGTTTCTTGGACCGTTTCCAACTTTCCACCTTCCCTATCTCCACGATGCTGACGTACGCTCCACACCCCAGCTGCTATGTAACTGTCTCTGGCCCCCGGTGTTGTTGCTGGGGCCCCACTCAAACAAACAGCTGTAATGAGAGTGGGACGTCGGGCAGAAAAACACAGACCTTCCCACAGGACTCTTCTCTAATTAATGAACCTGGCCTTGGGCAAATTGCAGAGCACGATGATGCTGACTCACAGAGCCGGGGCCCAGACATGACTGGCATGACAATAGCGCTCTCACAATCTGGCACATCCTGGGCAGTTGTCAGCAGCAACGTGCACACGAGAGGGAAGAGAGATCAGAGACGGGAGACTTTTTTGCAAATTGCAAAAAGCTGCCAGATGCACTGTAGATGGAGCAAAGGAATGGGCTTCAAGTAGAAATTCAGCAAAAGCTGCAAAAAGTAGGAAATTCAACTGAAAACATGAAAGTCAAACTTTAACTGCTCGACTAGCCACTTCTGTGCCCTGGATTTCTGGCTGCCGTGTATTGAATCTGTAACATTCCTCTGTGTAGCCAGAAGCTGATTCTGGTGAATGATGAAGGAAGGAATCCAGGCCGACATTCAGTTTAGGACATTGGTAAGAATAGGAATGCATTGCACACACAGTATAGGTATGTACTAGAGTGTGAATGTCATTGGTGTTTGATGCACTTCACTGCCGACAACCCTGTGAACACATGCAGATGAATAAGAGAGGCTCTATGGAGAAAGGCGTTGAGGGTGGAATGTAGGAAATCGGGATTAGGAGGAGCATGTCACAAGCATCAGAAATCTCCTATATGGGCAGGATTTCAGAGAGGAAGGTGTACATGTGGCAAGCCTCAGCTCAGAACTGTCCCTGCGTGTCAAATAGAATCCCGATCACTGGGTCACTAAGGCCAGATGTTGGGCAGGCTTAGCTACGGGCTCCTCATTAGGAGGAGAAAGCGGGATGTGAAGCAATCAGTGTTTGTTGAAGGTAGTTTCCACAGATAAAAAGATAGAAATACCATATGTTGTGTGCAGTTCATTTAAGGTAAGGGATTGATCTTTTGTAACAAGTGATTACATCAGCAGGGCCGCTTTCTGTGAACAGTAACAACACAAGACAGAAGCTGAAGTCGTTTGCACAATTTTGGCATCAGAGTAATCCACCAGTGATACAGATAGTTCTAGTCTCCATCTCTACTAATACAATATGAAAATCAGCTAATAGTGGGCTTTGCAAAAAATGGTTACTTATTTGTTGTAAACTGCTTCTAAATCAATCCATTTATGAGCGACTGGCAGATCACAACATAAGCTGTAAATTGACACCCATTACATGCCATTATGGAAGATCTGCTGTAATTCTGTTTCACTTAAAAACAAAATAAACATTTTGGAAAAACCTAAAGTCTGTGAAATGCAGAAATGCATGTCCATCTGATCACTACAATGTTTCCCGTGGGTTTATAGCCATTGGGGGGCGAGAATTGCAACAATAACTTATCAATGTACTTTATTCCTATCTTTTTCTCTTTTTTTGCTTGCTTTTCAGGCAGTTGCGGCTGACATGAAATAAACCTCTCTATCTTTGTGCCTCCATGTAGAGTTCGACCCTTCACAAAACAGAGTGCATTGTAGATGCAC
>CM055205.1:14500960-14510960 GCA_029224185.1 Karalla daura
GCTTTTGTCTGTGAGTTCGGTCTGTTTGTGCATGTACGTGTGTGTGTGTGTGTGTGTGTGTGTGTGCACATCTCGTTATGTGTGTGTTAGCCCCTAAGGTATAATCTTTTCCCCTTGCACTCCCGCTGTGCTTCCCTCTCCCCTAGATCTGAACGTGTACCCCCGACTGGGGCAGTGTGTGTGTGTGTGTGTGTGTGTGTGTGTGTGTGTGTGTGTGTGTGTGTATGTCTGTATGCGTGTGTGTGTGTCCTCCCAGTGTGTGCTTGTCGTGGATACCCAGGAGACACACACCCCATGGGATTTGTGACACACACATGCCTCAAGGCCCCCAAGAGAGCAGGGAAGCTGGAGCTGGAGTGAATGGAGTAAAAAAATAGTATGGTAAAATAGTGCGTGCCACTCGATCGGCTGGTTGAGAGTGCTGTAGTTTTTCTTAGTATTATAGATTTATCATTATTAGCGGAAGAAGAAGAGGAAGAAGAGGATTTTGCCGGGGAAAAAAAATTAAGAAAGGATTAGCAAGAAGACGTGAAGAGAGGACACATGAAGCAAAATCAACAAAAATTTCTTCGACCTAATTGGATTAATCGGGAGCAAAATTAATGTGGGATGATCTGGCGAGTGCGTGTGCGCGGGTCTGTGCGCAGCGGTTTGCTGTGCGAAAACATGACGACGAAACAGATTAAGGAGATGGACAAAGAGAGAGATGGAGAGAGAGAGAGAGAGAGAGAGAGAGATGGAGAGACGAGAAACAAAAAGAGAGAGAGCGAGAAGGAGCGGCGTTCCTCTGGTCTGTTGTGAAACTAATTGGTCCAGGATTAGAGGAGATTATATATATTAAAAAAAAAAAAAAGTGCTGAAAAATTATACAAAACCCTCCACAGGTCTGGTTTCCATGGCGATAGTCTGCTGTGCAACAGTGCAACAGCGGCAACAGCAACAGGGCGAGAAAAAAACGAAAAAATTAGGAAAAAAAAACCCCAAAAAAAACAGTCGCTGCCTTCATTATCGGAGTGACACAGTTACAAACCAGCGGTACAAGAATATTAAGAGGCACAGAGAGGCTCATTAGAGGGCTGCACAGGTAGTGAACCTGTAGCTGGGACGATACTGGTTTATGGAGCCGTTTCACAGCCCGTCGCACCAGGCAGCCACGCTGTGTCGTCCAGTAATAAGGAGTAGTAATGGTTTCAACGAAGAGAGGAGCGCACACTGCTTATCTGTTTCTCTTAATGAGACTCAGTGAGAGAGTCAAACACAACAAAAACCCTTATTTACCAACACCTTAAACTGAGACTCAACTGGTGGGATAGTTTCAGCACTTTTTTGCTAAATAGAGACGATCCCTGAGTAGGTAGCATTTTGGCTTGAACACGTCCAGGTTGGTGAGAAGGACGTAGCTCTCGAGAGACACAAGCTTAAACCCAGTTACGTTTCCATTTAGTGAGTCTATGGAGGTTCTCACTCTTGTTCTAGAGGACTCTAGAGTACAACTCTAGAGGAGTTGCAGAGTTGTGGCAGCTGGACTTGTTGTAGATTTACAGACTTGTTCGCTTCTTAAAAAGCCTCTTGGGTGAGAGGTGAACCTTCTTTAAGAAGTCCAGCTTCCTCAAGTCTACAGCTCCCTGGATAGCTTAACCACAACTTAATGCTTTTGTTCAAATCAGACAATTAACATGTGATTGGAAGCCAGCGTAAATTGCTCTCCCATTTAATCCTCTCCATAACTTGGTATTGTTCAACTCTTCTTTAATGAACCCTCAACATACACGAGTGGCTCTTAAAGGTACAGTGTCCAATTTCTGTCAAAACCAAAGTAGCTTTGAGGCTAATTGACAAGGTTGTCGCCACAGAAGAAGTAAATCTTTTGTGCATTTCCACATATATCGGCCACACAAACCAACCCACAATGATCACAATCCTTGTTGACACCTGTATGAACACCTCCATAGTAGCAAAATAGTTTCCTATCGTAATCGAATCATGTGCTAAGCTAAGCCAATAACCTTGATGCCGCGGCCTCAGTGTTCACCACACTGTCATAACGGTGTGAATCACAACAACACTAATCTTATTGATTAGACTCAGGCAAGTAAATTAAAGTAAATTACGTCCACTAAGAATATTGTGAAGCTGCAAAGGAGTCTGTGTAATAATACACACTTGGGTTGCTCATTAAGAAACACTCAGCTGTGATTCCTGGAGTTCTGTTGTACGTTCCCCGTAAATGAAATTTAAGTAATAAATTAAATAAATGATGACATACAGTATGGAGGAAAAAACAACCCATTATGCCGTGTTGAATAAGGGCATACAGACAAAAAGTTTTTAGGCAGTGTATGAAATAAATAAGCCCAAATAAACAAAAATGTCTTACAGTGTTTTTGAGTGGAAGTGCTGCCATAACATGCGGTTTAATTGGTTGCATTAATCAGAGGAACATCCAGCAGTGGGAGGACTGTCATTAATTTTTTCCCAAGCTGGCGAGTGTGGCCACATGGCAACAGACTAAAAACAAACAATCTCATGATGCAGGAAATGAGCGGCCTTTGATTATCTATATTAAAAGCAAAAAAAAGAAAAAAGAAAAAGCAAACGTCTCATGTCTGACTGAGATATCTGTGCTGAGATAGAAACAGGGAAGGAGGAAGAGGAGGAAGAGGAGGGCAGAGGTGTGCGGAGAGGCAGCGAGCTCCCGAGGCGTCGCATAAGAGCGCTTTTCAAAAAACGCTGTAACTTCAGTTATTCGCTGAGGCGTCGTCTTGTTTCTGTACCCCCCAAAAACATCTGCTCTTAATTAAAAACAGGCTTCAAGCTCTCAAAAAGCAGCTGATATATTAAAAAAAAAAAAATCAGCTCCTGTAGGAGTCAGATCCAGCTCCGCGTGTGTTTGTACTTCATTCCTTTGGAAAAGTGCCGACTCTCCACGCCAATGAAACATATCCTTCATTCTAGGCAGACACAACAACATATCTAGAGTTATATCTCATATTTCTCACATTTCCTCTTTGTATAACGACTTAAAGGACTTCAGCTGAACAGATCAGGATTTCTTTTTTTTCTCTCTCTCTCTCTCTTTGTGTTTGTATGGGTTTTCTCCAGGCACTCCAGTTTCTTTCCACAGTTGATTGGAAGCCGCAAACTGCTCCTATACTGTAGGTGTGAGTTTCAGAGTGAATGGTGGTGGTGTGTGTGTGTGTGTGTGTGTGTGTGTGTGTGTGTGTGTGTGTGTGTGTGTGTGTGTGTGTGTGTGTGTGTGTGTGTGCGTGCCTGGCCGGTCGAGGCTGTACTACCTGCCTTCAAACCATGTGCACTAGAAGCTCCTATATCTCCATGATACCATTAAGGTATTACATTGCAAAGCAGGTGAGATGATAGATAGATATAGATAGAAACATCCTCGTGGAAAAGAGTCAAAAACAGTCTTGTTGCATAAACTACTTTGGCCATTGTTCTAACCAAACATGGATTTTGAACTCAAACATCAGTTCCTCCCTTGGTGTTGTGTTAGAAAGTGTGTTTAAAGCAGGTCCGATTATATCAGTGTTTGTATGACTGCTATTGTGCTATCATATGACGTTTGTAAGATTTGTTTAGGGAAACAAAACTTTGCCCTCACATGGTGAATTTTTAACGTTGAGCTCTCAGGGCCTCCTCCTACATTGTCAATACAAACCCTGTTATTCAGTCTGTGTTACATAGTTAATTACATAACTAGGATTCAACTTAATATTATATTTTGGTCTCTCTACCTTAGTCACACACACACACACGTCTGGTCTTTGCTCCCTAGCTCAGCCAGATGTTTTCTTCGAGATTTCTATGTAAAATCAAGTGTGAGAAATGTTTTTAATTATCTAGCCACCTGGACAGGGTTGTTAAATGCAGGCAGACACACACATACACACACACACACACACACACACACACACAAGTACACACATTTAAAGCAAAACAGCATCAGCTGCTCGGATGCATCGTAATGAGTAATGATTTATCGTCTATAACTTGACTTTCTAACCTAAAAACATTAAAATCAGCCCTTTATCTCATCTCAATTTGTAAATGTGAGGATAAAATGAGGATAAAACAATACACACACACACACACTACACACACCTACACACTCACACATTGTTTCAGGTAACAGATGTTGTCCTTCTTTTAATTAAAGTCAATAAATTAAGACATTTATTCACTGCTGCAGAAACAGGCCTGACACACACACACACACACACACACACACACACACACACACACATTGTTCTACAATCAGCTGCAGGGGAACACAGCAGCTTGCTTGGAAACTCAGCGCGATCTTAATTATTATTCAAGGACAGCCGCAGACATTTGTGGACTTTGATGTTCCTCCTCAGACTGTTCAGACTGAGGCTTTAGAAGCTATAAGAAATCACAGGTTTGTGTCCAGACATCACATACACACACACACACACTCACACACACAGCCACAGAGTGGACCCAGTATGTGTTTCAGCTGCATAGAGCATCATGGTGATGACACACATCTCTTATCCTTTGTTCCTCCACTGTTTTCCCCCCAGTGTGCTGCCTAATACCTTTTGTGTGTTATGATGTCACTGATGCAACATGTGGCTCCAAACAACAACTTAAAACAACGTGCTCTTTTCAGACAAAAAATGTCCAATGGCATACAAGAAGATTTCGTCAGTCGATCTTATTGACACTCCATCCTTTATTGAGACTTTGGTATCGAGTGATGTTCAACAATGGACCATTACAGTTCCATTACGCTCTCAGCCTCCTAACTGAAAAGCTTTGCGAACCATTCGGAGAGGCTCTTTTTTTTGCCGTTGCACAGATTGGACGTACAACAATTGAATTTCAACTTGGGGACGATGTATCTCAAGGACAGGATCTCAGCGCTGCAGTCTGACATCCTCGCACAGTCCTTGTGGCTCATATCTGAGGGGAAGACAGTGCGACGGACACAGGATTAGAGATTACAGTCTCCGACTCCCTCGTCAAAGCGACTATAGCGACTTTATGTTACGAATGGAAACTGACAAAAGCAAACACTGCGCTTGTCTACACAAATAAGGACCACTTGTTGAAAGGCAAGTTGCCTGTGGGAAGTGATCTGTCGAACATTTCACTTCTAAAACCGAAAATGCTAGGACAAGAGCAGACCAGGCAACATGAGAGTGAGAGATTTGTGTTCTTTTCTATGGCTTACATCAGTGGAAGCATCGCAATCCCGCTATTTAGCATCTCAGATGGTCCAATTAGTGTCCGAGCATGACCATTCTCATCAATGTCACACTCGATCTCACATCTGCACGCGATACACTTTCTCTAAACTGTTTGCCTACCTCCGGTGGTGGTGACTTCAAGGCAGCTGTCTTCGTCTTGGCTGCAGGTTCGCTTGACCTCGCAGTTGCTTGTGGTGCCATCAGGGCAGGAGTAGCACTCCAGAGAGAGGCCTAGACACGCACACACACACACACACACACACACACACACACACACACACAAATAGTTTGCTCATTTCACTACTTCGCTACGGTCAGTGAACTCATCACGGGTTTCTGTATTTCTCCACGCTTTAATTACAAAGCAGCTACATCTCCCTGTATTTCCCACACACTGCAGGAGAGAGGCAGCTGACCAGGGCCGGCCCAAAAGTTCCTCCTCAGCTTGAAGGTTTTGACAGAGATATTGATCTTCTCTGTCTGTCTCGGCAAAGAATCTTCCAAACCGTAATAACTATCTGTCTCACTGAGGACGCCCAAACCTATCCTGTCATTTTTAGCTGCTGCCAGTCATAAAATGCGCACTTTGAATCAAGATTGCCAAGCGGCTATACGACTCAACAGTATAACTACAAGGGATTTTTACAGTTAAGAACATAGATAGAAATGGGATGCAATTTAAATCATGTACACATGTATGGACTGGACTTAATCACTCTTTCCCTGAAACAAAGAGCTGAATAATAAAACATATAAATATACGATACCACTTCACAGGGTGCGAAGCGCACACCGCTGAAATGTGGTGGAAACTATGATGAATGAATATTTATCACTGACTCTGCACCCCGCAGCACAACATGCAAACTGCACATAAATTGTTCCCCCCGGGCTCAAGTGTTTCCTCTTTATATGAGACGTATAATCTCCCTGACTTAGCCCCACTCGGCTGCACTTTTCAGAGGCAAAAAGAGAGAGGAAGAAAAAAAAACTGAGTCGAAGCATTAGTGAAAGCAATACAGATATTTTTTCTTCTTCTTCTTCTATGTCTTCTTCTTCTTCTTCTTCTTCCCCTTACCAAATCCAAACAAGGCAAAGCTGACAGCCAGGGAAAACACCAGCACGCTCCTCATCTTTGCTTGTGACCAAATCTCTGCAGAGTCTTGAAAAAGCTGAAAAGCAGCGAGTCGCAACTACCTTTGAAAACACTGCACCAGCGAGTTATCAACCTATTTGTTTGTGCTCAAAGTCTGTGTTTGGTTTGTGTAATGCGGGGAAGGAATCGATTGATTGTTTTCAGTGAGGATGTAATAATTTTGGAGGAATTGTCATTTTGAAGGCAAGTCGCATAGAAAAACTTCCTTCTGTGACATTACAGAGCCATCCACCCCACCAGCATGTCGCCTGTTCAAGTCGTACGTGTGCAGCATCTCCGGGCTCTGTCACAAGAGGAGAGTCAGCACGTTTCCGCAGAGAGAAGCTGAAAATAATCAACGTAAATTGTACAGAAACTGCTGCTGCCTACAGGAAGGGGAAGACAAACAATCACTGAGGCACCACAGAGACTTCGAGGATTTAAAACTCCCCCCACAAAAAAAAAACAATATTAAAACGTTGAAGAGGTTGAGCGAGGTGAACGCAGCGGCATAAACACTCGAGTCAGGTCTCGTATTGATTTCGCTTTAAAATCAATGAGTTGAAGTCCTGTGACAGGAGTCCACACCTCCGCAATAAAACTCAACCTGGAAGTTTGACTCTATTTAAAGTGACTATTCCCACGCTGTGTCTCGGTGTCAGCGATGAAAACTGCCACGAGAGCTGTTGGTGTTTTTTCTTTTTCTTTTTCTTTTTCTTTTTTTTTTCGTACGATGACATTTTCTCTCTGTAAAGCGTCTCCACCTCCCACTGCTGTCAGCGGTGACACAGGTTTTATGTCAATAAACATTCAATCAGGACGGAAACTCTCCTCTGGGCGTTGTGAGTTTCATAATCCTGCGCTCACATTAGCTCCTCTCTTTCTTCCCCGCTCCCTCTTCTTCTTCTTTTTTTTTTCTTCTTCTTGCAGATAATTGTGAGCTTCAGAACGGGGCTGGAGGCATGAAATCAGAGTTCAGACTCGCACACACACACACACACTCATACATATACATACCGCACTTATATACATGCACCAGAGGCGTGAAATCAAAGTTCATGTTGCAGCCATTCGACTCTTAAGTATTTTTCTTCTACGGACCTGCAGCTTTCTGAATCCGTTTTAGCCTCAGCGCTCAGAGGAAGAGAGATCGCTTCAGTGTGAATAATAGATAAGATTATGGCGCAAAGTTTATTACAATAAAACCCTAAAACTTGTTACTCTTCCGACTCCGCGGAGAGTAACAATCAATTGGAGGGGAATCGTTTTATTTGGATGTTGGGGGGGGAGCGGACAGCGTCATGTTTAATTCAGAGGAGTTGGGAGCATTTTCGTGACTCACTCCTCCCCCTGGGGGGAACATGGAGGGTGGGGGGGGGGGGGGGTGAGGGGGGGGGGGGGTCCAGCATTTCCTCACAGTGGTTAAAACGTCACCGTCTGAAAGCAATGTGACTTTTCTTTGCCTTTGCAGCTATTTAGGCTAATGACTGGCTGTCCCGCTGCTCATTACTTCTTGTCTGAGGCCGGGCTAAAGGCCGGAGTAATGAGGCAAACCAGACCTTTCATTTCTTCCTGGTTGTTAGTAGTTTTTTTTGTATGTGTGTATGTGTGTGAGTCTTTGTGCCTCTGCAGAGCTCTTGCCTCAGAATGTATTCAGATATTTGCTCAAGTTTGGTTATTTCAGGCTTAAACTCCCTTCAACTGTAGTATCCAAATAAACACGTATTTTGCTGAAGTGTCTTGATACATACAGGACGGGTAAAGAAAACTGGGAAGTGAGAAATTTTATTTCCAGTCAAGACTGAGATGGAAAGAATGATGTTGATATCATCCATTCATTAGCATACCAGCTTTGTTCCTTAATGTTTTCAATGTTATCAAGCTAATCTTATGCTAACTAGCTGCTAACTTATACCATCCACTTTGCCTGTTTTCTGTAGCCACCACCAAAGCAAATTCCTTGTGGAAATAGCTGGCATCGAACCTGGTCCTGGTTGTGAAAGGCCCTTGGTGTGCCCCAGGAGTCCAACCTGGGACCCTTTAGTTTTGAGGTGTTGGAGGTGACAGTGCTAATGGGAGGGGCGGAGCTACTGGAGGGACTGGGAGGGCGAGGCACTGAGCTCCGCCAGTGGTGCTAACACTGTGTCGTATCAGGCCCACGTCTGTGTTTTCAGTTCAGCGCTGGAGTCAGGATGAGTTTTGCATAAAGGAGACTCCGTCCAAAGTGACGGGAACATGGATACCTGGGCTAGTATTAGACGCCGTGCTGTGCTCGGTTACTCCTCCCAGGCACAGGAGCATAAATGCAATGATTATATGTTATGTTCAAATGTCCTCTTTCTCCCCTCTCTCATTTTCTTCTGTTTCTTTGTCCCACCCCCCCTTCCTCTCTTTGCTTCATTTTCTATCCCTCTCTTTTACTCTTTTCATTCGCCGCCTTTTGTTTCTTTCTTTTTTTTTTCCAATCTGCCACAATTCCTCTCGGTCTCTCTCTCATTTCCCAGTCCACTGAGTTAAATATGGGAAAACCAAACCAATCAGGCCATGACATGGTTATTATTTTTAAGTACAGATTTTTTTTAATTCCCTCTCTCTCTCTCTCTCTCTCTCTCTCTCTCTCTCTCTTTCTACCATCTCCATTTGTCTTCCTCCACCATTTTATTCTCCCTCTCTCAGTCTCACATTCTGTCCATCTGTGAGGTTGAGGCTGAGAAATTCCACCGCCATAAGATTAAAACAAAACAAATTAATAAGTCGTTAACACTTGACCAGCGTGTGTGTGTGTGTGTGTGTGTGAGAGAGAGAGAGAGAGAGAGAGAGAGAGAGAGAGAGAGAGACAGCTTGACTTGACTTAAGAAACCATGAATATGCACTGAGGTGTTCGTTCGGATGGTGCATTAAAACCCCTGAATGAAAAGAGCTTCCGTTTAAAAAAAAAAAAAATCCTAAATACAAGCAGATTTGCACCAACTACATGTATTATGCTAATCACGCTCTCTGACTGAGCAAAGTTTCCGTCACCTCATCCAGGGATTGAAACACACATTGCAGAGCTCATTTAAGGTGAGCTCAGATATCTTCAGCTGCAGGTTTTGGACAGACGACGCAGCGGCAGTACAACTGGGACAAATTGTGAAATGAGAAAGTGAAGCTCAGCCGCAACCACAACACAAAGAGTTTCCCTCCACACGTTGTAGGGATCAGAAAATTACACCTGCAGAAACACTGAGAATGATCTCTTTCCCGCCGTAGGAGTTAAATGTGTCTAATTTAGGCCTCACATTTTAGCTAGTTTTCATACAGAAAATGATCCTGGTATAGAGTTAGCAGAGAAGAGAACAGATGTGCATTAATGAAAAAGTCAGTGTAGATCAAAGTGTAACGTGTGTGAACGCGACACTGAGATAGTGCTCTACGACATTTCACTTTCCAGAGGAACGTAGTTTTCAACTTCCCGGTCATTCTCGGGACACTGGCAATTAAGTGGTGTAACAACCCTTTAATTAGACATAGGAAGAAATAGTGTCCTCATTAAGGACATAATTAACTTAATCAATGGAGGCTAAAAGAGAAACGAAATGCCAATTAAACCTCACATACATGTGTGGTACCTGAATGCACCATGCATGCATGT
>CM055205.1:14515960-14803460 GCA_029224185.1 Karalla daura
CTGCACTCCTGAGCAGTAATCCATCCTCTTCTTCCAGGTTGTATTAATCACGCAGGTGGTTTTCAGGATGTTTGTCTCCGTGCTGCTGTCTCTTCTGGCCTCCTCGGCTGCGCTCGGCTCTCCGGCCGTGGAGGAGGCGTACCTGGCCGTGGTGGGAGTCGTGTCTCCGGGACACACGCAACTGACCGGGGAGTCGCTCCACGCGCTCTTTAATACACTGGAGAACCGTGTGCAGTGCGGCGCAGTGCCGTGTGGAAAGGTGAGGTGACGGCCAGATAGGCGGGAGGGCGAGGTCCAAAAGCCACTCACTGGACTGGATGATTGCATGGCAGCAGTTCAACAAATGTATTAATTATAATAGGGCTTAATTACCACTGTTTATTATAGGAATTAGGAGTTGAATTGCGCTTCCTTTCATTTCATTTCATTCACAAAGGAATTTTTGAGTTTCTGAGTTAACTCAACTCACCATTTTCTGAATGATTTTTGTGTGTTCTAACTTTAATCCTGCCATTTTTTTTTTACAAATATTTGTGTTTTCTTTTTTTGTTGTTGTTGGTAGACAAGTTATTCTGTGACATCTTTCTTAGATTGTGGCTTCATGCGGCGTAATGGAATTGAAATGAAATCCTTCCGTTACGACCACTTTGAGACACCAAATTACATCTGTACAACAGATAAAGTCATGATAATCAGATTACTAAAAGCATGATTTAATTTTCATGATGCTATTACTTTGAGAAGAATCTTGGATTTCTTTAAATAGAGAGTTTTGACGTTGGTAAATTAGTTTCTTTTACCTTGCTGCTGTGAAATGGTGAAACGTCCTATTGAATATAACCAGAAATATCGCTGGTTCTTAAATGTTTCTTTCCTTCACTAATGACTACTTGAAGAAAGTGTCAAGTTGGACAATGAGGTAATTATAATTAGGTTATTAAAACCTAAAAAGTCACACGCAAGACTTTGTGCTCATTGTTAGATATAGATATAAGATATAGGGAAATACTGATGGAAACTGAGTGCGAGTGGCCTTTACCCGGCTTTTGATGACATGTTTGAGGACAAAGTGAGCAAATATGAGGAAGCGAACATTATGCGGAGCAAGACAGCTGGTATGTCTAAGAGCAACACTGCTCCTTGACACATAACTGACAAAACATAGCAGGATTTTTTTTTTCGGGTTAATTAAAATGTGATGTCAGGATATTAACTGTTGACCCTGGACCAAGGGTGGGAAACCTCCTCCCTATCAAAGGCAATTAGAATTATTATCTTTGGAGGATTATAATTGATCATTGTACACGTATGTCACTCCAACCTTGGCCATAGCTCAAATTACTGCTCTGTCAGATGTTAGAGATGAGTTTCTTTGGTTTTTTGCTAAAAGACCTAGAGATGTACTTATGTACTTGTGTAACAACAGTGCCTCAGTCTAAAACTAAAACTCCACACACTTTGAAACAGTTTGCAACAAGAGATTTATGCAAGACATTCGAGCATTCACAAGCTCATCTTATCCTCTTTACTCAATCCCTTTTGGGCTGTATAGACGGATCTTCGTCGTCATTCTCTTGGAGAGGACGAGACAGCATCGGCATCTACATCTGTGTCATAACACTTAATTATAATAATGATAATAGCTTTATTTGTCCACAGAAGTGGACATTTTTCTTTGGCTCCACAGGTTGGTTTTAAAAACACAATAATTAGGCATGAGAATAGAACATATATCACATTCACCTTGATACCAGATACAATGACACATACAGCAACACATACCACATTACCAACAGCAACATTAGGTTAAATAGCGCCCCAACACCCATATACCTAGAATATGTGCATAAGTATTCTACATGGACTATTGGGAATTAAGCAGTGACATTGCACTTGGTATGGATAACTTTTTATATATTTTTGGTTGCTATAATAGGCGTGTACCTCCTTTCTGATGGCAATTTCTTTAATTCTGTATACAGAGGATGCACTGAATCAGTCACAATGTGCTGGGCCTTACGTCTCACATATGTGGCATATATGTCTCTTCCCTTTGCCAACAATTTTACTGCCCATGTTCACAATGCTGAATAGTTTGTTTGTGTTCTTAGCCCCCAGGTTTCCGAACCAGGTATACACATCAAATATCAACACGCTCTCAACCAACCTCCTTTACAGTCTCCAAAATTTCCCTGCTGACTCCATAGGAGTTCAGCTTTCTAAGTAGATATAGGCACTGCATTGCCTTTTTAAAAATGTACTCAGTGTTTTTAGTAAAACTCAAGGTGAAGTCAAAGCATGCTCCTAAATATTGGAAGTTCTCTACCTCCTCTACATGTTGGCCGTTGATTACGACACAACAAATTTGGACAGTTCTTTTTGGTTTTGCAACTGTTTTTATGGAGGCAAAAGCACTTTGTCAGCTTAAATGACAGTTGAGTCCCTGAACTTGCAGCATATCAGCTGCGATCAACTCAAAAGGACAGTGACTGATTGATAAGCCTCTGCTGCTGTTTCTGTGATGGAAAGAGAGAAAAGAGAGGGGAAAACAACGCTTTAAACACAGGCAGTTAATTAAGCCTCAGTGAAGAGTCACAATCAAAGAAGAGCAATAGATGGAGGTGTTATGAGAGGTAATTTAAACAAGGGGCTCCATAAAGTAATAAACTTGGCACATGTCAGTGAAAATCTGTCATGTTGTGCCAAATGTCAATGAGTTTGAACTGAGTTCCCTTTTTTAGTTTTATATTCGAGGCGAGAGTTCACTCCAAATGGATTCCCTCGCACATCTCAACTGATGCATTGAGAATGGATAAGATAAAACAAACTTTTGGTTACAGAGAACTGTTCTCTTCTACCACTGTTCCAGAGGATTACATGACTTCCTCTTAAACCATATATTTCATTTCAAAGACCCAAACTGATCGATCATTTGTACATTTTCAGCCCTTTCTAATGTCCCCGTTTGATCCTGTTACAGTTTCTGGGTCAGAATCCATGGCTGTCCGCAGTTTATGGTGCTTTTGTCCATTTAGCCATCTTTCTCCCAGCTGCCTTATCATCAGCTGAAAAGCACCTGATATTTTATTACGGGATGTTTGCCAATGCTGAGTCATATTTTGTTGACATATGTCAACTTGACCAAAATTGCACTTCACTCCAAAACAATAGCCTTATCATATGTTGGTAACTAGAACTTTTCCTGGTACACAAAGACATGACATGTTCACATTTGGATGAACTCGCACTCATCTCTGTGCTCTTCTTCACACAGTGTGAGCTCACGGACGCCGTCCACCAGCTCTTCGGCAATCACTCCATCCATGGAGAGAAACACACAGGACACGAAGGGGAAAATGCAACCATCAGTGTGTCCCAGTTCCCCGCCCTGGCTGCCGGATGCATCCTGTACCTCTCGTCTCCAGAACTGGTCTGCAACGCAACCATGCAGGGGCAGTGGGGAGTGGAGACCGAGCATTACCTCCACAAAATCACACACGGGCACGGGCACGAGCATCGGAGTGATCACAGTCATGAGCATATAGACATTCACGGGTTAGAGGTGGCGATTGAAGACCTCCATGAACACTACAAGCCTCTAAGTACTGAGGTAAGCACGGGTCCTGACCATCAACATCAGTAAAGACAAGACAAACTTGTCTCAAGTTATGTTCTTATGCTAGTCAAATCACCACAACTTATTTTACATTCGACAAAGTTAACAAGGTCCCACCGAGGTTTAAGAGCTTTTTTTACAAGGTAGATCGTGCCAAGACAGATACAATAGAACAGTGTTTCTCAAACCTGTTCCTCATGCAGCCCTGCCCTGCATGTTTTAGACGTTTCCTGCTCCAACTCCCCTGAGTCAAATGATCGATCGGTTATCAAGCTCTGCAGAAAAACACACTCACAGGCTCCTTTTGAGATGAAGGGTCTGACTTAGATTACAGGGTGTTACGTTGTACAGTAAACAAGGTGCTAATAATGGCTTTTCAGGAACCAGATAGACAGTTTCTCATCCTCACAGCTTACTCATTCACTGTATTATTAGCAGGTTTTATTACTCAGGATATCTTATCATCGTTGGGTGATTCCCGGGATAGACCTACGAGGCTTTGCCCTGTACTGTGCCCTGCTGCAGTGATCTGTAGCTACATCTTGAGGTGCCTCGATTACATATCTGCTCTACTGTATCATGACTTCTCGTAGGAAAAAAAGTGTCACTAAAGCAAGAGAAAACTAATCAAGTTGCATACTAGGAAAGTTTCTTAGTAAATAAATACATACATATATAGAAACTAACTAACCCTCGCCCCGTCTCCATGGTAACCAGGGTTGTGTGACAGCAAAGCAAATCATGGCAGAGGCCGGCGCTCCAGCACCAGACCAGGAACAAGAAGTCGGCGCCGTGTTGGGTCGAGTGCTGTACCATGCCCTGCAGGGTTCCTGCATGGTCCCCATGCAACTGCCCGACGAGAACTACTTCCTGGACTACGTTGTGAACAGGCTGGGGTCGGGGAACTTCACTGTGGAGGGTAAATGACCTCCAAATGACTACCCAGACAGAACTAATGTGTTGCAGGACTGAGTTGTAGATTAGCCTCTTTAACACTGTGTTGTTTGGCATCTTTGTCCCTGTGGGTTCTGTAGATCTAGAGGCTCTCATGAAGTCTCTCAAAATTGGACCTAATGTGGACGACCACGATCACGGGCATGATCACGATCATGGGCATGAGCATCACCAGCATGAAGATGACCACGATGGTCACGGTGATCATGGTGATTTACACCGAAGGAAGAGGAGCACCCACGAGCTCCACGAGGGCCACGAAGAAAACAGCACCTTCGATCGGGTAACTGAATCTCAAGAACATAGCTCTGACGTCTTCTATACACACATGCTACACATATGAATTAAATGATACGAGGAGACATCTCACAGAGTTGTTTTTTTGTCTGTGCTTTCTCCCAGTCCTGCTTCTCAGCTGAAGACCTGGTGCAGATTTACAGCCTGACAGACACCAACTCTGGCTCCTCAGGCCTGGGTCGGTCCGGTCTGGCTCGACTCAGCCCCGCTCTCGTCCAGCAGATCCTGAGCGGAGCCTGTGTAACAACATCAGAACCCCAGAAACCGGACTCACTCACCAGGACTGAGAGTAAGTGGGTCTGAAAAATGTAACACCTCGTCAGGGCAGTAATTCACACAGAATCTATCTCATTTTTTATTAAACAAATATAAGGATTTACATAAAAAGATAAGACGATAATAAGATACATGCATGACCTTCCACCTATCACCATGAATCTTGCTAATGCTAAATGCTAATAATACACCTCCAACAGCATGGTGGATGGAGACAAGAGTTGTATGTGTTAGGAGCAAAATCATTGGGCCTTGTCTTGTCTTGTCTAGCCTCATTAAAACGTTTAAAAAACATTACAACTAAGGGTTTTGGCTACTTTTCCCTCTTTCTCTGTCTCTCTCTATAATTGTGTAGGATACCTGTATGCGACCCTTGCCAATGCAATCATCACCCTGGTGTCCATGTTTGGCATTGTGGTGCTGCTGTGTACTTCCTGTACCAGCGTATTCCAGTTGTGCATCCAGTTCTGCATCAGCATGGCTGTGGGCTCCCTGACTGGAGATGCATTACTGCACCTGATGCCCCAGGTGAGTTAAAGCCAAACTTCTATGAGTAGGGAGCTGAAACGTCCAAGGTCCTCTTTGCAGTCTTTAACATGAATTCCTGTGGCATGCGCTCAGTTTCTAGGTCTCCACGTTCACTCAGCGGGCGATGACCACAGTCACGACGAAGGAATCCCAGACTACTTTTACAAGATCCTGGTGGTGATTGGGGGGATCTACTTCTTTTATCTGATGGAGACAATCTTCTCTCTAGTCACTTATAAAAATAATCATCACCACCATCAACACCATCATGGGGTAAGTAGGACTATAATAAAATAGAAACAAAACAGTGGATACGCAGGATGTTTTTTCATCTAAAGCTCGTAAAATAGAAGCACAGTAGAAAGACTGATCTCTGTAGTAAGCAGTTTTCACAGTTTAGATCTAATTTATTGTGAATTTATTGTTTATCTCAACTGTAATTCCTTCAATCCTCTCTCTCTCTCTCTCTCTCTCTCTCTCTCTCTCTCTCTCTCTCTCTCTCTGGCCATCCTCAGGAGGACTCAGAGCCTCATCATTGTGACCATGGCAGGGTTTTAGAGATGTACCAGAAGGAAAAGAGACAGAGAGACAAGTCACAGTCAGCATCGAAAGTAGACCTGGTGAGAAACAAATTGATCTTTGTCTGGGTTGCATTACATCCTCCAGTGAAGCGACTTGTCTGCAGTGGTGTTTTACGTGACCTGTGTGTTTCAGGTTGACGGTGAAGACAAGGAGATATCTGTCTCGGAGCCCAAAGAGCGCACCAGAGGTGAAAACACAAAGCCATGCGTCACATTGTGCCGTCCTCTGCAGGTGCTCCACCTCTAAACACACGATGTGTCTGCCTTCACAGAACAGCGGCTGCTGCCGTACATGATCACCATCGGTGACAGCATTCACAACTTTGCAGATGGTTTGGCCATGGGAGCAGCTTTCTCCCTGTCATGGAGGTCCGGCCTGGCCACATCCTTGGCTGTCCTCTGCCATGAGCTGCCACATGAACTTGGTAAACAACACACACATTCAAAAGCAGTTATAGCCCATACACTAACCTAGTGCTAACGCCTAACCCTAGACACAACCCCATCCCCAACCCCAACCCTAACCCTAACCCTAAGCCCTAACCCTAGACACAACCCCATCCCCAACCCCAACCCTAACCCTAGACACAACCCTAAACACAACCCTAACCTCAACCCCAACCCTAACCCTAGACACAACCCTAACCCCAACCCCAAATCAACCCTAACCCTAGCCCTAAACTTAACCCTTTTTCATGTAATTTTCCTGCTCTTATCATCCTCATTTCTTGTTTCTCTCCAGGCGATTTTGCCATTTTGCTCCACAGTGGCGTGTCTGTCTGCCGGGCACTAGCCCTAAACGTCGGCAGCGCCATGACCTCGTTCATCGGCCTGTACATTGCTCTGTCCGTAGCCACAGACCTCGCCACCCAGCAGTGGATCGCCGCCATTACTACAGGGCTCTTCCTGTACGTGGGCCTGGCTGACATGGTGAGTATGAGCCGCTACAAGAGAGCTGAAACCTATGAAGTCTCTGAGTCAGTAGGTGTGTTCCCATTACACCTAAAAGTATGCAAAACTTATATTTTGGGGAAAAAAAGCATTTTTACTTTCTCATAAGATAGTTTTTCAGACATGTGACCAGTTTACTTCAAACAAGATGGTGCGGTATGGGTGGACAGAGAACTTTGACTTTGACTGAAATAGAAACATCAATAAAAATACAATAAAACTATTGAAATACAAAAAGTTTTGGATGTCCATTTTCCTCAAAAGTGACGTGCCCTTCACCTACATGCAGCAGTCCAAAAATGTTGTAATAGTGCTTTTATTTTGTGGAAAAGTGTAATGGAAACGCACCTAATATCATGGTTGGACAACTCACTTACCTTTTATCAGCATCATGGACATTTAGTGATCCGAAAACTCAGAGAACGCCATGTTCATAGATTTTGACTGTATTGTCCCACCTGTTTTTTCAACATGCTTTCCGTCAAGAATCGGATCAAACACATGGAGGTGACCAACACTGCTACAAAAATAATCATACCAGGTCTTCCTGAACCTCATTGTAGTCAATGACAAGGCCACTGGCACCCATCCAAAGTTGTCTAGAGCAGGACTTGACTCAACCACAGCGAACGTCTGGCCTTTATGTCATTCCATGTGTTGCGGGTGGTTGGGTGGTGGCGAATGCATGTTAAGTCTATTGTGTGCAGTATTGTCGAATCTAACACTGTTGTGTTGTGGTGTTTGTGCAGTGTTGTGGAAAATGTCTTTTATCGATTGGTCTGTGAATGTGTGCTGATGTTTAAGGGGCTTCGAAGCGTGTCAGTCAACAGCTGCCCATGGATGTGAATGGAGGGACAGTCGCTCCTGTTTGATTTTTTAGTGCCAGGTTTTCACTTTTGCCATGTGGCAGCATGTCATGGACAGAACTCACAGCGTGTAGGTTTATGAGGTCTATGTAGGTGATAAAGAATCACCGGATAAGACTTTAGGACCTTTGTAGAAATCAAAACAGGTGCAAAACCAGCAGATTAATCCTCAAAACTGTGGTTGTCTCTCCTTCCAGCTGCCGACCATGATTCACGTCAGCAACAAGAGACCCTGGCTGATGTTCCTCCTGCAGAACTTGGGCCTGCTGACCGGCTGGGGCATTCTGCTGCTGCTGTCTGTTTACGAACACGAAATCGCCTTCTGAAAACAGCCGAGGCCGACATGACCAACGCGTCATACTGTGTGTGGCCATGTGTTAAAGGGACACTCTGCCAGGGAAGGATGGTTTAACAGAATGATGAAATTAAAATTCCCTCCTTCCCCAAACCAAATGCCACAAACTCCAAAATGGCATGAATGTGGTTATTTTGTGATGTCTTACGAGGCAAAAATGTCAATCCTTGAATGTTAAAGGGGAGACACCAAGCTGGATGAAGCACTTCTCTCGACACTCTCACCTGTGGACGCATACAAGATGTTCATACTAACAGGAAAACGCTGGATTAGTTACGTGCACTGTGAACTACTTGATGGGCGGTTCAGATCATTTATTTCTTTCTCAGCACTTTTGCATCTTTGGAAAATGAACTCCAATCTCTTTTCTTGTGATTCATATGTATTACACACACACACTGTACATGAGGTTTGATGTGGCTTTTCTCTTCTTACCTTTGTATTTTTGGGCACTGAGTAGCATTACATAAATGAATTTGCCAAGGAGACTGTATTTGCTACAACTGGATTAATGTAAAATATTTTATATATATATATATACAGTATGTTTTGTATTCTCCTTTGTTTTCAAAATTAAAAGTCTTTCATAACCCATTCTTTTGTCACTGGTATCTTAGTCAATTTCCCATTAACATTTAGAGACATTGGTCAGTCTCTTTGTGAACTTAGAGCATTTTAAGTAATCTGGATTTTCAACTCATAAAACGTGTGCACAGCCTTTTTCAGCACATATATTTGACTATGTGAATATCCTGGCACAGTATTTTTGAGACTTTTCGTGGAATGTAATTGAGTAAGAACATGTGGCAAGTCTGATAATATCTGAAAACACCATTCACAGTTATCTGAATCCAAAACTCCCAGTAGAAAGAACTTGTTTTGTTAGCTTTTGTCTAGTATTATCTCTCATCAAAATCACTGTCAATCCAGATGAAAGCGGGGGTGGGAAGGACTCTTCAGACCATGGGTGCACGGACTCCATCTGTTAAATCTGCAAGCTCAGTTCTGCAGAAGTGAGAGGAGCAGCCGAAACGCTCTGGTTTATCTCTCCTCCCATCTAATCTCGACAGTTTGCAGGTTATGTGAGCATCTTCATTAGGGACAGAGTCCGCTGACAACTCACCGCACAGCCACACGCAGTGCCCGGGCCGTCGCGAGCGTGACCGGCGTCTGATCCCGCCTCCGACAAAATGACCCATTTAATGACCACATGTGAGTTATGCACTCAGCCTTTAATCATACGCTGTAAAAGACGGATATTGCAGCCTGCAGCATGTGCAGCTGCTGACAGAGGGAAAGCGGGTATCCCTGAAGTCAGCTCATCCACAGGGAACTTCACAACTCTGAAATTCTGCGGCCTATTTTCAGACTTTACGAGCCACTTGCAGTAAGTCATGGAACGAACTGCCTCAATAAAATTCGTGGATATTAACTCTCGAACCGGACCTTTGAGCTTCTCATACGTTATGCCGCTCTGCGTATGCTTTACAATAACATCGTACAGACTGAGAATGAAGATAGACGGGGGAGGCTTCACTTCCACGTGCAGGCAAATGGGAACCGCAAAGGCGAGGATCGTGATTAATACACAGAAAACGATCGTTACAGAGGTGAAGTGGTGAGGTGAACCTTTGATTACAGAGGCGGTGAGGCAGGAGGCTGTGGCCGCGCTCACACTGATCATGTCTGAGGCGGATGAGACTCCAGGGTTAGAAGTCATCGCCAACAACAGGTCTGAGGTGCTGCTTCAGACACCGCTCGCCGAATCCAGACAACAACATTGTGTCGTCAGTCGAAGCACTCCACCGAAAACCAAAACACTTGCCCGGACACGCGTAAATGAACAGTTTTTGGCTTGAGATTCAAGCCAAAAGCTCAGAAGATCTGAGATGAATTCACCTCAAAAGAACATGAATCCAGGAAACAACAAGCAAAATTAACATTTTGGTACAATGTGATGTGATAGATGTTTGCTTGAGCTACGATCGATTGTTTCGATGCACACAAGTTATTCCAAACTGTGAGAACAAACTGTAACAAATTAAATGCTCTGAAACGAATGGTTCCTAACTGGGAGTTCAGGTCATACAGGCCACTGGTTGTTTTTCTCCTTCAGTCACATCATGTGCATTGCCATCACCCCTAGAAATGCCCAAAATATAGATATTACAATAGAATAAAATGCTTATTAAGCATTTATTAAGCATTAGGTAACACATTTGTTCATCATTCGTAAACTCTTAATCATTTCTCATCAGGTAATCATTTATAGATGAGAAATAATTAACAGTGTAACTCGCCTCTGGATGCAACGTAGAGGGTCACATGACCAGTGCACTTCCAGACGGAGACGTCGCGGTGTGGACACAGACCCGGACTTTTACTTAATTCCACGTAAAATGTCCAATAAAAAGAAAGTCCGGGTGATTCGCTCTGTGGAAGTGCAGATGCCACAGTCTGCATGGGACACAGGAATGAAACGCTGATAACATTATCTCTCTGATAATGATAATGTTATCTGTCTGCATCGGTCCTGATCTCACTGCGCACGCTCCCATTGCAAACTTGTACCATTCGTAGGGTGTTTCTTATAGTTTTTTCCTGTGAATTCCCAGAACGTTGATGAAACCTTATCCCGAATGACTTCAGTTATCATTATATTATGATATTTTGATTACATGCATGAAAAGTTCACCCTCACATCAAACCACAACACCATGGACAGTGACGTCTAAGTGCAAAAAAAAAGCTGTTTCCATGACAGTTTTGTGATTTTATACCCCAATTTCTTATTCAGAAACAAAAGTTTACCAAAAGACTTCCTAAAAACATATATATCTGTTTGGTAATCATCATGTTACTAAGTCAAGTTTTTTTCTCAATTGTGTGCCCCTTATCTATAGTTTTGTATTCAATCACTTTTATGCGTTTATGACTTCACTTTTATACACTTAATGTATTGCTCATCCCTGTGGATGTCCATTATCACCTCTGCATTTACATCATCTGTTTCTTTTATTGCACTATTTTGATCCTCTGCATTTCTCAGGCAGCTGGAGGCACACCTGTGCTACTATACCTATCCACCTATGGCACCTACTGCTACAGGTAAACCTACTGCTACAGGTAAACCTACTGCTACATCTGCTGTAAGAGAAAAAGCCTCGGCCTCCATCAGTGGTAAATGTTCTCCAGGCCCTGGCTGCGACTTATCGCTGACACTGACCTTCACCTGACCTTTCTGAGAAAAAGCTCGGCTTTATGGCCCAGTTTTGACTTCTTCGGGACAGAATCCTCCCCCTGGAGGCAGAGCGCCACGGTCATTCTCACGATGGACGACGAGCAGGAGCAGCAGGTCGAATAAGAGACAAACAGACGCCGGAAAGTTTGTTTTCTCCACAGCTCAGTGGTTTCCAAATCCTGAACCACTCGCCCCAGACTCCCCAAGCTCGTGAATGCCCATTAGGGAGATGTCTTCATGTTTTATGGCATGACGTCAGGGCCAGGGCAGATAATGCAGAAGCCAGAGTCCACAAAGTGGAGGAAAGCGAGGAAAACCCGGCCTGAAGTGCTGCTTGTTATCCTGTAACGCAAGCTGCGCTCCATCCACTCCCAGAAGCACGCTGAGGAGAGACTCCTTTCAATCAGGCATTTGTTTGACGTCAAAATCTGTGCCACTGACAGGACTGAAGTGTCAACCGACCCTTATTAGAGGACTTGAATGTTTATTACTCTGCTTGAGGCGAGGCGCTGTCTAAATGTTTAGAATTCACCAAGTTCACGTGTCAACGTGTCGCAGCCGAGTCAATGTTTGACCAGGGAGGGAATGACTGAGGGAAACAACACACACGGTATAGGAAGACTAATCATTACACACGTTTTGTTCAATACGAGTCAATATTTGATCGTACATTCCGGTCAAAGCTGCTCGTGACGTCAGCTCTTCAAGTCAGCAACAGCAGATAAACAACAACTCTTTTCAAAATATACGTTTGCTCTTAGTTTCTTAGATAGAAACTCATTTTTTTTCTTCACCTTCGACAGATATGTTCAACAAAACTTTCGATGCGAGTGCGGACATTAAAAAAATAGACTGATTTTATTGTGTTATTGTTTAAAATACGAATATACAAAGTTTTCACAGGTGAAAGATGCAGGTCAGAGTCGAACTAACTCAACATGATGGAAGAGAGAAGTTTCTGACCTAATCCATCAGTTAATGTCCTAATCAGACCTGTCAGACCAGCGCACGCACACACACACACACACACATACACACACACACACACACACACACACACACACACATCACTTGATGCGAATGATCTCCTGGGTGGCCACCTTGATGAGCTGGTTGAAGTCAAACTGGATGTACTTCCTCCAGTATCGTCTGTCTCTGCCGTAGGTTTGAGCAGGGTAACAGGGACTTCCTGGAACCAAGAGATTGTGCAAGGTTTTAAAATGTGTTGTTTATCAGAAAAACCTCAGATTAGGAAAGTTATGCATTTTCCTGAGTCTACAGTCTACGTTATCAAGAGACAGAGAAGTCTGACTTTCCTATACATACACATATATATATATATATATATATACACACACACATATATTTATGTACTTAAAAAGAGAGAGGGAGGGAGATAGAGAGAGAGAAAAAAGATAAGAAAGCATTCCTAAGAATCAAGAGTCGAGCCTCAGATTGAGGCTGAGGCTTCACTTGAACAGTGGCTCCCTCTAGAGGTCATCTAACACCAGAGCCTGCTGTGTGAGAGTGTGTGTGTGTGTGTGTGTGTGTGTGTGTGTGTGTGTGTGTGTGTGTGTGTGTGTGTGTTCACCTATTCCATGCAGGATCCTAGCAATAGCTCTCCCAGAGAACTTCTCATCACTTCGGTAGGAGAGGAAACTTCGGATGTCTGCTCTGATCTGATTCTCCCAGTCTAAGAACTGGAACACATAGAAAGCAAAAAGATTAAGAACCAGTAAGCTACAACATCCAAGACTCAGGTTCACACAGGTGTGTGTGTGTGTGTGCGTGTGTGTGTGTGAGTGTGTGTGTGTGTGTGTGTGTGTGCGTGTGTGTGTTCACCTTGTATTTGTCGAGCTCCTCGATGTCCAGAGGTGCCAGCGTGACTCCCGGGTCTCGCCTCTTGTCAAAGTACTCGGAGAGGAGCGTCTTCAGGTGGAGGCTGCGGCCCTCGTCCAGGTCGTCCACACAGGACGAGACGTTCCTGAAGGCAACGCTGACACAACAAACACACACACACACACACAGAAATACAATTTTGTCTTGTATTACAAGCTTTAGCGCTTTTTACATTTTGTCCTCCTTTTGGTCCCTCATCCGCATCAATTCTGTCTCAAATCCCCCCAAGTTAATTACACTTGCTATTCTGCGACACTCACAGGCAAAGATAGCCTAGCCTAGCCTAGCCTAGCCTTCCCTAGCCTAGTCTACCCTAGCCTAGCCTAGCCTACCCTAGCCTAGTCTACCCTAGCCTAGCCTAGCCTACCCTAGCCTAGTCTACCCTAGCCTAGCCTTCCCTAGCCTAGCCTTCCCTAGCCTAGTCTACCCTAGCCTAGCCTAGCCTTCCCTAGCCTAGCCTTCCCTAGCCTAGCCTACCCTAGCCTAGCCTAGCCTACAGGGATTTCTTGTATAGAAAGTTTCGCACTACAAAGGCAAACTGATGATTTTTGAGAAAATTTAACGATTTTCGATGCGCCTTATAATCCAAAAAATACGGCAAGTCAAACCTAACTTTCTCCTCTTACCTCTTGAAGGCCTTGAAGCAGGCGGTCAGCTGGTAGAGCTGCGTGCTCTCCTGGCTCTGCACTCGGTTGTGGAGGAACCGACAAACTCTGTCCATCTCCTCGTGGCTCAGGTCGCCGTAGGAGCGGAAGTAGAAGGACCAGGAGGAGAACTCCACGTGGACGCCGCTACGTCCAGCTGAGGCACAACAACAACAACAGTGGGGAGAATGCTCTAATGAATCAGATCGGGGGCAGATCCGGGCCTTTCGTTTCTGTGTGTGAACGTGAACCTGCCTCGCTCTGTGCTCCACTGCAGCTGCCTCAGGCCTCTCTTCACCAGAGGGAGCTGCCATCCCATCGTATCGGCCACCTCGACCACGTCAAACTCCAGCTGGTCGCAGCTCTCCACCTTCTCGCCCGCCATCCGCCGCCTGGCTAACACCACGGCCACCGGGGGGCAGCTGAGGGGAGAGAGCAGCAGAGTGAACCAGAAGACAGAGATACTGAGAGCCTGCGTGCTGGGGAAATATTCTCGACCTGTCTGGGACAGAGAAGGAAGACAACACGCTCTGAGGATCAGAGGATTGTTTCCCTGGGGGAGGAGGTCCCAGAGTTTTGGACACTTCCAGGGGAATAACAGAGGAGGTGTAAAGGAGCAGGGAAAGATCTTACAATGAAGCTCCTGACTGAAGCTCAGACTACACACAGAATATAGTGAAATCTCGAGATACAAATGTAGTTCTTTCCAGAGGGGCTTTCGTATCTTGGGATTTTCATATTCTGCAAAAATAAGAACATTTGTTTTGCCACAAAGGTCATATAAAGTGTAAATGTACAATTGTTTGAATATGATATTAAAATATACGACTATTGTGTAAAAAGGACCAGGAAGACCGCTGTTTTTTCATCAAATGGGACGGAAATTCCTTCAAAGCCCAATCCCTATTGTGAATTTTTCATATAATAGGGTGTTAGTAAGTCGAGGCTCCACTGTACTAGGGTGGTTAGGGTTAGGGTTAGGGTCAGTGTACACGTGTACATTTTAGTGATTTTCTGGAGCTGTCTGGGTCCGTTGTAGCAGCTGATTTTGCAGACGGACAGCGTGGGGTGGAGGAGCTCCACGAAGCGCTGGGGGTGCAGCTCCAGGTAGCACAGGAGGGTTTCCACGCCTGGAACACACACACACACACACACACACACACACACACACACACACACACACACACACACACACACACACACACACACACACACACACACACAAAAACACACACACACACACACACACACACACACACACACACACACGTTGGGTTGATGACACACACGTCTAGCAGTTTGGATCAAAGACGTGAACGGCTTGCAGAGACTCACCCTCCTCTGTGATGTCCAGAGCCTCCACGGTCTGCTCGATGGGGATCGCCCTCTCGTGGGTGTGACACACTCGCTCCTCGGGCCAAACCGCGCTCTCCTCGTCCCGATCGCCATCTTCTCTCACCTCCATGTCTTCATCGGCCACTGCAGGTTCACCCATCTGCTCCTCTTTCCCCTCCTCCTCCTCCTCCTCCTTTTGCTGCTCCTCTCTTCCATCCTCTTGGACGTTCCGCTCCACGGAAACCGGATTCGACGTCTCCTAGAAGCGGAAATAAAGTCACGTTTTTGTCCCAGACTTTGCATTTCAGTTAGCTTCCTACACAACAGTAATCGATGCATTTTTACTGTTTAGAAAGCTGCGATCATTACCTGCTGTACAGGTGTGTCTGTAGGCACAGTGTCCTGCTGGCTGTCAGGGTGCAGGCTGCTCTCCTGATCACACATGTCCATCAGTTCCAGCAGCTCAGAGTCCTCAATGTCCTTCACACGCACACACACACATAGACGATATGGAGGAGAGGTCAAGTGTTTCAGTGAAGGCGTCAGAGCCAGAGAGACGTCCACATGTCGCGCACACGCAGACACACTCACCTTGACCAGTTCCTGCTGCTTCTGGTGGATCTGTTTACATTTGCATGCAGGGAAAACCTTCTGCACCAGCTTCTTCACCGTGTAGTAGTCCACGGTGTCCGAGTAGATGTGACGACGCAGCTCGTGGAGGTCCCCGCCCTACACACACACACGCACGCATGCACACACACAAGACAGCATGAAGACCCACACAAAGGAGAACGTAACTCAATCCCTGTATAACGCATCTAAAAGAACAGAAGAGCTGCAAACTGGAGCTGCAACATCCAGTTGTATAAACTTCTACTGTTTGATGAATAACCGATGAAGCGAAATTTAAAACGTTTCTTGAGGAGGATTTTAAGAAATTAAGTCAGAATTATCTTGATCTCAGCTTCGTAAATGTGAATATTTTGTCCTTTGTTACAGAAAATTAGAATGTTGTTGAGATGAGGACAAACATAAGGCACTTTAAGACTTCACCTTGGAATTTGTGACACATAAATATGCAGTTTTCACAGTTTTTCAGTCGTTTCATGAACTGCACAGAATCAATCAAGATATGAATGAATGCATGAATCAACTACAGGAACGGTGCTAAAACTGCAGTGCTAAAAGGCTCACTTCCCAACCATCAAAGTGTAAACCTGGATGGTCATAACCATGTTCACACCTCGGGGTCCAGAAAGAGGTGGCAGTGTGCCGGCTCTCCATCTCGTCCTGCTCTCCCGATCTCCTGGACGTAGCTCTCAAAGCTCTGAGGAGAAACACATTTACCAGCGATAAACGACTACATACTGTATGTTTCAGAGCGCTTTGGTTGGGTCAATGCAAGGAGCCAGCTCCATCAGCGATCAGGCGGGAGCAGCAGGTCCCACCTTGGGCATGTTGTAGTGGACGATGCCGCGGACGTCAGATTTGTCCAGGCCCATGCCGAACGCCACCGTGGCCACCACGATGCGCAGCTCGCCGCACATGAAGTTGTTCTGGACGCGGCGGCGCTCCGACGCCGACAGGCCGGCGTGGTACGTCTCCGCCTGCCACTTGAGAGGTTTACGGATCTTCTTCCGAGCTGAAGCCGGACACACAGGGCACGCTTTAGTTTTTGGGGTTTTTTTTTTCACTTTAAGCCTGGATAGACCTGGACACCTGACTAAACATGGCGGCCATGTTGAGAGTGCGTGTGAACCGCAATGACGTCATGCAGAGCAACATTAGTAATTAGCTGTGTTTGCAGCTGAAGGGCAACATTTTCACAGCCCTCTCTTTTACTATTGCCGTCTATGGGGAAAATGCTTTTTCGGCCTAATGGGGTTTGTGTTGCAATACCAGGGTTGGCCACTGGGTGAAACCGTATGGCCGGCGGAGGGGCGGCGCCCTGTCCAGGTCTTATAACACACCCACGCCTCTTACCCAGGTCTTTCTTCCTTTGGCCTGCGGGGTTGGCCGGGGACTGACTGCTAGTGCTGCTGGCGTGCTTGTTCTCCTTCAACAGCACCCCCTGCAGGCAGGTCCTGAGCAGCGCGGCCACGCGCACCGTCTCCTCCCTCCTGGTGCAGTACACGATGATGGAGTCCAGGCAGCCGAAGCGATCGCCTTTCAGCAGGGACACCAGAGCCTGGGAATAACAGACAGACAGACAGACAGACAGACAGACAGACAGACAGACAGACAGACAGACAGACAGACAGACAGACAGACAGACAGACAGACAGACAGACAGACAGACAGACAGACAGAGAGAGAGAAGAGAGAGAGAGCTGTGAAGTTGAAGGAGTATTTCACAGCATCCTCAGTCATCCTGCTGGTCTGACCTGGTCCTTCTCTCGGTCCATGGACACGGACAGGTTGAGGTTGGGGGGCACGGCTGCGGAGCGCACCGCGATGCCGTCCTGGTCGTTGATGTCCAGGTGGCGGGCGATGTCCAGGGCGGTGGACAGCGTGGCGGTGGCGGTGAGGCCCAGCAGGCAGCGCACCCCCAAACGCTCCCTCAGCACCTGCACACACACACACACACACACATAGCATGTCCCTGGCTTCTCTGTTGCTGCAACCCAGGATCAGACCTGAGGTTCATTTTAAAAATGCTTTAAGACCGTCTTAAGACAAAAACTTCCCCATCGCCACTATCAGTGATACATCTTTAACTGATGGAACAGTTTGCAGATATTTTTGCAGGTAGGAATTTTTGCATTTTAAACTATTAAAAGCTTGAACATTAACAAATCCAAATCCTCATAAAAGCATGATTCTCAAAACTGATTTACCAACTTTTAATACTTTAAGACTCTGAGTCAATCTGGCTTCCTTTTCAATCTTTTATTACAGAACAGGTATCGCAGGTATTTATTAAGATGATTTAACAAAGGTAAATGTAAATGTGAACTACGTAAAACGCATTTATTGCATTTATTATTGTCGTTCTACAAACAAACCCACCTTGCAGAGTCTGAGGTAACAGGGCCGGAAGTTGTGCGACCACTCGGACACACAGTGGGCCTCGTCTATGCAGGCGAAGGCCACAGGGGGGAGCTCCTGAGCCGAGGGGAGACACCCCGACCCCGAGCCTCCTCCACCGACCAGAGCCTCTGGGGAGAGGAGCAGCACACACACCTGGCCCGCCTTCACCTGCACACACAGGAGGAAACCCCAGCGAGCATGCGGTCACAATGCTGCAGATCTGCAGATCAAATGGACTGAATCTGGAGATGGACGAGGGGCGTTCTGAAGTAGCTTCTGCTTCTATGACGTCTGTTACCTTCTCCACTGCGGCTTCTCTCTGCTTCATGGTCATGTTGGAGTGGATGCAGGCCGCCTTCAGGTTGGCTGGCAGGCCCGACACCTGCACACAACAAAGACACGATCACTGCAGATTCCAGTCAATCACCCTGAAATAAGCCCCCAAATCCTCAGAGGCAAACTGTCTGTGTGTGTGTGTGTGTGTGTGTGTGTGTGTGTCAGGGAGCGAGCTATCACCTGGTCGTCCATTAGTGACACCAGAGGGGAAATGACCAAAGCAATGCTATTAGATCTCTGAGCGTACAGGTAGGCGGGGAGCTGATAGCACAGGGATTTACCCATGCCTGTGGACAACACTACCAGCGTGGACAGACCTGAGGGGAAAAACAGTATAAAAGGCAATAAATGACTTTTTGACCTGATCAAATCAGCCACATTTTGCATTGTAAATTTGATACTAGCAGACGACTGTGACTGCAAATGGCTGGAAACATACTGAAAACCTACATAAAATGTGCCTACATGTAGGCGTAGAGGTTGTTTATATGTGCTGGTGGTGTCCAGATTTGTCCACATGTACATCTTGCATGTATTGTTGATACCTGACAGGATCCTCATGATGGCCTCCTCTTGTCCTGGCCTGAAGGACTGATAGCCCAGCTCTCTCAGAGCTGCATACACCTCAGGAGGAGTCTCTGAACAGACACGCATCACAACCAGAGAAATGAGTGAAGGAGGAGTGCGCAACAAAGACGTGTTAGGCTTGCTTTTAATGATCGTGATTTACCCTGGACTTTCCCATCGTCTGTGAGATCAAAAAGCGGCTCCATTGGTGGAGGCGCAGGGGGACGCTCATAGTCTGGGCGGATCACATTCAGCAACACCTCGTCTCTCTGGGCAGTGTCCACCTCCGTCTCTGGATCCTCCTTGGTACTGGGAGAGGGCACTGGAAAACGCAAAACCAGCTGGTTTAGCATGTAGAAACCAAAAAAAACAGGCAAATAATGTTGCATTTAGAGTAATCTGTGCCCAGGTTGCTCTGTCAAAACCTGCGGTTGGATGAGGTGGAGGTGTGAAGTTAGACGGGCGTACCGAGTGGCTCAGATCGCAGGGTCCCCGTTGCCCTGGCAACCTCCTCCAGGGTGGGCAGCTCAAAGGGCTCCTCCTCAGCAGGCGGCTCCTCGGCTGCAGGAGTGGCTGGAGCTGCAAAGTGGAGACCAGAGCGCTTTGTCGTAGGTCAAAACAAACACATTTCCAAGGCCATTTATCTGTATCCAGTTTCCTCTCGGAGCTGTTTCTATCATTTCTAGGACCCAGGTGTGCTGGTCTCTGGTAGTGAACGAATATATTACAAAGAAACAATAACAAACAATAACAAAAACTTATCTCAGCACTATGTGTGTGTGTGTCACCTGGTCCCTTGCAGCTCATGGCCCAGTGTCCGGTCCCTCCACACTTGTAGCAGGTGTCTCCCGGTCGGTTGAAGCCTCCTCTGAAGCCTCCTCTGAAGCCTCCTCTGCCGAACCCGCCGCCGCCACCAAACCGCTCGCCTTTCAGCTGGAACTTCTGCATGTACATCTAGAGACACCCACACTGCATTGACAGGTCTGCCTTGGCCTGCGGTGTCGATTTGATGCAGTTATTGGATGCATTTGGAGCGATTGTGAGAATAAACACAGACTAGGAGGACATCGAGACCACATCTGTCTAACACACTGTTTTAGCCCCGACAACTCACCTGTTTGCGCAGGCCGACACCACGGAGCGCGTACCCTTTCACGTGAGATTTCTTCTTCAGGTTTATCTTCACAAAGTTGCCCTCTGCCGCTTTCATGTTTCTGTACGCATGAATGAAGCACGTTTGTGTCCACAGAAAACAGAACGGGCTGAGCGGTCTCATATTCCAGAGTTGCTTTAAGTCTTACCTAGGTTTGACAGACACAGCGTTATACGGCCTCCTTTCTCTGGACTCCTCCCCGATTTCTCCAAACAAATTCTCCTGAGGAGGCTGAAAAAGAGTTTTACTGCATTTAACTCTAATTTGCACGAGATTAAAGAAGATGCTGAGGCGAATACAACTTTACTCGCTTACCTTTTTGGGTGCTTTGGCGACTTTCTCCTCTTCTCCCTCTCCATCCTCTTCTCCTGCTTTTTTCTTGCCTCTTCGTTTCTTCCCAACTCCCTGAGCAGGGCTGGTGTTTACGTCTGAGCCCTCCTCCTTCTTCCTGCTCTTCCTCTGCCTCTTCTTCACTCCTCCAGCCTCTGATGTCTCCTCCTCCACATCGTCCCCCTCCCTTTGCCTCTTCCTCCCCTTCTTCTTTGCACCCTTGGATTTGGGACTCGTTTCATTATCCTCTCCCGCATTCAGAGGTGGCGTCAGACCTCTTTCCATCTCCTCACTTCCTTTCTTTTTCTTCACGGCTCCTTCCCCTCCTCCTCTGCTTTTTCTAGCATGTCCTGAACCAGGTCTAGGCTCACTATCAACCACCTCATTACTTGTTGTATTCTTCATCACTTCACCATTTCCAGAATCCTCTGCCTTACCAGCTGCCTCTGTATCTACTTCCTCTTTCCGAGCCTTTTCCACTCCTCCAGCCATTTCTCTCTCCTCTCTTTTCTCCAGATTGATCTCCTGGTTGCCTGCTCCTGGTTTCACCTCAGCCTCCATCTCTCCAAACACCTGACACCTCTCCAGCCACTTCTTGTCGACGTAACACAGTCTGCTAGCAGGAGATGGCCGTCCTCCCGCTCCTCTACCTCCCGCTGCTCCTCTGAAGCTGCCGAGCACCTGTGGGCTTCCTCTGAAGCCAGGTGAGGCGCAGGCAGCTGGAGAGCCAACACCTTTATGTGGAGTCTGGACAGTTCCCTCACTTTCTTTATCTGCTGAAGCAACAACACTTCCATTTAACGTTCCAGAGGCACCAGGATCCCCTGCTGAGGTTCCAGCATCATCTGAGGAAGCCAGTGAGGACAACAAGGCAGAAGATCTAGCTGGAGGGGAAGCTAGAATAGAGGAATCTATATTTTTCGGTGGAATAATTTTACTTGCATTACTCTCACTTCTAATAACACTACTGCACAAACTGGCTGCACTCTCAGGTTGTTTGACTGGTTCAAATGGTTGAGAAGGCTCCTCGGGCTCTACGGGTTGGGGGGATGGTGAAGGCATGGACGCCAGGGGAGTCTTGAATCTTCTGTGAAGAAGCACAGCTCACGTTAATTGTCATTATATGAACTGAACTAGTCATTAAAGTAAGATACAAGCCATGAATGGACACTGAATGATGAGTAGAGTACAGTTATTGTTACCTCGGTGAAAAGGGGCTGGAATCAGGGTGAGAGGAGGGGGTCCTGGCACTAGCTGGGCTGATGATCGGTGAAGCTTGTCCATCTTTTAGAGAGTTTAGAGGCAGCCGACCAGGAAGGGAGGACCTCTTCAGAGAGGCGGGTTTATCCTAGAGTAACACAGAAATCACAGCATCCGTACCAAAACTGACCAACCTACTGTGAATGTCTTGCGTCAAAGTCAGATGATAGGGTCTCCTCACCTTAATGAGAGTAGCCAGGTTGCTTTTAAGCTTGAGGCCATAGTAAATGGAAGAAGCCTTCATATGATCTTGGTCCTGAGCTGTCGTTTTCGGGGAGGATGCAGGCAGCGAGCTGCGGTTCAGGTGGGCGCCCCAACAGTCCGCCTCCTACACGGATTCATCACAGTCGCAGGGTGAATGAATGGATAGAGAGAGAGAAATAAAGAATGTAAGAGGGATGGAGGGGCCCGTACCTTCTTGGCTGCGTTGCCTTCAGCTGAAGATCTGGACTGACTAGCATTCCCTCCCACGTCGCTGCTGCCATTTTCTTTAGCGTGTTTCAGGCTTTTATACTCTTTGTACAACTCTGAAACAAAAATATACACACATATCTCATATCTCTAACCAGTTCCTAAACACATACAACACTACATAGATACATCTAATGAATGATAATCAATATGATGCATAATAAACAAATTAAACAATTTTAACATTTTAAAACATAAAATTGAATGGAAACGATCCATAAAAATGGAGATTAAATCTTAATAAAGTATAGATCGAACTCACGTCTGGTCTCTTCTGGAGCCTGATCGATGTCCTCCTGAGACGTGAGACAAGACAAAACAAGATGAGATAAACTTTTATTTGTCCCACTGTATTTTTGCAGTAGAAAGGCAACAGAAGAAGAGCATCAATGAAAATGTTAGAAACAATAGTGTAAACATACACTGCAAAAAGTGCAAAAATAAGGTAAAAACATCTATAAGAGCTATTTTGAGGTGACCATACTACACAGGAGTAATGAAATATGTAAACAAACTGTGCACGGAAACTGAATTATTACAATGGTAATATGCGTTTTCCACAATAACAGAAGCATTGAAATATAATATAAGTGCATTAAATTAAACAAAAACTGGAAAGAAAAGGACAATAGCGTTATATCATGTGGATAAACTGAATAATACACAATACTATTTACTTATACGATAGGACAGCAGCCATATAAAAGAGCCAGACGCGCAATCATCCGGTTACTGTGCTTAAATCACCTTGTTTGGTTTCCTCTGGTGCTGTTTGACAAAGCCCTGCTCGTATCGCTTCAGGAGCAGCTTCACCTCGTTGTATCGATCCATGATGACTCAAATCCTCTCTGACATTCATCAATAACTTCTACATTTTCTACAAATACGCTTCACAACATGACTCTTGCTTCATCTCTGGAGGCTGGCGCTGCAGCAACAACAACACATCTACAGAGGAGAGGTACAGATACGAACGTGAAGCTATTGTTACGACTTCCAGCGACTAGTTTAAGATTAGTCCGTGGACGTGACTGCCTCCTTTCTTTCCTCTTCTGTCACAAAATGTATGTAAACATGGGCTAAAGAAGAGGTAAACACGCTTATCAACGTGGCTCGGTGTTTGGCTTTAACTGCGCGGAGACGCTAGCTTCCGCATTGACGTGTTTACGATTTTCCCGCGCCGGATAGTGACAGAGAGGTTGCCAGACTCCGTCCACTTCTATCCCCCATTTTCAGAAAACGTAGATTTCCGCGTATACAAGGACTCGGTTTACCAGGGGAGCAACGTGATGAGGTGTATGGCCCATTGAATGGTATTTATGAGCTGAAAATTCTGTGTAATGATGTGATACTGCAGTCACTCATTAAAGTGATGTTTTGGAAAGGAGCCTGAAGCTGTGCACAAGCTTTGTATACATATATATAAACATGTTTAATATATACTTATTATTTTATATATTATAATAAATATGTGCCTGAATGAATGTTTTGTTTGCACCAAAGCCTTCTCCTGACAGATTCCCACTCTTTTCTTCACATTATTTTCCAGAGCATTTCCAGTTGGGACATACATGCCATGCGTCTTTGTAGCTAAAATTTTGTAAATTTTGTCCAGGTAGCTCTAAAATCACACCCAGAATTTTGATTGATTTTCTTGAGTCTGGATATAAATGATGTCTAACAGACAAAGAAATGTTGACAGCCTGTTAACTCATCTGGGAAGCAAGAATTAGAGGGAAATCAGTTTCCTGGTCATTTTAATATTTTCTATGACAAAAATTGGTAACTTTCCAGGCACTCCAGGATGAGTTCCTCCTCACCCTGTTTGGGAGTTTTACTGTCATATGCAATTTTAGATTCTTGGCAAAAACATTGATAGATGAGACATGAAACCACAAGGTAACAAAGAAAAATACTTTTATTGCTGGGAGGCATTGTATATAAAAACTGTTATTTGTGGAGGGTAACTCATTCTTGGTATGGCTCTGATGGGAGGATGTACATGGTTTTTTACAGTTTACAGTTTTCATCATGAGACATGAGACATTACTCCAGCAGGGAAACCTCGTGGAAGTACGCTCCGAGCATCTTGATCCCTTGGATGTAGTTGGTTCTGAAAAGGGAGGTGAATCAATTTTGAGAAAAGCTTGTTGAACACAACCAAACGAAAAACAGCGAGGCTTGCTCAACTGTCAAACTACAGCCCGTAGATGACGTCGTGTGGGGCGACGTACCTGTTGATCTTCTCGTTCTGGGAGTGAGCTCCGTCATCGGAGGATCCCACGGGGAGCAGCATGACGTTACGGCCTGTGGCCTCCTGGAAGGTCAGGGTGACGGGGATGCTCCCGCCCTCACGCGTCAGGTCGGGCTCCACGCCAAAGACTGGGGCGCAGCGACAAGGACGAGAGCGAGAACAACATGCCTGAACAACGTCTCAACGAGGGGGGAGATCTCGACAACAGGAAGCCGTCACATTCCTGACAGCCACTCGGGCGCTGTACCTGTCTTCATGGCCTTGCGGCCGGCCATGTAGTGCGGGTGGTTGAAGTCAGACACCCAGGCCTTGGCTCCGTGGCCCATGTTCACTTTCAGCTTGTTGGGGCTGCCCAGCTCAGCAAACTTCTTCTGCAGGTAATCCACAACCTAGAGGGTGATGAGACAGGAGAGCGGTGGGAGTGAAACTGGAGCAGCGAGAAGATGATTCAGTGACGATGACAAACTGCAGCTTCACAGGACGGTTAATGCAGTGAAACAGACTGATGACACGCCTCCTTTCTCATGCCGGGTTCAGAATCACGGACAGCTGACAAATATTCTCAGAGTTATTTCAATTCTCCATAATGGTATAATATGAACTGTTATGTGTGTTCCTCTAACTTCATATGCATTGTTTTTGCTTACTATTTACAGCATATGATTGGGATTATCATTGTGGTGAGAAAAATCTTGTGAAACAGGTTAATACCGTTACAGCTGTGATTCTATGATTCTGTGATACATTATTTTTAGATGTATTAGTCCTGGCAGCTGATTTTTACTGTCAGGTGGAATAAATACACTTTATAATATCAGCATGTTAATCATCTCTGTAGCTTTTCATATATCTTTTTAGATCTTTCAGTAGAAACTGTGGCTGCCCTCTCCGTCCCTTTCATGTTTTCATGCATTCACCTGCTTCTCCACAACTTTGGGGTCCATGTCGGGGACGAGGCGGATGGAGAATTTGCCGATGACCTTGCGGGGGATGACGGTCTTGGCTCCGGCTTCAGCGAACGCTCCCTCGATGCCGTGCAGAGACAGAGAGGGATACCTCCAGCGGTGCATGAGGATTTGCTCCTACAGGTTTTAAACCATAAAGAAAACCCCACGTTAGACCTTTCAAACAGAGCAGTGATGATGAAAACAACAGGCATCCATGCAGCACCTTGGTGTCGTGCAGCAGCTTCCCCACTCCAACGTCCTTGCAGTATTCGTCCAGGTCAAAGTCGATCTTCTCGTACAGCTTCTTCTCCTCCTCCGTCAGAGGGGCCACGTCGTCGCATATCCCAGGGATCAAAATCTTCCCCCTCTTGTCGACCAGGGAGCCCATGAGCGTGATCAGGTCGGTCATGGCCTCGTGGACCGAGCCGCCGAAGACTCCCGAGTGCAGGTCTTTGTCACCGCACTCCACCTTTGAAATAAAAAAAAAAACACGTGTTAAAACACAAATCCACAACATGCCTGAATCCTGAATACATGCTGCAACCTGGACTCTACCTCGATGAAGAAATAGCAGATTCCTCTCAGACCGTAGGTGATGCAGGGCTTGGTCTTGCCCAGCCAGTAGTTGTCGGAGATGCAGACGTAGTCCACGTCCTTGAGGAAAGTGTCCTTACGGGCGAACACCAGGTCATCCAGGCCCTCGGAGCCAGACTCCTCCATGCCCTCGAAGCAGAACTTGATGTTGATGGGAAGCTCCTGGGGCACAAAGAGAGATATGGGAAAGAAAAAACATATTCAATTAATACCAAGATCAGGTTTTATCAAATCACATTTCCTGTCTCTCCTTCAAATCATCCAACAGTGGCCTAAGTGATTCACGCAAGAGACGAGTGTCATGCTTGGGTTTAATGGTTAACTGATAAGACGTGCGGTGTGATGCAGACCTTTGCCCAAGGCACAGCAATCAACTGGCCATTACTGAATCAGCTCTGTACTTTAACACAGAGATAATTCACTTGTGAAGAGGATGATGCAGAATTATTGGGCAACTGTCCACTGAATCCTGCACCTTTGCAGTTTACCTACATTAAGTGTAGAACATAGAGACTTGGAGAGAGATTTGTTATCTAAGCATTTTAGATGCTGATTCTCCGTCTGGACACGTAGCTTCAACAGCTTTTGCATTATATCACGGAGCGCTATCAGGGTTGTGATAATGATATGAAAATCGGAGTGTGAGAGATGTTATTTAAGCTGGTCTCTGGGACATTTTATGTCACCACACCTGTGCATGTCTGTGCTCTGCCGTCCCAGCAGCATTCCAGCCGCAGACAGCTCAGTCCACACCCAGCTGTTTGTGGCACCAACCAAACCAAAATAAAAGCACCCCGCTCTTTGTTCTCCAGTCGCCCGAATGACCGAGCATCTCACGGTTCGGCTGTTGTGACAGACAGCTCACCTGCTGGATCTTCTGGTACGCCTCGATGCAGTTGAACCAGGCCAGCACCGGCCCCTTATCGTCAGTGGAACCCCGCCCATAGAGTTTACCTGCAAACAGGAGCCTGTCATTACAACATCCTGGACTTTCAATCGATCGTAGCTCCTTTACAACAGCTACTCATTAATAATCTAGAATGGGTTGAATAATAGAGGACAATCCTGACTAGACTGGCTGCGATTTTCACGTTGTTTTGAGTACTGAGACAGGCCTGGGCACCAGTGTGTGAAGGTGAGAGACTGCCTCCCTCAGACTGCATCCATTTCCAACAAACTGACAGATTCCACCACATCTGTACTTTCTGCGTCTTTTTTTTTAAATGACTCTTGTCGGCGACTTCTAAATTTGGTCCGAAACAAAGACGGCCTGAGGATCCGACGGTGAAAAGCGCTTACGTTGCTCTTCCCTTTTTTTCGACTTCCCCTATTGTTCGGAAATGCAGACACAGCCGCGTGGAAAAGTAATCTATGGCGTGTGTTGTGAACCAATGAATGGGTAAAAAACATGCAAAACCATGCGACAGAGCTGAGCAGACAGGACTGACACAGCAGGAAGGGGATGTGGTTCTGTCAGCTGACAGTCAGCGGGAAAACCTTGAGACTATCCAGATTTGATATGGAGAGAGACAGATGTGCAGGAAAACTGTCTAATACGGCAAATAAATGCTTATCTGTGAGGTTAATTAGTGCTGATCTACAGCTCGTGTTGTTGTGTGTTTCACACACGGTAAATCACCTGACCTGCTTTGCCTCCTTTGCACCCAGGGGCTACGTATTCTTGTTAAACCACAGCACTTGCTCAGCTTGACTTGCTAGGTTTGCGGATAAGATGTGATCCTTTACCCTGAGGTGACAGGGCTGGACTTTGGAAATATGTGACTGTGGCTGTGATACGATCACAAGCCCGAAGCTGATAAAAAGCTCAAAAGGCATTTAAAGAAGTAAGAAAATGACACTGAATGACTAAATCAAATGCTGGGAATGAAAAAAACTGAAGTAAATCTTTTTATATCTCATCTCACACACCCACCAGCGTACCAGCTCCAAACAAAACTGAGTTATTGGATGTCATTCAAACACCTGGAATTCGGTTTTGTTTTCAGCTGGATTTCCATTTTGGAAGATTTTGGGAGAAACGGAAACAAAACCCGTCCGGCCCTCACCGTCTTTCTCCACCAGGGTGAAAGGGTCTGTATCCCAGCCATCATCTACACTCGCTGGCTGGACGTCGAGGTGGCCGTAGATGCACACGGTCTTTTTGCCCGGGTCCGATCCCAAACGGCCGAGGACAATGGGTGGCAGGGGGATCTCCTCCCCCGAGGGAAGCTGCGTGTGGGACAACAAAACAGTCGGCGTCACAAAGAGGACAGAGCGTGGCAGCGGGACAACAACACCTTTAACCGCCCTCTGACCTTCTGTGTGCCAATGTCCACCAGCTCCACCGTTCCCTGCAGCCGCTCGATGTCTTTGGCCGCCATCTCCATCATCTTCTTGATCTCCCCGCGCTTCTCTGGCCAGGCAGACACACTCTGGACTTCCACCCATTCTGCGAGGCGCTGTGAAACGACAAGATATTCATAACTATTCTAATGCGATCTCAGAAGCACAGCGCAAACCAAAGCTTGAGATAAGCACGTCGAAATCTGCGACGTGGACTTCTACAGGTGGACTCCGCAGGTGTGCATGTTGGTGCGAATAGCAAAGCGTCAGCCAGAGGGAGTTTTACCTTCACATACAGATCCTGGTGTTCGTCCACATACTTGAAGAGGGACGCGAGGTGAGCCATGTTTGCCAGCGACGGGAGCTGAGGGTGAAACAGGGGGACTGGAGTGAGCGTCTACTTCACTTCCTCGCTGTCTTATAACAGAGCAAAACACCACACCCCCCTCTCTCCTCCCCTCTCCTCCCCTCCCCTCTCCTCCCCTGCCCTGCCCTGCCCTGCAGTCCTGCTGACTGCAGCCTGACCCGTCACAGCTCTCTGTTATGCACAGTTTGTGTGAGTTTAGACTTCAAAGACGAAGAAGTTTTCCCCATGAAATGCATCACTGCCTGTTTTTGAAGCTGGCCTTAAAACACATTCTTACTCTTCAGAGTTTTGAGTCATGTTTTCATGCCATTGTTACAGTGTTTATTATGATGTCCATTTTTTCCAACACATTGGTCATTTTAAATGTGCTTTGTATATGTATTTAATGTCATTCATATGAATAAGCTGAAGAGAGTGAATGTCTCCTTAGTGCGAGCTGTTCGATAAGATAGAATAAACCTTATTTGTCCCTCAGGGGGTTAAATTGACATGTGAGTAGCAGCATTTCTGACAGTGATCCAATGCGTGGATATTTGTCATATATATATATACAGTCCAAGGGTTTTTAGACAAATCTGCATTACAAACGTGGCAAATGCACGCATCACCGAGCAGTGACTCTGCAAAACGCACTTCAGATATCTTGACTCGCAGATTGGAAAGACTTGTGTGTCGTGGCATTCAGTTTCATTTTGACTAGAGGTCCAGACTCGTGATCTGTTCCTAATAATCCTGGAACTAGTTGGGTTTACGTTTACATCCCTGGCTGCACAGGCTGCATGTAGGCTGCTATTAGCCGGTTAGCTAATCAACCTGTTAAAGTAGTACAGCTGCGACAGCTACGCGTAGGTTTCCACAGGGTCTTGCAGCCTTCACATATGTTTTCTGTTTATCCCTGAAGAGTCTCGGGAACTATGTGAGCTAGCTAGCTCTGTCATAACTTACTCACAGGGTGTTTACCGGCGTCCGCGTGTGACGTCCGCTGCACTCACCTGACAGACGCTTCCTGGTTTCCTGACGCGGACCTGGGACTGATAACCACTTATTTACAAGGCAGAGAGAGGCCGAGGAGACAGAGACACAGGAGGTAGAAGTTGAGGAGCAGCCGGTAGAGCAGCTGCACAGCGGCAGGTTGAACTGCGGGGCGCAATGAATTGTGGGAAAGCGACATTTGCCTCGTCATGTTGCGCCATATGGTCCAGCAAATGAACAGTAAATAAAGGGGGGAGACCCTCAGTCCTAAGAGTCTGCCTCTGTAATGTCTGATAGAGATGGATAAGATGTTACTTTGGATAATCTTTTGGATGTGGAAGTGGATAATATAGTTGGATGGATGGATGGATGATAGGATGAATATTCAGATGGATGAATAAAAAAATATAGTTTGGTGGATGGATGGATAAGGGGTAAATGGATTGCTGATAGGATAGTTGGTTGTCAGATGAGGATAAATAGTTGATTGATAGACTGAAAAGTGACAGTACCCATACATTTAGCAAATTATGAGTACAAAACAGGATTAATGTGTAGTTATACAAGCAGTTAAAGGGTGACCAGTTGCATTGTGTAGAATTTTACATGGAGTATGTATTAAGAATGGCAGCAAATACATGTATGTTTACATGAAATAGTTTCATTTATTTATTGTAAATAACTGCTTTAAACCATATTAACAGATGGAGTTTTTTGTTAATGCATTTAAGTTTGTAGTGCAGTTGATTTCAGAAGCTATGCAGTTGCTAAGAGCTTAAGATATGACTGTCAAAATATAAAGCAGGACTGATATATAAAGCCAGAATTAGTATAGTTAAGCCTCTATCACATTCACCCCATCAATTTGTAGCAGTCATTTGTGAAGGTAAAGTGTTTTTATTGTAGTGGAAGCCCATGACTAGCTTCTGTAGAAACCGTATTCATTTCAGGGACATCTGATCCCAGTACCGAGCCAAGCAGAATACAAAGTGGCGCAATCATCTTGTGTAAGACTGGGAGCAAAACCCTCAGATTGTAACATCACAACTCATATTACATGGTGGAAAAACATCCACATGATCCATGTTCTGAGTCATTGAAGTGCACAGCGGTATTAAACCCATCAGAAAGTTGATTCTGGAGTAATTTGAGGCCTTAAAAACTTGGATAACCACTAACATTTTAAATGTGCATTTGGCAGTTTAACAGAAACCAAGACACAGCACTGAATTTAAAATTTTATTTTCAGCATCCCATGTCTTCAGCAGCAACTCCTTAAGGTGACTATAGGGGAGAGGATTTGATTAGATTCAAGTCAGATTCAGGACACATTTGCAAGGTGCAAGACTCACCTTTCCATCGAAACAGCGTTCAACACAAGTCTTCTCAGTCGGCCTGCAAACCTCTGTGGAGCACATGAAGTAGATCTGAGGGAGAAAAAAACAAAAACAAACGGTCAACATGTTAGAAAGATTTCACTGTGTCTTTCAAACAAAGACAATGAATTCTTAAGTCCCAGAATGGCTCCATGTGAACTCACCTCCTCATCAAGGTATCTGTTGGTCTTCTGGTCCATGAACTGGAAGGCCTTGATCACAAAGCGTCTCTGGTAGCGATTTTTTGGAAGATCACTCACTTTGAGGATGGACACATTTGGATCATTGGGGTTGGCACATCTGCAGAGGAGATAAGCAAGTGATCAGGAGGATCATTCACAAGTTTGAGTGTCTTTAGTGATCAGGCAGCAATGCTTACCCTTCATAAACCAGGACCAGAGCATTCTTTGCAGATCGAGGATAAGCTAAACAGTAGTTGACCAGGATAACTGCATCCGGTTTTGGACTCTTCAGTTTCAGCTCAAGATACACTGGATTTCCAAGGAGCTTCTGCAAGGGCTGGTGGTACTGAGGATAGTAGCTTGTGTAGGTGGCATCTGTTGGGAAACAGAAGCAAATTGAAATGTTTCAAGTTGTGAACTATTCATTTATAATCAGACTTTGTTGAGATTTTGTTTGAGTGTGTCACCAACCGACCTTTAGCAATTCTCAGAGTGACGCCATATAACGCATTGGAGGACACCGATGTTGGCAAGACTGATGTGGGAGTCTTGACCATGTAACCGACACTGGACATTGATTGCTTAGCCTGGCCTGTTTTACTGTAGCGGCATTCAACCATAAACCTGGAAACAAGATTTTACCCATTTAATCTTCAACCAGAGCAGGCTGTCCATTGACTAGAGCCACCAATGGGGTAAATAACTGTAAGCACAATTGTGTCAGAGCATAAATATAATGCAATTCACAAACCTGAGTGGCTCCTGCCTTGTAACTATGCCATACTTGAGGTTCAAAGCTTTGACAATGCTCTGCACTTCGGCCAGGTAGATCTTAGTCTCTCCCACTTCCTGTTAAGAGGCCAACTCTTATTTAGAAAGTTTCCCTAAATCCACCTTTTAAGCTTTGGTTATAGTAAACATGAGAATCAAATCAAGTTCAGGGTTAAAAAGTCGAACTCACAAAGCTACGGGTTCCACATTCTGTAACTTTGAACTTGTAGATGGCGACCTGGTCATTTACAATGACTGGCTTACAGCTTGTATCTTTAGGAATAACCAGTCTGGTGGGGTTCACCGGGATGGACGCAGAGTTGGTACGAATGGCAAAAACAAAATGCTGATCGGCCGTGCACTCTGAATTGAAATGAGGGGACAGAAAAAAAAAAGTTTAGGACAGAAAGGTCACTATAAAACACATCACAGAAGAAGCATTTACCATCTAGAGGGTAGTAGCACTTTGACGTAGAGGAGTCCACACAGCAGCCCATTTTCTCACAGTCTGCGGTTGACATTCCCGACGTTCCACAAGTCACTCGCTCCCCCGTGGCCACGACACAGTCTAAGGGGACAAATACAATACGATCAAAAACAAAAACTTCAGAGTCACCCCCAAGCAGCGATCTCTACAGTCTGCCCTCACTTTGTGCCTTCGATGGGGTAGTTTGGTCGGTGCACTTGAACTGTGGGCCGCTGGCACGGGGATGCAGGCCTGATTTTTCAACACTGTCCTCACAAGACGCAGTGGCAACTTGCATCTGCCCAGACTCATCCACGTACAGCAGCTGCAGGCTGTAGCTGCCAGTCTGAAATATTTAACACCCTTTGACCAAATCCACAACTTGCGTGATGCAGAACAAAGACATTAGTATAAAGGCCGGGAAGACTCACTTTACATGAATGTTTCACGTTGCATCCCGAGTAGGGGACAGTCAGTGATCTGCTGAGATAGTTCACTTTATAACCACAAGACTCTGGAGCGTCCATGATGGACACCAGGTCCTGAGTGCCTGAAGGTGACAAGCAACACCTGGTTAATCAACATGAGGTCAACAGAGTAAAGACTTGGAGAAATTCTGCTTCAAAGACAACATACATACCCAAAACTTTCATGTCATTTAATGGACCTGCTGGAAGAGTCATAAAGAACCCAACGTCGCTGCACACCACACTCAGCTCTGGGGAGCTCCGACTGGTTTCACTGGTCCAGGTCCTTGGAGGAGCCTCTACGAACTCCATGCCGAATCCACCATCCACATGGTCGGGCCAGCTGTCCTCGCCAAAGTCCACGGCTTCAACCCCGCCAAAGTCCACGGCTTCAACCCCGCTGTCAGCATCAGGGGTGGTGATGCTGTTGTCATTATCCATCTCAGGAATGATGTCTTCAGTGAGTGGCTCTTTATCGCTGGTCTCTGGAGGAGAGCGTAACAAGACTGCGGTCAGAGCAGAGCAGCCATTAAAGTCAACATCCCCGAAAGAGCCGCTAGGACTCTCCTAGTCTGGATGGAGTTAACATGTTTCAAAGACCAGGCTCAGTTTGAACAGGTCAGCCTGCCACCAACAAGCCTGTACTCAACCAGTGCTAACTGGTGCTAGCTGACTTTAAACAACAAATGAAAAAAAAGTAGAAAAAAGTAGCTACAACGCTGGTTTAGGTCAGTGCTGGAGTTTCAAGACGATAGCCATTAGCCAACTATAACCAAATCTGGAAAGTGATAATCTTCACAAGTGGTCATCTTCAAGTAGCTTGTAGCCAATTTGGAGCCAACAATGCATCACAGGTGTGTTTCATTAAGAAGCTATGAATTTCTGGTGCGCCTTCATTTACTCAGGTATCTGAGCACATGTGGATAAATGGTATTGTAGGTGTGATGTGCGGTACACCATAATCCAAAAAAGCCAAGGCAAAATAAGGTTTTCATTAAAAACTGCAGTTTAAGTTCCAGAGCAGATACAGCTATGACTTTGTGACGATAGCTTTAGATTTGTAACTCAAGGCCTCGGGTTCAAACCCCTCCATAGCTGAAGCACCCGAGAACCAATTTACATCTATTCAAATCTTTCAAATCACTCAGATCTATTCAAATCAGGACATTTTCATTACACTACCATGAATTCTTACCTGAATATGTTGGGATGATGGACTCGCCCCACTGTTCTGACTCACCCCTCTGCCCCGCCTCGTACATACTAATAAGTTGAGATCCATCGATCGGTTCCCAGCCCAGGACAGAAACCAGCAGCAGAGTGCAGGTCAGCAAAAGCAGCAGCGGCTCAACCCGGACCCCAGCCATGGGCGCAGCAGTAGGTCTTCCTGCAGCACACGCAGCAGATAGTGGAGCAGGAGAGGCTGAGCTGCTTTTATCTGGTGCCTGGAGTTAACCGGTCACACCAGGTGGCTGCTGATTGGAGCTCCCGGCTTAATTGGGCTCACACCTGAAATGATTCGAGCTTGCAGTTTGCTTGTGGTGATCGAAATGTGACTTTAAATAAAGTTTATGTTGTTATAATACATTTTGTGGCCTAAATTGAGAATGCAACTTTCAACTACAGTGTTATCAAATATATTTTTGGGAATCTTAGGAAAGCCTTTAAATATGGCTTACCCTAAATACGACTTAAATGATTCATGATTATGAAATAAAAAGTAAAAACCACCACTCATATTTCTTCCCTGTTATTGGACTTTTTTTTCCCCCTTCAGGTACTTGGCTATTTTACTCCAGCATATGAAAGTGATTTAACAACCACTAAAGACAAAGATTAAAAGACAATATGCTGCCATTAGCTCTCCATCTCTTGGTACAATCAAAATGATAAAAGAATAGAATAGACCTTTACTTTGTCTCACAATGGGGAGATTTTGGCTATATTTCAAACTTCAGATTAGCTTTGACACCGATGCTGTAATATGTTTTATAGTTTATATTCCACTGGTGACCTATGAGTGCTAAGCAATTCATACTGACTCAAGTGAAGCAGTTTCCATATGAAATTATTTTTATTCTCAATTTCCAAAGGAGAAAGCTTAACTCAGTTAAAACAGTAACATATAGTTTCAAGATCGATCAGGCCTGATTCTCATAGTCATAGAGGTACTGAATAATGATGAACAACACAGACGTTTTAATTCACGCTAAAAAAAAAAAAGTGTGGCAAAAGAATTTATTGCATATATTTCCAAGTAAACACCCATGTTTTTCACTACAGGTCAAACAGAGTCGATTCAACATTCTTCATCACTTAAAACTGATTTTCTTTCTCTTTAATCATACTCTCAAGAGCCAATAATAACAACAATAATAATAATAATGATAAAAAAGCTGGGTGTATTTGTAGCAGTCGGTCAAAGAGACGTTCACTTGTAGGCGTTCGCCTTATGTTTGGGCAAGAAGTTGAAATTCTTCGGGACGGGTCCCAGGAGCATTTCACTGTAGAGAGGAGACAACGTAGAGGGGGTTATAGGAAGCAAATACAACAGTTAAACCTCTCAGTATTGTGTTGTTTGACTCCGAGAACTCTCACCTGATCCTGACCCAGTCTCCAACGTGTTGACTGGCCATCAGTGACTCCAGGTAGTTTCTGCCCATGTAGTACGGAGGTCGCTCGTTGATTTTCTGAGGCAGTCTCTCCAGCAGGCCCACTGGGATGTACCTGAGAGGCAGGGACGGAGGGGAAAAAGTGAAAACCCAGTCACTCGGCTTTTTGTTTTAGGTGGAAAATGGGCTAAACTCACTCAGTTCTGATATAACGCCTTGTTCATAGCGAGTGCACTTTGCTACCCACCTGCACATGAAGGAGAGCCATTCCAGCATGAAGGTGCGGGTCTTCTCCACACCTCGGGTGTCAGAGCCCCAGTGCTCCAGGCCAAAGTTGCTGAAGTCCCTGAGGATGTCCAGTCGCTCGCTGGACGAGATGTCCCAGTGTCTGCTCTCCTTTATCTCAGTGAAGATCCAGGGCTTGATGAGAGCGCCTCTGAGGAGCAACCACCACAGCAAAGGTCAAAAGACTGCTGTCGTATTTATTGTAGAAAGTTGTGAATTAATAAAGAGAAAAACATTTGTTTCAGCACCAGGGAAACTATTAGATACCATTAGATAGACAGAGGTTAGTTTCCAGAGTTATCAGTGTTTTGCCAGCTCTGTGCGTAATAACTAACGTGGCACCAACCTTGCTATCATAATCCCAGACACTCCAGTCTCTCTGGCTTTCATAGCGTCTTCATAGGACAGAATGTCTCCATTACCTAAGGCAAAAAAGTTTAAAACCACATTTAAGGGATGCAGTTGTTATTCTCCAACAGTGTGCTCATTAACACAGCTTTAACCTTCAGTCTTAACAGATTTACACACCAAAGAGTGGGACTGGACTCGCCAGCTTGGAGCAGGTTTGGATGTAGTCCCAGTCAGCTAACTTAGTGTAGCGCTGCTCTCTGGATCGACCATGCAACTGTTCAATAAAACAACAACAATGGGAGTGGTGCATCATGTTAATGTTGTGACCAACAAACAAGAGGAGGAAGGAGAACGTGTCTGACGGTAGCAGACTTACTGTGACCATTGAGACGCCCCATTTCTTCATCTCAGGGATGAGCTTGTGTGCTATGTTGCTCTTTTCCTGGACACCGGTGCGGATTTTGACTGTCAGAGGGACATCAAGGACCTTCAGGAGGGAAAAGGCCAAGTGTTTACCAAGTCCTCAACCGTTGCGGTGATATTGCACAACCATTTTTAATCAGTACGTCTGGCCATCAACCAGGACAGACTTAAACTCCGAACTTCCTGAATTAGTACTTACGTAGTTCATGCCCTTGATTATCTGTTCAAACTTTCTGGTGCGTGTCATCAAGCCGCAGCCTCCGCCCTGGTGCAGAGGAGCAAACAAATACCATCTGTCTGAAAGTGTCGTCTTGATTCATACATCCTGCTGAATTCCTGCCCTCTACTGGCTTCCTTCAAGAACACTTTCAGTGAATATCAAAGGTTTTACTATGGGTAAATGTAGTGCATTTAAAGCCTCATATGAGACCTAGAAATACAGCGACTTTCCTCTCTTCTGAACGGGAGTCCTTGATTTACCTTCTTATACACAAGGTCGATGGGACAGCCAGAGTTGATGTCCACGAAATCAACATCAGTGTTCTCATTGATGAGCTCCGCGCATCTGGTCATGGTGTCGGGGAAACAGCCCTCCAACTGTGGACGCAACAGCTACATCAGGACCGGTGCAATCTTTGACAAAACGCGGAAATTGCTTTTTGCAAACAACATAACAAGTGCTGTTCGTAAGCCAGCTTTATGAGAGCGCCGTTATCGGAGGCACTGAATCCTTCTGTGCAGTGTTTCATGAGGGCTGCACCTGGACGCCGAAGATATCTTCACTTTCATGGCGCTTGAGGAGGGCCCACTCCGACTGCTGCCCCTGCAGCAGGTTGGTGCACATGGCCATCTCGCCGCAGGTGATGTCAGCTCCGAAGCGTTTGCACACACGGCGGAAAGGCAGATTTCCACACTGGGAGGAGAGAGTCAATTGTGTAGTTGGACTAAACCTCACTTACAGGGCAAGATAAGAGGAGTGTGTGAAACTTGAAATTAACTCTTGTCCAAAATGGAAAGAAGTTTCGTGTCTCCGGCAGCTTTTAAACATACAGCCTGGTTGTACTTACTGTTGTCAGAGGAGCCAGGTAGAGCTTGTCTTGGAAGTCCACCTTAAAGACAAAGTGAAATCACTCCGTTAACCCATATGAGCCCATAATAGAGCACATATTGTGTGAGTGAGTGTCACTTTTTGGCGTCATTCAGAGAAGATGTACCTGCTTCTTTTCACATGGGCGGAGCTTGATGACATCTTCGTCAGTGAGGGGGCCGACGGTCTTCACCGGAGGCTGCTGGTCTGGGCCGGTCTGCAGCTAGTCACAACACAAACGTGTGAAACACTTTTAAAGCAACACACAACACACAGTGCGCACCCATAGATATCCTGGCTCGTGTACGGTGCAGACGTTTGTACCTCTGTCTCGGCCTCAGTGGATATTTTGTTTTGTTCCACTCCTGTTGGATCTGCAGGTACTTCAGCAGCACGAGCATTACCTTCAAATGGCAGAAGATCGTTATGGTACAAAGCGGGAAAGAGGATCACGGATGATCTAATAACCTCTAGGAATCTTACCGTTCCCTTGCTGCTGCTCTTTGCTATTGTTAGAGAGCGTTTTGAGGTACTCGTCCGACTTCTTGAAGGCCACCGAGCGCTTCCTCAGCCGGATCTGCAGGTCTTTACTCAGGGCGTTCCTCACCGGGGTCCTGCCCTCGCGGGCCTTGATCAGCTCGGCGTTCTCCATGGTTTTGAAGTCGGGCGTGGTGTGCGCCTTGGCGCAGCGGCACGTCAGCCCGTAAGTGCACTTTCCGAATGTGTCGTAGAGGTAGCAGCTTTCCCTGATGTCGGCGGGCTTCGTGGCCAAGTAGTCAGCAACGCTGTGGTGGAATCGACATTTGTCTCCAAAGCGACATTCCTGATTGTCCTGGACAGATGGGAGCAGACATTCTGACCATTATTAGCGAATATGGTGCTTTAACATAAGGTATTTGCGAAAGGTCGGCTACATTTACATACATGAATGACTGAGAGACACAGGCGTTTCTCATCATAGGCCGTAGGCTTTATGTGTGGCCTTGACTTATTCTGCCCCCGTGGTCGTTTACCATCGGGCTTCCCTCCCTTATTTCCCTCCTCTGTGTCTAACTTGAGCCTCTTCTCTTCTGGCTCCTCAGTGGACGTCTCCTCCTCGGCTTTGTCATTTTCCGCAGCCTCATCTGTGTTGGTGCGCTGCCACTCGGAGTCGACAAAATGGTGAAACTTTTCTTTGGTTGTCAGGAATCTGCAAATATGAGAAGATGAATGAAACACTGAAAGTCAGCCTGTTAGCTTGTCAGATGTATAGAATGATGTGCTGTCTGCACAGCATTTAAGCCCTTTTGCTGACGGTGAAGTTCAATGAAAAATGCTGATTCGAGGAATATGCAACAAAATGATAGCAGTCAACGATCTGGATAGAATTGTTTGTCCTCTGTGTATGATAGATAGCAGGTAGAGAGCTCTCCTGATCTGATTCGACTCACTCTGGTTTGATTGGAGCTTCACCCTTTGTAGCTACGTCCGTCTTCTTCGCAGGTTCCTCCACCGTGTTCTCCATCACACTGTCACAGTCTGTTTACCTAAAACAAGTCCACACGTCAACTCGACGCCTTGAATCCACCGACTGCGCATTAAGAGAGGCGTGGATTAAATCCCGCACCTAAACTGCGACTGTGTTGAGCAGCAACTTCATCTGAATAAAGTTCAGAGCTCAAACTCAATCATGTTTCTGAACAAACGGAATAAGTATAGAGACCGGCGCCTACCTGTTATTTATGTTGCTTAAGTTTCTCTAGCTTTGACATTAACTGGATGTATAAACGGATGCTAGCAGCTAGCAGCTAACACAACAGCTGTTAAATACTACAGCGTTGTGCTGCATGGACACGGAGTTTATGGCCACTCAAAATGCAGTCAACAGGATAAACCTGGCGAATTGAATGAACTTACAGTGATGTCTCGCACCATAACACGCACAGCTGTACTCTCTACAGCGTGAGGACACGGCTGTGCAGCAGTTCGGCGACTTCCGTGCGGCACGTGGTGCTGTACAAAGGTTCCGGGTGCAAATTCTGCCTGTATGGATGGATGGATGGATAGATGGATGTATACGTTTCCCATTAAAATGATTTTCATATGTACGACAGGCTAGTTGTCACATCATATACAAATACATCTCCACCCATTTATCCAGTTTGATCATGGTTATTCCTCCTCTGCCCCTGAAATGTGATTATAAAGATGTGCAGTGTATGGCAACAATTTATCCGTCTTGGACAGATAAAAATGACTGTCATTTTCCATGACTGGAATCCTCCAGGTTTCCCAGGTTGTGAGGGAACCCTATAGATAGAGAAACGGATAAACTTGAATCAATTACTTTCCCAAGATCGTTTTTATTTCAAGATTGCAAGATTACAGGACCAGCTATTCAGCATGGTGTTTACGTCAATGACCAAGCAAAAACATTCTCTTCAAGAGGATGGAGTTTTATTTTCTTCAACTGACATTAGAAAAATAAAATCTTTGGCAATAAATAAGCATCTATTCATGAAAATAGTCAACACATCAATTCATCTGACAAATGTTTATCAGCAACTGTGCCATTAAATAAGTCGCTGTTCAGTACGTGATGCCTGATATTTCATAGCTCCAGCTTGTTTGAATTAAGGACAATGTGTATGTATCTGCGATGGTTCACTACTTTATTTCAGACTTTAGCAGATAAAATGACCATGAAACAACTGTTAAGTGCACCCAGCATCATCATAACTCGGCAGAGAGTTTTTCTAATTTTGCAGCAAAGCGCTTTCGGCTGGAGTCCAATAAACTGATGCCGTTCTTCTCAAAGTTATATCCCACAGCGTGCAGCGCCTCCAGCCGCTCTGACATGTTCTTCGTGCTGTAGTCGAGAACCTTGGGCTTGTCCAGTATAAGATTCATCTTTACTCCCCCTTGTACAAGACAGTCAAGCTTAGCCCGCAGTGTGTCCGGCCCAATGTACAGAGCCATTGGATAGCTGATGATCAGCTTTTTTATGTCATCTTCCTGGCAGCCAAGTGAAATCATCTTCTCCTTGAGACTTTTGAAATTCCTCTTTAGGTATTCATTTGAGAGATCCAGAATTTCTGCCCCGTGGCCTTGTAGAAGGCTGAGGAGCTCTGAGTCACTTAATTCAAGACAAGATCTCAGGATTTCAACGTTGTTACTAACTCTCTTGGTGCTGCGGATGAGGAGATAAACGTTCCTGGTTATGACAGCTTTAGCAAACTGCTCTGGATTCGTCCCTCCGAGCTGGGCACAGATGTCCTCCAGAAGCTCCACCATCTGTCTGTTCAGCTCTACACTGTTGGAGAACGTCCGTGGTGCCGTGGTCAGCAGCCGATGGAGATCTTTGGACCTTAGTCCCAGCGAGGTCAGAAAAGCTATGTTCTTCTCCAAGTTCTCGTTATCGCTAGATCGAAAGAAAGACTCGGGCGAGCGATCCAGGATGTTCACGATCTCTTCGTCGGTCTTGAAGATGTTTCTCCACAGGTTCCAGCGCTGGTTCAAGTGTTCAATGGAGCGGGTGATAGAGCGGGGATACCGGGATATAATGCTCGCGATCACTGTGCGGCTGGCACCTTTGCCAATCAGGAACTCAGTCACCCCCTTCTCATTGGTGAAGGCCCTACGCAGCACACCAGGCTGACGCTGACGGGCCTTCTTCACATCCACGCCCAGGAGATTCAGATACTCCAGAAGAGACTCATTCTCAGGAGTCACGGCCACCTTGGGCTCCCAGTCTTTGGCATCAGAACTGTGAAGCCTCCTGGGAGGGTAAATCCATCTCGACCGTAATGGAATCAGCACAAAGTTGCGCTGCAGCGTGCCTGACTGATGGAACCTGAGGAGAGCTCTCAGTCCTGCTACTGCTGCCATGACCAGCAAAGAGATCAATGTGAGAGATCAGAGTGGTCGCTGTGTCATCACAGCCCGTTTCAATGGACCTGAAACACAAAAATAAACATGTCATACTTAGCGCCATTAAATCTAGTAAGAAAAGTAACGAAGGGTGGATGGGGTGAATAATAAGCTTATTTTTCTTCTCCAAGACTCTGTGGTTATGTTTGTCCATAATTGATGACCTGAGCATTAATTCATCTTATCTGCAGCAATGTAAAATTTGCCAAGGTGTGACCTAATGTGCCTTTTGGGCATCTGCCTGATGTCAACACATGAAGCCTTCAAAGTAACTAAATGTGTAACGAAATGTGAATGTCCTGGAATTTCCATTACAGCGGCATGTCTGCACTCAAAATGTAGACCTGTGTGATCGAGTCAGACATCATTTTAAGCAGGAAGAAAATCATCATACGTCATCAAAGTTCGTATGCGTAACTTTGGTGCACAACAAATGAAGCAGATACTGAAAACTGGAAGTGAAACGGCCTCAAGTTGTTTACTAAACGAAGTGGGAACATGAAGCCTGAACCGAGATCTGTCAAACAAATCTTGAGCTAACTCATATTAAGGGTTATTAATGAGCGTCCTGAACATGTCCCTGTTTAACTACCCAGGATAATTTATCCTACCCTGTCACCGTTGGATTACTTTCATTACTTTAACCACAATGTACAACCAAAATATAAGTGGCCCACGTTGAACACGCACCTTGAATGTTTGGTTTCCCCTGCTCCGAACCCGGAAATGCGCTCAATAGTGCGCATGCGCGAAAACCACACATTGAACGCCTCTCCGAAGTGCTTTACGAGCGTGGTCACAGCACGTCAACGTCGCCGCCATTTTACTAAGGCAAAGAGCGTCGTCTGTGATATATATCAGGCATAAAACATCTTCGGCCCATTGGCCTAGTAACTGGTCGTGTGTACTCCCATAACTCTCACTTTGTAATAAAACTGACAAAACTATCATCTCAGCATTTAATTTCTGAGACACCCAAGAAATCCATTTACTTCCTTGAAACCTGATCACACACAATCAATATTCTATCCGAAATCTAACACACCAATATCAAATGGTGTATCCCATCCTCTTCCCTTCACCTCCTCACACTGACTGTGTCTGTCCTGTCTGAAAGTTTTATAAGATTTGTCTGAAGGACCTAACAAACCAATAGTTTGCTGATCATTATCTGCCACTAGAGGTGAGCATAGAGCTTCTTTCGTTTGATCACAGAGGATCTCCTAATTACCAAGCTTCTGATAGACTTTCACCTACCTAACACCAGCCTCTGTCTTTCTTTTTCTTACCTTTCTCTTTCTCTTCACTCCCCTTTACCACAGCTTGAACACTTAACACTGCACTTGTACTTGTACTTGGATAACTGCCATCTCATCCTCTGGTAATCTGAAGAATGTGGAGCAGTATTTACTGCCTCTATGTAGGTCTTCTAAATGACTGAGTGCAAACTCTTGTTGTAAACTCTGAATAAACAAATTCAATGAATTTCTTCCCATAGCATTTTCTTACCCAACTATACATTTGTTTTGTTTGACTTGTATACTTGTTATTTTAGATTGTTTCACTTCACTTTCCTGTTCTATTTTCATTTACCTTTTGACTCACGGGTTCGGATGAAGACATATTAAATTGTTTCAGTTTCAGTTCAATTCAAATAACACAGGGTTGACATTAAAAAGATACTGACAGTAAATATGCAGAGTGCAAATGTGCACTGGGTATGAAGTGAAGAGGATGTAAATGCAGCAACAAGCCTGGAACAACAACATCAGAGGTGGCAATACCTATAAATAGCAGGTGATCACGCTCTTAGGACCTGTGTATTTACATACAGAACAATTACATCAGTACTGACCAGAGGTTGTACACTCTGAGCTACAGGGACAGAGAGAGAGAGTGTGTGTGCGCATGAAGTACAATATAAGTACAGCTCTAAAAATAGTTGTATTAGATTTCCTGCCATTAATACTTAATGAATAACAGACGTACATCTGACATACTTGTGTACCCATGCTATACAGGTAAGCATTTGCCATGTGTCGTGGCCCCTAGATTAGCACTGAAACACCTACTGACCATTTGTGTCTCGACTGATGAGTCCCCCCACTCATGAATATTTTAATGCAACACAGTGATATCTTCAACATGCAAATGAGCGTTCCCCTCTGCCGCTCTAAGGGTGAAGGGAGCACGGTGTTTAAGTGAAAAGAAGCTGAGAGTCTCCATTTCATTTTGTCGCAGTCATCAACAGGAACCAGTTTATTTTCATTTCAAACACTTGTCCGAACCTCTTCAGTCTGAATTAGCATAACAATATGATTAAGAGCAAATCCTCTGCTCTGTGTTTCTGTTTCAGTTATTTTTTGTATAATGAGTCAAATAATGAGGGGAGAAAAGCAGAAGTATCTGCTGCACTTTCTACTGGATCCATGCTTCAGGGGCACTAATGTGCACTATAGCTCAAGTTAAGTCTAATTTGCTCTGTGCATCCTCAGGTGACAGTCAAAATACAACAGAAACAGAGCAGTATCACAATAATGTCCTGGGGATTTTTCTTCCTCTCTGACCAACCATTTTAATATTTTATATATCATCGAAATTCTTCAATGAAACAGTGTGCTGTACCCTGTATTTCTGTTATTCTGTATTTGATTTTGAATGAATTTGTTGAACTTGTGTGTAGGCTGACATGGTAGTTCGTGCTATTGCCTCCCAGCATGAAGGTTGTGTGTTCAGTCCCAGCTGCTGCTGGCCGTTCGTTTTCCCCATGTCTGCATGGGTTTCCTCCCATGCGCTTATGTCAATTGGGAAGTCTAAATTGTCCATGTAGGTGTTTCTCATTCACAAGGATTTGAGTGGGTGTATGCCCTGTGTGAGCTGGGGAGAGGCCCCTGTAGCACCACTGGGTATGAAGATAAATGAATAAAATTAAGTGCACCTAATATGCTGCTCCTTGGCCCCATGATCTTCGGAAAGCATCTACATTTCTCTATAATCATATCTAATAACTATAATTTTCTCTCTTTACCATATTTATGCTCCATTTTAATTTCAGCGCACTCATTTTCTCGCCACCTCTGAACCTCCTTGCTTCTTCATGCACTAGCATGTCTACTTTTCTGTTTATTAATATAAAAACCAATTCCGCTCTGTTCTATTTGCCACGCTTGACTCGGTTGGTAACTGCCGACACAGTACCCCTGTGGTGAATCAATTATTTAGAAACTGGCGAAACTTTCGAACGCTCTGTTGTCCCTCCTAGACGCTGTTAAGCAGACAGCGGGTGCTCACAGGTGGGATCAAATTAGGAAGAATGTCCAAAAGAAGATGGGTGGAATTCAAAATCTGCCAGACTATAAGCTGCTCAGCTCCCGTCAGCCGGAGACACAGGGCTTCCTCGCCTGCTGCTGCTGCTGCCACTGGTATGTTTTATATCTTTGGTTCCAGATCAATTGCACTGTCAAGTGTTAAATGCTGCTTATTGTGTCCTGTAGATGTAAAGTGACAGGACTTTGGCCTGTAAAAGTACTTAAATTTTCTCATTTTTTCTGCTCTCTCTGGGCCTATAATCTAAATTGAGGTGAATAATTGTGTTGTTTCTGTAAAGTTGAAGATTTCTGTCGTAAAGCAGCCATTAAGTATAAGTCAGAGTAGTATATTGATATAAACAAATCTACAGGAGCTTTAGAAATGCTACAGCCTTCGTGGTCAGTCTTCAGTGCCTCCCCATATGCAGTTTGTTTAACATTGAGATAGAATGAAATGACCCAAGATTACATTTAAGTCTCAGTGTAACAGCAGGTGATCACTGTTTTATTCTGTGAGCGCTACCTGCACAGACACGGGAACATAATCAGCTTAAAAGAAGCGACAATGACCTGTTTCGAAGATATATAAGTACTATTTGTGGATTACAGATCAATCCCACCTGAAGCCTGTAATTTAGATGCTGGCCATCTTGTCCTTCATCGCTTCCATCTGTCCTAGAAACTGATGCCAGTCTCTCGAGTTACCTGCGCTCCCATTCAGCAAAGCAGGCTCAGTCGTTCCTCTCCTGAGGAGTGTGAACCAGTGTTGTTTGAAATGGGCCCAGAATAGCTCGATCTAGAGTCGTGGTGAAATATGAGAGATGACGACTGAAGCCTTTATCACACAAAAAAGCCAACACTTCTTTGAAAGGGAAATATTTGAAAACAACCCTCTCATCTGGGATGGCTCTGACAAGCTTTCTTCCCGTTACCATAGAAACTGAGGACATGTATTGAGCGGGATTCAGACTGCGTATCACAAAGTGAAATTTATGGCTTTCATTATGAAAATTTGATCATTGCTCTCATTATTAATCATTGCAGTACAACAATATCTGTTTTGTATGAACATACAAACCGAAAAACATTCAAATCATTCAGTATCTGACATAACACTTATAATATGACCAATTTTGCAACATAACTACTTCTTTTTCATATTGGGATCATGAATATTTCTTCCCTGCTATACACTGTTTTACTACAGCTGCTTATTTATTTATTAATTATTGCTGAACATTTATTTATCACTGAAATACTGTGTTTGGAGCTGAGTGTTATGTGTTATTTCTTTTTTTTTTGTACATCTTTTCTACCCCAAGGATTTGGTTGCAACAGTGACAATAAAGGCTTTTGATGTCAGAGGAAACATCCCTTGCTATCTTCAAGAATCCTTGGAGGACCCTTCTCTTCCGAGAGCATCTCCTCTTCTCTGCTCTCAACCATCTTTTCTAAGAACATCTACCTTCCTTCTCCTTTTACTTCCATCTTTTAGCTCTTCTATCAGCAATATCCAGGTTGCACTGCAAGCACAAATGCTGATTCAATTGAAAGTCGCTTTGAATAAAAGCCTCTGCCAAATGAATAAATGTAAATACCTTTGTCGTTTTAACGTTGAATGAAAACATGACAAACAAACTGTCTATGACGGCTTCAAACTGTGCTTTACGAGTAGAGTTACGTTTAGGGCAAGTACTAACAGGGTTTGTGTTATTTCCAATTACCACAAACGCCACATTCCTGACGGTACGTGAAGGCACCGCTGGAGGAATGTGGCCAGGGGGCGTGGCTACGAGGGTACCTAGGCGACGTCATCACTGTTGGGTCTCATGTTTACGTGGAAAACATGGCGGCGGACTAACCGACAGGGAGCTAACAGCACCCAGTGAACTGCGAGGGGGCTGCGAGCTGAGAGCCAGACTGGAGGACACACATTACACCAGCAGCTCTTCAGACTTCCCCCACCGAAATCTCTTATGAAGCAGTTTCCCTCTTGTTTCAGCCACAGGGACCGCGGCGATGGAAGACGAGGAGAGGCAAAAGAAGCTGGAGGCCGGCAAAGCAAAGGTAGGATTCTGTCCTTTGGGGTGGCTGCTAGCATAACTAACCGGTGACCACTGCTGTAAAGTTGTGAGTAAATGTTGTCGACAACTTGTTTTCAGCCGGTCAGCTGTCTGTTGGCCCCCCTCTCCTCTCTTCCCCTCCCCTCCGTGTCCCCCCTCCCAGCTGTCAAACACGCGTCCTCTGACAGCCCCCTGGAGGTGTTAGCTTTACAGCTAGCCGCACACTCCTTTGTCATGCCTTCCCCCGGCGTCCCACTGCATGTATTTCCTTTTGTAAACTACTGTGCACACCATGTCAACTTAATCGCCCCGTGTCGAGCGGACACATCGTTATCTAAGGCTTATAAACGCCACCTGAAGTGAGGCTGACAGGCTGGTGTAACAGGATTTACAGGACAGCTCCCCACCAGCCGCAGCTAGCACTGCCCCACATGCCTCCCTGTCTGACTGTCCTGCTCTGGATCTGGCAGAGAAGAAAACCAGCAGCATGTGGGTCAGGACACCCCCCCAGCCCACTCACAACCTAATGTCAAACAGCCATTGTGAACCTGCATTGATCCATGTCAGTAGAAGTGATGATCTGCGATGGGACATCATGCCTCCTCCTCCTCCTCCTCCTCCTCCTCCTCCTCCTCCTCCTCCTCCTCCTCTACCTCCTCCCAGCTCTCTAGTCCAGTGTTGTATGACCTTGCAGCAGCTCTGTCATTGATATCTACCCACCCAAACATCTAGGGTAGGAAGTCTTTAAATAGCATGCCTGCAAGGAGACTTTGACAACATAATGAATGATCCATTCATTCATTATCTTATCCAGTAATGTCGCAGGGGTCTGCTGGAGCCTGTGCAAGCACACAGTGGCCATCGTGTGTGTGAATGGTTAAAAGCTACCGGTCAAGCAAACTAACTGTGGAGTGTAGCCTCTGCCACCATTGCATGAATGGGGTGAATCTGGTGTGTCTGTAAAAGTACTTTAAAGTGGTCATATAAAAAAAGTAGAAAATGGACAGCAAAAGAACCAGTTCGTTTACCCTGGATAGGTCACTAGTCCACCACAGGATACCCTCTCACACCCACACCTAGGGCCAATTTAAAGTCTATTTATATATGTATAACTCTTCAACCTGTAAATGTATTTTTCTTCCAGCTGAGTGAGTACTCAGAGTAAGAGTGAATTATGCCAGGCAGGTGTCACCATCAGTAGCTGACATAGCAGTTAATGCGTTTTGTCAGGTCAGTGGTGCTCTGGCTTTTAGGTTCTCACAGTGGGAGAGAGCAAGAACCACCGTTCCCGTGGTTTTGACTTTGGCATTTCGGGGTATAAAAGGCCCCTCTGTACTGCGGGTTTTACTGCTTGTTTTTCTACACAGCTCTATGTCACCATGTCCTCACATGCAGGGGAGAGACTTCACAGGATATTTCACTGAATGGCACATTGATAATGATCCAGGGGATGTCCAGGGTGCTATTATTTGTTCTAATAGCCTCACGGGGCTGAATCTTGTAAGCTCAGATTGAGTCCAAGCTGATATGTGTCGGAGTCAATCAGCACGCTATGGAGCGGGGATGACATGACCCGCTGCCTCTCTCAACATCCTGTATGACTGGGAGAAATGATCTTCATTAAAAATGCATATTTTGTGTAGGAGAAACAAGAGAGTGGACAATCTTGTTGCATAGGAACTCTTGTAAGTCTTGCGTGTGAAATGTAAGTACAACAAAATATTCAGAAACTGAACTGAGATACCGTATATTTCCCTTTTAATGGTGTTTTTGCCAGCATCTCCACTATGGTGTGAAAAAAGCTGCTCCACTGTAATCAGAAATGCATTTGTTTGTCATACTAGAGCAGAGCCTAATGTGATAAGATTCTTGGATCGGGGAGAGGCAGAGTTCATGTTCAAATCTGTGCTGCACAAGCACTGTCAGTCATCTGTTCTTTGTAGATCCGCTTTTGAAATGATGTATGTGTCAAACACGTGTCTACTGAGACGTCTCAGACGATGCACAAGGCTCTGAATGTACTTTGATTGTTCCAAGCCCCTAGCTACACAAGGCGCAGCTGTTTGGTTGTGTACTCTTCTCTGTGGCAGAATGGACCTTATTGACAAGCTGGCCGCCTTGCGCAACACCTTGGTTTTCCAGTTACATGGTAGATGACGATTTCCTCTTGAGACTGTGCTGTTGAAAAGCACTTAACGAGGTGCACTGGCGAGCTCAAGACGGCGTAAAGATTTTCTGCTGGGTCAAAAGGGACTGTAAGGAACACTGAATCAGCCGTGACCCTCTTATAATCACCAGGGGGCAACTCTCTGAATCCCCTCCAAGTTTCTCTCTTTCTCTCTCTCTCTCTCTCCCCATCAGTCTCGTACTTCTTTCATGTCCACTCAGATGCTGCAGAAGTCTCAACAAGGCTATAAAGTCACTTGATAGTGACTCAGAGGCAGAAAAGCAAACCTGGAACTTTTAATTATACTTCACGCACACACACGCACACACTCACACTCTGAGTCTCCAAACCACCAGAACCAGATTTTGGACTGTGGGAGAGAACCAGAGTACCTGGACAAAACCCACACAGAGGTACCCAATCAATACCAACCGGTGTGTTGTGAATCCAAAAACAAGTCCAGTGTACAGTGATTTTCTAATCTGGAACAGTATTCAATTATAATTTAATGCTCTTTCATAATATTGTTACTATGAGTCCACTATATAGTGGACTGTAATTCTCATTGTACATTCGCGTACACTACATTTATATAGTCTACCATATAGTTTGATAGCCAACAAACCAAATGTCAGCATATTAGAGCTGTAAACATGTTAATTTGTATTAGACCGACTGTTTGCAAATAAAATTGCAGGTAGGTCTTCAAAATTCAGGTAGCCTAAAGGTCTGTGTCACTGTCAGACAGTTGCATTGGAGCCTTTGAGGACAGCAAAGGTACAAGTTGATCTACTTAGCTCAGGGAGGAATGGTTAATCCTTTACATGACTAATCATGGATGTGCCCTGCATAGATCTCCACGAGATGAATAGATACCGACCATCAGGGCTCATTCACCTAATGAATTGGCTCAATGGAGTTTTACTTCCAGGGCTGCAGTCTCTGTCTCGTCTCCACGTGTTTTTTTTCCTCTTTTCTTCACGCGAAACGCGTTTGAAGCTGTGGTGAAGTTCAGCGCCGCTCCAGAGCGGATTGCCAGGTGATTAATGAAGGGTAAAAGTAGAGCAGCAGCACACTATTAATTAGATGCAACCTGGGCCATGGCTGAGGAGTCCTCTCCCGCCTCGGAGACAGAAACCAGTTGTTTCTCTCCGGGCGACTGTAAATCTGTCAGCGTCTTGCACATGATGTCATCGGAGGCTGTCCTTGCTCCTTATTGCCTATAATTAATGCTTAGATATTATACCATAGCATGCAGGAGCCTGTCTGGGGAAAAGAGATCAAGACAGGAATAAGTCTCTGTATGTATGTCCAAAACAGTCGAGTCATCGCAGCTTTACTGCCAATGATTTTGCTTGTTTCAGATTCTAGAGCTAACACTTTGGATGTATTATTCACACCAGAGTGATTTATTTTTTTCTCCTTTTCTTTTTTTTTTTTTTGCAATCTGGTCTGTACCAGATGAGAGCCTCGAAAGCGCTAAGACACGATCGTCTCCAGCGCTGTTGTTGTGGAGGAGCTGCAGACAGCCTTGCGCGCTGGACAGAGTCCAGTGTGTTGTTGTTGATGTTGTTGCTGCTGTTGCTGCTGCAGTCAAAGGACGAGATCGTGGCAGGGAAAATGTTTGCAGCCTTCGTCACACTAGACTCGCTCTCGGCTCGCTTCTCTGTGTGTTTCGCTGCCTGGCTTTTCTGCCCGGGGCTGCTGTCCGTGCTCTATGAGCACCTCGTTCTCAGTCGCAGAGGTTTTAAGGATACTTCACTTTGATTACGGCTTTGGTTTGTTTGAGGCAAGGCCAAAGACACACCAAATGAGACTTATGCTGTTATTTAAACCTATGCCATAGATGAGAATAAACCACTGAAATGAAATTGTACAGCTGTAGCAGTATGACGAGTTGTTTTCTGCCATTAGAGGAGAATCCTAATGAAAAACCACTTTCACATCAGCTTTGTTAAATAATGACTCTAAGGCCTATTTCTAGCTGAAGATATACATCACGTCTAAAATTAACATCTCGCTCTCATTCAAACATGAATCTTGAATATTGAAATTGAAGTTAAAAAGTGGGCGAATCTGAGCCGAGACAGAAAGTGATGTAAAATGTGACTGTGGCATTGATCATATCGCCATATGGTTCTTCCATAGTAGCTGATTCCTCCTCTGATTCTGGCTCAACTATTGAAGGCTTGATGGGGATCCATAGCTAGAACACTCCATTTAGCACTTATATCTGTAAAGAGTTGCTAGGCTCCATTGTTTAGCCAGGAATCTAAAGTCACATGTTCATGTAAGTGGCAGGCATGAGACAAGCAGTCATGTAGAACCACGCTAAGTCACAGGAAGTCATGTGAAGTCCCATCAAGTCACATAATACTGTCGATGATGTGATTGACAGGTGAGACGGCCAGTAATTGCAAAGCTTGCTTGTGGTTGCCAAATAAGCATGAAACAGATCTGTGCAGAAAAACACCAAGCAACAGGATTGTAAGATAGAAATCTGAGGCAGATTCGAGTAGAAACATAAAGTCACGTAAAATCACGCTGAGCTGCAGAAAGTCATGAGAAGTCATGTGAAGTCATGCAATCATTCATGTGAATGGCAGGTAGGAGCCAGTTAGCCTACAGCCTACAGGTGGTTGCCAGGAAAACATGAAACGGATCCATGGACGACCCGTAATATTCCCTCACCTAAAAACAGGATTATAACCAGGCTGGTAGAACAGCATCTGTGGCATTTCAGATGAAACCAGTATTCCATAGCTTCTATATTGGCACCAGAGCCCAAGAAGGCACGCTCCGTCCAGCCATTGCAGGTCCCCTGTAAAGCTTTGTGCAGTAGGCGCTCAGGTATTTCTCAGACCGCGCTCCACCCGCTGCACTGGTTTTAAAGCAAGGTGGGGCAGAGGTGTCTTTATTGTCTTAAGGGCCGTTAGCTGTGGTCGGTTCATAGCTCGTATGTTCCTGTGTGTGTGTGTGTGTGTGTGTGTGTGTGTGTGTGTGTGTGTGTGTGTGTGTGTGTGAGGCACAGGGTTTGAGCCCCGGGGAGCTGCTGCTGACTAACACGGTCTCACCGACACATGACTTGGGAGGCTGGTTCCACTGCGCTGCTCTATCTCAGCTTTCCTCCAGTATTTTTAGCCCTGAGTGTGTGTGTGTGTGTGTGTGTGTGTGTGTGTGTGTGTGCGTGTGTGTGTGCGTGTGTGTGCGTGTGTGTGCGTGTGTGTGCGTGTGTGTGCGTGTGTGCGCGTGTGTCACTTCCATCAAACAAACGAGAACAAAGACAATCACAGTGTTACTCATTTAGTAGGACATGTTAATTCATTCAGCCTGCTCCTCTCCTAAGGCACAACATTTGTGATTTTCTGATGATGTCAGTCACTGCGGGTGAAATGTGTCCAGTCAACCTCGCTACTCACTCTTTGCTTATTTCTTTCCCACTAATTTAGCTTTGAATAAGGATTACTCATCTGTTTTGTTTTGTTTTTCTTTGCAACTGACCAGAGTGGTCACTAGTTTATGGAGAAAGGTTTCTGCAGCGACACCTGACAAACTGTGAATTGAAAATGTATGAAAGCTGATATTTTCTGTATGTATCAATGCCTCTCCACCGGAGCGAGTTGTATAATATCCTCAAACTGAAACGCATACAGCTGAAAATGTCCTCGTGTTTAGTTACATAAGTAAGAGATCAAAATAATCATGACTAGTGCGGCTCCACATTTCCACTGGCGGACTAGATTAGAAATGCACTGTAATGTAATTTTATCAGCTGGGTAGGAAAAAAACAACAACAGCAACCCTGCCAGTTTCCTGCTGCTGCTGGCGCTGTCACTCAGCCACTACGTGACATGGGTTTAAGGAATATTAACAGAAACAACCCCAAAGTGTGTGTGAAGGGAGACGTGCCAGAGCGAGTGTGTTCAGACAGCAGATGGTGGCACACCTACGTAGTCTCTGCTCTCCCAGATGGTGATGTAGCTACGCCGCGCTCCATATGCTGCTCCGGCGCTCCGCTCGGCCCGGCCAAATGGGCCAGCGTGCCGGGATAAGCAGCTCAGGGGGAGGACCGGGAGCTTCTGGAGAATCTCCCAAGAGTCGGGGTGATTTCTCCTGGCAGGTGCCCCACAGCGTGCGTGTGTGTGTGTGTGTGTGTGTGTGTGTGTGTGTGTGTGGGAGCCGAACCAGAGCCTCGTTGCTCCGATCATTCATTTATTTCTGCCGCGTCATAGACGGAAACGCGGACAGATGTTTGTATATATCATGTCGTGTTAGTGGATGTTCAGAGGATGTTCAGCTCTGTTCCAGCTGTGTGTTGTAGGTGGGGAGGGGGGGGGGGGGGAGGCGGGGGTGATGGGGCCCATCCACACTCTGTGTCATGCCGGCCTCCGGCCTTTGGTGCGGAATGGCCAAACCAACCACCAAGTCCATTGCGGAGTCTTTTTTTTCCCAGGACGAAATGCGAAATAGTGGCCAGTTACTCCCACTGACATGTCAGGATCTGACACTGGGATGAAGTGAATGTGTTCTGTTGAAAAGAAAAGCTCTCCCGCTTTACAAGAAAGTCAGGTGGACGTTTTTCGTTTTTCTCGTGACATCTGGAGAAAACGGGTTTTTTCTGTTATTTTCAGTACTAGAAGGAGTCTTACCTTGGCTTTTTTTAAATACCAACCATCGCACTACAATATATATCAGTGTATTGCACAGCACTAGTAAGCACCATGTGAAGTCACACAGAGTCTAGTGAAGTCATGAAAAATTGCTCTGAATGCATCAAAGTCATGTAAAGTCATGTAATCATATTCCTATGAGTGGCAGGTGAGACAGCCAATCAAGCTTAAAGCCTATGTACATGTGGATGCCAGACAAGTGTGAAAGGATGCCAGATCTAGGCAGGAGAACTGCTTGTATAACCGTACCTGAGGCTTCTCTACAGAAAGCAATGCTCCATAGTTTCCATGTTTACACCAAAGAACGGGGATAAAGACTTCATTCAGCCACTCGAGGTCACCTTTAATGTTCCCTCAGTTACTGTCCACTTCCAGTGCTTCTTACCACTGCACGTTGTCTGGATCGTTAAGGCCTTGTGAACATACGAGATTAATGACATTACTTTATGTTCTTTTTATTAGGAATCGAGATGGGATGAGGATCCGCTTGCAGCAGAAGAGCAGTATTGTGTGCACACAGAATCTTTGTAGTACAAAATAAATGATAATAAGTTGTCACAACACTAACAGTGAGTGTCAAGTACAGCTGTATGAAGCATGAGCAAAACAATAACAAGCAGTAACAGTAATAAGCAAACCTTTAGAAAATAAATGAATTCCTAGAGTGGCACAAAACAAGATGTTTGCCCAGCAGCGGAGCTAAACCTGCATGTTGGTGTGTGGCGAGGGTGGAAGGTGAGGGTGAGGGTGGGGGTGGAGGGGGAGGGGGTGGAGGGGGTGGAGGGGGTGGGGTGGTAAATTGGCATTTCCAGGACAGGTGAGGAGGCATTAGCTGGGTAACCTTGGCGACCGGCTGCCTGCTCCCATGCAGTAGCAGCTGTGCTGTGTGTGTGTGTGTGTGTGTGTGTGTGTGTGTGTGTGTGTGTGTGTGTGTGTGTGTGTGTGTGTGTGTGTGTGTGTGTGTGTGTGTGTGTGTGTGTGTGTGTGTGTGTGTGTGTGTGTGTGTGAGAGAGACACCTGCAGCCCTGCAGCCTGTCCTCCCCTCCTCACCGTCTATCTGCTGTCAGCGCTCGTCTTACGTCGAACGCACCAACTGTCCTCGCCGTGTAATTAGTGTCAGCACTGATGGAAAACATCCCCGCCGCCGCCGCCGCTCCATGCTCCACGCCGTGAAAACAGCGGGCATGTGTTTTAAGAGAGGGAAGAGACGAGGAGAGAGAGAGAGAGAGAGAGAGAGAGAGAGAGAGAGAGAGACAGAGAGAGAGACAGAGAGAGAGACAGAGAGAGAGGCGATCGACTGGTTTTAATCCCGTTTTTTTTGGAGGGAAAAAATTGCCATTCCCGCTGAAATCGTGACTCATTTGCAATCAGAGTAACTGTCAGAGTCACTGCATTATGTGCTTCACACAGATCTAAGTGGTTTTTACTGCTCTCTGTCAAGCTCAGAAAGAGGTCTATACTCACTAAAGTTTTACTTTCTCCGGAAAGAGGCAACTTTCTAGTGTCTGAGTGTGACGAAGTGTGACTCGTCATCGGTGTGAAGCCCGAACCTCACAATGCCTCATGAGTCAGTGGTGGGGCAGCACAAACAGTTATTGTCTTAGTAACTTCTTTGATTAATCAAGTAGTTGTGTGGTTTCTAAAGTGGCACAAAAACTCTCAATGTCTGCTTCACAAAGGCCAAAATAATGTGTCCTCAAGGACTTCTCTGAACACGTTTATGAAACTTAGAACAGAACATTTTGACTTTTGAAATCTATTAGCTGTTGATTATTTTATTGGTCGATTAACAGTCAATGAATCGATCAATACTCTATTACACGTCCATCTATCTATTAGCTGACCCTTTTTGCACATTAATGGTGTCACATGGTCTCCATCACTCTCCAGCAGGGATTACACACACACACACACACACACCATTCACTCTCACACACACACACATACATACATACATACATACATACATACACACACACACACACACACACACACACACACACACACACACACACCATTCACTCTCACATACACACACTCCGAGGGACCCTAACAAGTGCATGCACTCATTTCCTCCGGAAGCAGGAGAGCGTGTCGCTGTTTGTTGCAGAGTCCAGGGAAGCGTAACATGACAGATTGTTAAAAATTGTAATCCCTTTAGTGGGGATTAGCACCTGGCCCGGCAGGAGGCATGTGTCGTACGGAGACAGGGCGGGAGCGCTCACTCTGCACCTTTTTGGGCCACAGGATGTTTCGCTTGAGTTTCGCCAAACTGTGTAGACTCCGAGTGGGTTTTGTATGTTTTTTTTTTCCCCTTTATTTCTGCATAAGTTCTCAGGGAACCGGAGTCTTAAAGTTTGTCTCTTTTTCTTCCCTCTCCCCTGCAGTTGGCTGAGTACCGGCAGAGGAAGGCTCACGCCGACACCCAGAAGAAACAGAAGAAGAAGAAGAAAAAGAAGCCGGAGGAGGAGCCGGGCGGGGAGCCTCCGGGCAGGGTGGAGGTCGAGTCGGACAGGCCGGTCGGAGGAGGCCAGGAGGGCTCGGGCGCGGGGAGGGATGAGGAGCCTCCCACCACCGAGTTCACCTTCGCCAGGACGCTGCGGAGCGGAGAGACGGTCAAGCACGACCAGACCTACACCATAGAGGTGAGCAAACTCTCAGGCTCACTCCCTAACTGAAGTAGAAGTACATTCTGCTCAAAGTCTTCAACCTTTGTACTACGACTCCTGAGAAAGTTGCATTTTAAGGCCTGACATAGTTGGTATTTTCTGGCAATTTCAGCGCTTAAATGAATGCGGATTGAAGTAAAAGAATGAATTCTTCAGTTATTTGAAGGAGGAGCTTGTGTTGTGTGTTCAATTGAGAGGTGATAACATGGACAGACTGCTTCAAAGAAATGAAAAATGTCAGTAAAACTGCTGCGTTCAACATGACCAACAGAGGATGTGAAGATTGATTTCTTGATCTTGTCCTGTTGACAAATGGAAGCGAAGCATCTATTTGTGGCGTATCACTGAGAGAGCGCGGCCAAATGAGGCGTAATCTGTTCTGAAATGTTAAACGACGCCTCCCCGATAGGTTCCCTCACGTCCGTGGAAACTTTCCCTCCAGAGACGAGTCTGCTGGCCTCAGCCCGGGAGCTTTGAAACGCTTCTCGCCGTGATCCACAGGAGACGCGAAGCAACTCGCTATGTTTATTCACGACTCCGTCTCTTCACCGTTCCGGCTTATTTTGGACACGGCTGACGCGTTTCTTCATTCATTCATTTATCTGTGTGTCTTCTGCTAAATATGAGCCTCCCTCCCCTCGGAGAGGCTGCCTGTCTGGCCCTAGCCAGAGTGGTAGCGGCAGGGACGGGTCTGTGTGGAGGTGATTACCCTCCTCCAGACTTTTGTCTCCCGGAGTCTAATGAGCAGCCGAGCCGCTGTCATGACAACAGGTCCCGGCCAGGGCGCGCAGCATCCCTCCTCAGGCCTGGAGCGGGAAACGGAAAATATATATAAACATATATATATATAAGAAATGTGGTCGTCACTCGCTGTGTTAAACGTGAGAATTTCCCCCGAAAAGTTCAGCGTGTGTGAAGTTGGGGAGCGGCTCGGGTGGAGGCGAGGGATTGCAGCCCTCTGGGTGTGAGAGATGGGACGTTCACACCTCGTTCGATGAGAATGTATGGTTTTTGTGTTGCATCGATTTCAACAGAAGTATACCATTTGATAATGCTGGATGATGAATAGCGGTTCAGAGTGGCGACATGGCGTATGAGTGGTTGGCAGAGAGGAGGTCCCAGGTTCGACTCCCAGATGCGCATTTATCCTACCTTTACCTACTGAGGCCCAAACATCTGATTTTGGACATATTTTGTTAGAATGGCTTTAAAATGGTCAGAAAGTGCCCCTTGGCCTCTTTTACTAGGGGTATTGGAACTTGAATTTTCATCATGTGGTAGTTGATGCACATGATATGGAAGAATGAGACATTTAAATCGGAAAAAAACACAAAGCCGAACCTCACAAACGTATTGCGATTTCACATGAACTTTCGATTTGACGTTTACTGAAGTATTCCAAGTCTTTTTGTTTTTTTTAAACCTCTGATTTAGCCAAAGTAAACTCTTTGTGTGTCACCTCTGCTCTTCCTCTCTCTCTCCATAATGCATACATGTAATCGTATATTGGTAGAAAGCTCAGCGTCTCAGCTTTCTGTCAGTACTGGAACTTCTATGGTCAGACGGCCTCTGATAGAGTTATTGTGATAAAACTCTGGGCATAGTAAATATAGCCAGTGGGTAGACTGGAGACCTCCAGCTGACCCTAGGTGTGAGTTAGGTGACCTGTCCAGAGTGTGTTCCCTGCCTTCGCCCTATGTGAGCTGGGATAGGCTCCAGCAGATCCACGCACCCACCGTTCACAGCACAAAGCGGGTAAGATAATGGGTGAATGGGCGGATAAACAGCTGCTTTGGTTTTCAAAGAAAAGCCTCTTTTTTTTTTTCCCTGAAATTACAATTTTTCTAGGAAGCCTCCCTGAGGACTGTCGGGGAGTGATGGATTTTCACAATAAGACCGAGCCCATTGTCCTCAAAATCAAATTACCGTAGCCCTCACTTCCTGCCGAGACAAACCTAGCTTTGAGTTTAAGAGTGATGTCGGTCTGCTGCTCTTCAAAGTGCCCGTACAGCCCCCGTGTCGAGGCTCAGAGGTCGCCACACGCTTCACCTGGACAGATGGGCGAGAGACAGCAAACTTTCAATGTTCAGCCCATAATGTGAATCAGTCTCATCCCATCCCTGGACGAAAATTGCTCGTTCCAGTTGCTCTTTCAATCATACAGATGTACTGAAATAGAAGAGAATGTAAGAGTAGTGATATTATCTGATGGTGAGAAATGAGAAGGAGGAGAAAAAAGGGGTCAAACGTCTCATGTTCCAGCTCAATGCAACATTAAGCGTCTTTCTGACGGCATTTAAGACTTCTGAAACATTTCGACGTTAGAAGTCTGATTGAGGAGCATCTTAAAAGTTTCCGTTTTAACGCTCCACTTTGTGCACGCTGCCCCGGCTTTGACGGCTGGTTTGATTTAGCGGGAGATACGCTCATAACATAAATATTCAGAAGTTCCCAAACTTCTGGAAGACTTTGGCTGGAGCCGGGGGGGTTGGTCTGAACTCTCAGCCGCTCCGCTCTGCCTTTGCACAACACATCATGGACGGGTACCGATGGCGTTGAAACGCCCATCCCCTCTGGATTTATGTCACACGCACACACTCCGACCCAGCGCCTGGCAAACGCTGCCCCCGCTCATTTCGAAGATTTTTAATGTTTGTTGTTCTCCTGTCTCATAAAGTCTGAGAAGGGGAAACAGATGCTCGGGATCTCGACTTTTAAAAACACCTTCAAACCTTTTGTTTTTCCAGCGAGCGGAGACTGATTGTTCACGACCACTACATAAATATTCGCTTGCATCTTTCTGAGGTGAATCGCCTCCTCTAGAACATTAATATATGTATTTATATATGTGTCTGAAGAGGCCAGAGAGTTCTCACGGTTTACACTTTGGTCGTTCCAGCCCTCTCCATCTATCTATCCATCTATCTAGAGACAGACAGATAGATCTATCTATCTCTCTCTCTCTCTTTTTATCGAGGCTGTGCAGCCACTCTCTCCCTGAACCCACTGTACGTTTGATGCGGTACATGCCCACAAAAACTAGCGGTCGCCATGGAAACAGACAATTGCCTTCTAAACGGGTTGAGATGTGTCAGTCTGAGCGTCCAATTCCTGTGGCCTCGCGCCACTTTTCCTTTGCTTTTTTTTTTTCCTCGGCCCACCTTGAGGTCTGATGAGATGGAGACACGGATGGACGGCTTGTTTTCTGGGTTTTTTTTCCCGTTCCTCTTCCCCGGGAGCAGATGCGGGACAGGCCGCGGCAGCTCCGGATCGCGGTGAAACAGCGAGGCGCATACTAAGAGGCTGCTGAGAGGATATGAGTGAAACGTGGACGTGACGCGCATTATCGAGCAGTTTAAAAAGTCTGACGATTTCTAACGAACGTAACTTAGCGTCACATGCGCCCCCCTCCTCCCCATACAGAGGAGCCGGTCAGGGGGTTTAGCTCTCCTCAGAGACGCCGCTGAGAGCGAGCAGGGACGAGGTTGCTGTGGCAACGCAGCGGCATCAAAGTTTTCCATCCTTGAGTCTTTTCACCGGCGCCTGAAAAGAAGTCGCCGTGGCGCACGCGGGCCGCCGTGGCTGATTGGTCGACGCGTCCTGGACATGAGCGGACGCCGGGCGAGGTTGAGATGAATGTGACGAACACTTTATGTAGAGTCACGTGCTCGAAGAGTCTTTGGCTGGCACGTGGCTGGGAAACGGGGAGAGGCGGTGGTCGAGCTGTGCAATCAGCTGAAGGTTTGTCGTTTCTCTCCTCTTCTGGGGAAGGTTAAGCACCGCTTTTATTAAGATCCTTTGTCCACATTGTGTCAGACGTATCAGACCCTGGTGTTTTGTATTAGATCAGGTGGTGCAAGCTTACTGTCTGGAGCCTTGCAGGGGACCTGGAACGTAGATTTCTATGGACTTACGATCTGTACATGCAGTACATTGATTAGTCTGTCTCTCACATCATTGATAACATGCCTTTATGGGACTTTTCTGCATAGTCGTGACTTTAAGTTCCTTGCTAACTTTCCTTGCAACTTTCCCCTGGAGTAAGTGGTCATTGTACCAGCACAGTCCACATGCTTGAGGAGGAATCAGATATTGAGTTGGGGTGCGTTTTTACTTCACATTCTGCCTCTGCTCATGTTCAGAGCGAGGATCCAGACGGTACGTCTCCTCACTGCAGTTATCCCTCTGACTCCTTTCTGCGCAGCCTCGGCTTAGGACCCAGAGAATTAACCTGAAAATAGCCTTGAATAATGGTCATCATCACTCAGCGGGAGTCGGAGTTAGGTAGGCTCGGCAGGACGGCGGGCGGGTTGTTTCAGAGCGCGGTGATTGAACGTTTTGTTCCGTGCATTTTAAAGTGGATCAAGCATGGGAGACGTGCAATTATTCCGGTCTGCGACTTCCTTCCACAGGTTTCGCAGCAGCCCACACGTTAAACAGCCGGAGTCGTATCATAATGGGCGTCAGTGTCATTGTCAGGGCTGAAACCGCTGTGAAACGGAGGCTTGTTCTAACGGTGTTGATCCTGTGTGTTGCAGCCGGAGAGCGAAGTGTCCACCACCGCTGAAGACTGTTCCTCAGAGGTGAGCTCACCTGGAGTCTGTGTCCGTCCCGTCCTAGCCTGCCACCCTACCTGCACTCCATCACCAGAGGCCTTCACTCACACCTGCCTCTCTGGAGGGACGTTTAGTGACAGACTGCCCATGGATCTGTGTCTGTGTGTGTGTGTGTGTGTGTGTGTGTGTGTGAGGATTTGAATTGTCCTCTAATTGGTGCTGAACACTGGAAGGAGCAGCAGAAGGAGATTACCGTAGTGAGTCGGCACACATCTGCCAGGTCAGACTGCCGGAAAGGTGTCACCCCAGGCCCGTGACGTCCTCCTCATGGTGGACGAATCTCAGAAAGTCAAGCACGGATGTTCAGTTTAGAAGAGTCTTTTTTTTCTTAAGACAAACCAGAATTTGCTTATACAAAGTCCTCCTGATGATGATGATGATGATGTGTGAGATGCAGTCAAACTCAAACACTGTGAATTAACAGGTGAATGGATGCCTGGATGAGATGACAGAGAGCCTAATGACGCTGCCCAAGGATTTTATCTGGGTACAGTAATGATCCGCTCGAGCTCGTCTCTCTTGGCTCTGCTGCTGCATCAAACCCGCTGGCTGCTGGTTGAGGCGCTGCACCTACTTACTTATTTACTGACTTACTTACACTTTACATCATGTGGTTTTTCCCGTACTTTCCTATAACGCACTAACCAGCCTGTTTCGATGCTGCGCTTTGCTCGTCTAGAGCGTGTAACAACATAACCTGAGAGCCGTCCTGCAGGGAGGAGGGGTGGAGGGGAGGAGGGGTGGAGGGGAGGAGGGATGGAGGGGAGGAGGGGAGGAGGGGAGGAGGCGAGGCGTTTCATGTCAGAGATGTCGAGCACAGACGTGCTGAGGGGTTCCAGCATCGGGCGGGAGCTTTTTTGACATCGTGGAAATGATTTCTGAAAGGTGCCGAGGGAGGCTGGGCGAGTGAGGCTGGGTGGGGGGGGGTGGAGCGCTCAGAGAGAAGAGAACACGAGGTGTGAGATGAAGAGCGTCTCTCCTCGGACGCACCGTCAGGCGGGTTTCCGATCGATGCGGCTGTGAAGGCCAAGGCGACCGTGTCGACGGAGGTAGAAACACGACCGAGGCGTTGAGGGGAAAGATGCTGTTATGACAGACGAGCGCCACTCTGACTCCACACAAGCCCAGATTCACTTCAAGAAAAGGGAACGAGTGACAAAGTCTTTATGTCGGCCTCTTCTATAGAAGACATATAACAATGGTGATATGAAAGCTTCGCTTTCCTTTCCTTTCTTTTTTCAGAATCTTTGCAACTCAAAGAGTAGCCAGGGTGGATTTATTAACTCTCAGTCACCGAAAGAGCTACAACAAGCAATCGAATCAGACTAATCAAATAATGAAATAACAGCCAACTGTCTTAATAACCACATAATCGATTGATCACAGCTTCTTTAACGTGAATACCTCGTCATCTGTGACAGAGACTTGAATATCGGTGAGGTGAGGGTCGAGGTTGGTGACTGCGCTACTTATACAACTAATGAGGCAAATGTCACTGTAAGTGCCTCAGGCTGTTTTGTCTATACATAGGTTACACATTCGATCCCATAAACATTCTCCATGCGCCTCCCCGCTCCTGTAACTAACCTCTGTGGCTTCCCTGTTCAAACACTCACACGTTGAAAACGCACCCCAGCGATGGAGCTGAAACCCTCCTCATTGCTATTGTTATTGTGTTGGGAACGTCCAGGACGAGGTGGAGGCTTTGCAACAGGTGACAAAGGGAGGCACGATGCAGGACGTGGAGGAGGCGCTGGCTGCTAAGACCCAGGTGGTGGAGGAGCTGAGTCGCGAGCTCGAGGAGATGAGGGCCGCCTTCGGCACGGAGGGGGTGCAACAGGTACACGCCCCCAGACGTAGAAATACCGCATCCTCGGGCAAGATGCCGAAGGCCTAACTGCCCCTGATGCTGCAGCATCAGGGTGCAAATGTGTGTGAGAATCTGAGACTTTTATGGTCAGAAATTGTCAGTGCAAAGGAGGCACTCTAACTATTCTACCGGCAAATGCATTTTTTATATTTTAATAAAGAAACGGATAAATAGACATACTTCAGAATTCCTACTTGAGAATGTTTTTATTGCGCGATTGAAAGCGTGTCCTTCAGTCCTCATCACGCCCATATACAAAGGCTGTTTGCTGTTTCCCTGGAATGTACACACACATGTGTTTTCCACTTTCCATTAAATTGCAAATGTGTTCAATTGGCATTCAGTGAATCACTATCAAGCAGATGAACTGTAGGAGACTGTGGGAGTATTTCTTCCTATAGCTCCAGGCTTCGTGGTGCCTAAGCGAGGACGTTGTGTTTGCAATCAGCACTTTTTTTCCCCCCTGTTCTCCGTAACGGCTCTTTTCTTTTCTAAGAATGGCGTATGTGCATTTCACCTCCCCAGCTGCAGGACTTTGAGGCCGCTCTGAAGCAGCGAGACGGCATCATCACCCAGCTCACCGCCAACCTCCAGCAGGCTCGGGAGGAAAAGGACGAGATCATGAAAGAGTTCCTGGAGCTGACGGAGCAAAGCCAGAAGCTGCAGATTCAGTTTCAGCAGGTGGTTGTTTCCCCGCAGAATTCTCCTCGTCTCAACATTCCCTCCATCCCGCGCCTCCCAAACCAATACCCCCCTGCTCTCACTCTGAATGGCAGCTACAGGCGGGCGAGACGCTGAGGAACACCAGCCACAGCAGCACGGCGGCTGATCTTCTGCAGGCCAGGCAGCAGCTCGTGCAGCACCAGCAGCAGCTGGAGGAGATGGGCTCCGAGGTTCGGATGCACCAGGAGAAGAACGGCGAGCAGTCGGAGCTCATCCGGCAGCTCCAGCAGCAGCTCAGCGAGACCCAGAAGGTAAGGATCGCAGATACCGCGCCGACCAGGGGCAGAGAGGGCGTGTTCTCACGGTCTCTTTTTTCATTTTTCTTCCTGGTTTCAGTCTGGGAGAAGAGTAGAGGAATCATTCGCGCAGCAAATAAAAGAGAAAGACCAGCTGATTGCAGAAAAGGAGAAGGCTATCATGAGTCGGGATCAGATGCTGACTGAGTTGAGGGCGGCCGAGGAGGCTTTTGCACAAACGCTGAAAGAGAAAAACACGTTTATTTCCGAGCAAACTGCAATAATCACTGAGCACGAGCTGTCCCTGACCCTGCTCAGAGAGGAACTCGTCCATGTTGGACAGGCCACAGACAAAGATATTATGCACCACACCGACGAGAAGGACTCGATCATATCCGAGCAGGAGAGGGTGATTTCGGAGCGCGACGGCTCTCTGGCGCAGCTGGAGGACGAGCTGGAGTCGTCGGAGAAGCGGCGCCTCGACCTCCAGCAGCAGGCGGCGGCCACAGAGTCTGAGCTGCAGAGGTGCTCGGACGAGCTGGAGAACGTGAAGTCGGAGTTGGAGAGCTGCAAAAGCGAGGCGGAGAGCTACAAGCTGGAGCTGGAGAACGTGAAGTCAGAGTTTGAGAGCTGCAAAAGCGAGGCGGAGAGCTACAAGCTCCAGCTGGAGAACGTGAAGTCTGAGTTGGAGAGCTGCAAAGGCGAGGCGGAGAGCTACAAGCTCCAGCTGGAGAACGAGCGGAAGGAGCTGGACGCCTGCAAGGGGGAGCTCGCCACCTCCAGGCAGAAGGAGCGGATGTCGTCCGGTGAAATCCTGCAGCTCATGGGCACGGTGGAAGACCTGCAGAAGCGCTGCCACCAGGGCAGCCAGTCGGAGAGCGACGCCGTCCAGAAGGCGCAGGAGGAGGCCGAGAGGAAGCTGGAAGTCCTCAGGGCGGAGCTGGACGAGATGTACGGCCAGCAGATAGTGCAGATGAAGCAGGAGCTCCACCTCCAGCACGCCGCGAGCGTGAAGCAAATGACGGAGCGCCATCAGGCCGAGCTGGAGCTTCTGAGAGCCCAGCAGCTGTCTCAGAGCTCCTCGGGCGCCGCCGAGGTGGACGCCCTCAACGCAAAGCTCGGGGAGCTCCGAGAGACGCTGGAGCAATCCCGAGCCATGCAGGAGGAAGCCAGGCACGAGCTGAGCCGAGTCTCCCAAGAGAAGATCAACCTGCAGGCCAGGGTGGAGGATCTCCTCCGGGACCTCCAGTCGGCTGAAGAAAGAGCGGAGCAGGTCTCCCACAGCCTTATCTCTCAGGAAACCCAACAGGGCGAGCTGCAGCGCCTCCAGGAGGCCGCCGACAGCCTGAGGAGCGAGCTGGCCTCCGCCCAGGAGGCCGCCGGAGAGGCGGAGGTCAAGCACGAGTCGGAAATCACCAACTACAAGATCAAGCTGGAGATGCTGGAAAGGGAGAAGGACGCCGTGCTGGACCGCATGGCCGAGTCGCAGGAGGCGGAGCTGGAGCGGCTCCGGACCCAGCTGCTGTTCAGCCACGAGGAGGAGCTCACCAGCCTGAGGGAGGACCTGCAGAGGGAGAGCTTCCTCAACACCGAGAACCTCCTCAACGAGTCCGCCGTCAAGCACGAGGGGGCGCTGGACGAGCTGCGCGCCGGCTACGAGGAGAAGCTGCGTCTGTTACAGAGGGAGAAGGAAGGCTTCGCGGCGGAGCGGGACGAGCTCCTGCACCAGATCCTGGGACTGAAAGAAGACCTGAAGCTCGCTCTGCACAGCTCCAAAGCCGACGAGCTGGTCCAGCAGCTGCAGGACCTCCAGGCCGAGCTGGAGGAGCTGAGGAGGGGAGGCGAGGAGCGAGTGCGGATGGAGAAGGAAATTCAGACGTTGCTGAAAAAGGCCGAGGTGCTTGAAACGCAATCAAAGGAGAAAGAACAGCGTTGGGAGGACAAATGGAAGGAGCAGGAACTGGAAAGGGAGACGCTGAGGGAGGCTAATTACAATTTGAAAGAGAAGGTGGACGCACAAATTATGAAAATTGAGACTCTCACAGCGGAGAACAATCGAGCGCAGCAGCACGCCGCCACGCTCAGCGAGGAGATTGAAAAGCAGAGGACAACCTTCTCCTTCGCTGAAAAGAATTTTGAGGTGAACTATCAGGAGCTGAAGGAGGAGTACACGTGTCTCATCGAGGCCAGGTCTCAGCTAGAGGAGAGGACGCTGAGAGAGACCCTGGAGTTCGAGGCCAAAATCTCCAGCCTGCAGTCGCAGGTCCGGGAGCTGGAGGAGGGCAGGATGGAGGACGAGAGCACGGGCGCCATAGAAAAGGAAACCCTGGAGCTGATGGAGAAGCTCAACGTTACTGTGAGCGAGAAGGAGAGCCTGGCGGGGAGGCTGTCCGAAGTTACAGACAGACTGGCACTGTCGGAGGGCAAAGTGGGGCAGCTGGAGGAGGAGCTGGCGAGGGAGAGGCAAGAAAGCGCAAAGGTCACGGCCCGCTACGAAAGCCTGGGGAAGGAGCTGCAGAAGCAGCAAGAGACGGGGAGGAAGGAGGCGAAGGGGCGGGACGCCCGGCCCGCCGAGCCGGCCGCCCCTCCCGAGGCTCACCGCCTTCAGATTCAGTCCCTGCAGGAGGAGGTCCAGGCTCTCCGGGCTCTCCTGCGGGCGGCTGAGTCGGAGAGGGAGGGCGGGCGGCGCGCCCCGGAGCTCCACAGACCTTCACAGCCTCCCTCAGCAGCTGCAGCAGAGCCAGCGGCAGCAGAGCCAGCGGCAGCAGAGCCAGCGGCAGCAGAGCCAGCGGCAGCAGAGCCAGCGGCAGCAGAGCCAGCTGCAGCAGAGCCAGCGGCAGCAGAGCCAGCTGCAGCAGAGCCAGCGGCAGCAGTGAGCTCGGCGTCGGGGGAGGGACCTGTGGAGGGACGGTCCTCCCCGCACAAGTCCACCGCCTCGGGGTCAAGCCGGCGCAAGAGGCGGCAGAGGTCCAAGCAGGAGCGCCGGCAGGGAAACGCCGCTCCGTCGGACTGCAGAGAGCAGCGGCAGAGGGAGGAGGAAGAGGAGGCAGCAGCAGCAGCAGCAGCAGCAGTGGAGGAGGAGGAGGAGGAGGAGGAGGAGGGTGAGGAGAGAGCTACAAGTGCTGCAGAGCCAGAGATGCAGCCTCAGATGGAGAGCCAGGTTATGTCACGTCCAGCACAGAGGGCCGGTAAGGAGGACTCCACTGACGGGCGCCAGGGAGACGTGGACGTCAACAAACAGGTACACACGCACACACACACACACACACACACACACACACACACACACACACACACACACCCCTAAAGCGCCTGCACCACTCTCAAAGCAGCAAAACAAACCACTGCTGCCTTTTTCCCCTCTCTCAGTCTCTCTCTCTCTCTCTCTCTACGTCTCTCTCTATCTCTCCCTCTCCACCGCCTGTTAAAGTCCGATTAAATTACATGTTCTATCGAGTGCTGGAAGAGCTGCGTGTGTCAGAAGGGAGGCATAGCTGGGAAAGGCATCAGGTGTTCAGCCGTGCTGGTAGAGGCGTGCGTGAGGACCGGGAGCTGCTGCGACGGCGAGCCGGGAGCTTTTCAGCCTCTCAGCTCTGCCGTGTTTGCCTCTCCTCGTGCTCACGGTCGCAGATTGTCTCCAGAGAAGACGCAGGCTGGCTGTCGGAGGCAGCGGCGCGGTCTCGCAGACCATTCAGCGACAATCAGAATAAGTTGCAGAGAGTGCGAGCGCAGCCAGCGGCTAACGCTGTTAGTGTGGGGGCTCTGTCCGTACCCTATGCTGCTCATTCAGTGACATCTATGACCCACTCTGACAGGTGCATCTCAGCAATCAGGATAAAAGGTTCGTTATTTTTTGTCAGTCATTTCAGAAAGTGAAAGTCAAATTGTATAGATTCAGTATTTCAAGCCTTTATTTTGTGTCATTTTGATGATTATGGCTTACAGATAATGAAATTTAAAAAAAAATCAGCATCTCAGAAAATTGCACAAGATTGTGAAGATCATCATTTCAAACACAAATGTCCGGCTCCTGAAAAGTGTGTTCATTTCTATGCACTTTTTGAGCGTGAACTACTGCTGAGGTGTGATGGAAGGCCAGGTCGCTTTGATAGCAGCCCTCAGGTCATCCGCTTTGCTTGGTCTGCCGTCTCTCATCTTCATCCTCTCCCTCATCTTCATCCTCAGCCCGTAGATTCTCCACGGGGTTGAGGTCAGGCCGGTTTGATGGCCGTTCAAGCACAGAGACAACCTGGTCACTGGATCAGCTTTTAGTAACCTTTGGTAGTGTGGGCAGCTGCCAGGTCCCGCTGGAAGACTAAATGAGAACAATCATCAACATTACAGGAAATAAAGGCTTGAAATGTTTCAGTCTGTGTGCAGTGAATCCATATCATACTCAACTTTCACTTTCTGAAGTGACCGACTAAAAACATTGAACTTTTCCCGCAGTATCCATACTTTCTGAGGTGTACCTGAGGGCTACGAGCGGCCGCCTCCAGAGCTCTCTGACACCTGTGAATCATCTCTGTTGTGTAGAACCGTGTACATTCTAGTCTCTCTCCATCCTGCAGGGAGTGGAGGGTTTGAGGTGAGAATGCCATTTTACCCCAGTCACTTCTGTGTCCACCGTGTGCCTTCAAGCCGTGTCTGCGCCGCACCGGGCCTAAAGAGGGCGCGCAGTGTCTGCCATTCCATCTGTGTCTCATGCTGTTTTGTCACCTCCTGGGTTGGAAACTTACGTATAAATGCCAGTTCAGTGAAACGTTTGAGGTGACGACCCTCCTCCTATCGGAGCAAGCATCACATCAGTGTCCCGCTGTGATTTAGACTGATGAGATTTCTTCACTCCCCGCTCCCCCTCAGGATGTGATCTCTGCTTTCCGTCCGTCACTGTCTCTCTCGCCTGTAACACCCCGGCCCCCGTAGCTGGGGCAACATGCGCGGCGTTTTGAAAGCAATCGGAGCAACGTGGTGTTGTTTTTCCCCCTTGTGCTTTGGTGCTGCAGGTGAGCAGGCGAGGGACGCGCCGCCCGGCGAAGGCCGTGCTGCGCCAGGGAGCCGGGGAGGAGGGAGCGCCGAGCGAGCATGTAAATGTCACCTGAGCTCACACCCTGCCTTCTGCCTTTAAGTGTCAGAGTGGAATAAAGGTCAATAGGTGCCCAAACCGCTGAGCCATAATCCGCATTGTTATCCTGGATATCCCCTCACAAACGTGCTGTAAAGCTGTAAAGACTCCCTCTTGTCAGATGAGCGTTCGGGAGGTTGGATCATTTGAATATGTCAACACCCCCCTCGCCGAGTTTGTCCATGTAAGGCCGTCTGTTCCTCTCCATCTTCTGGCGAGTTTCACTCAGAAAGCCGTGACCTGGGAATAATAAAAAGAACAATCTTCGAGAGGAAGCGTAAAGTCCTGCGGCCAGAGATCTGCTTGCAGATCAAAACAGAGTGAGCAGTCGGTGGTGTTTTTAGGCCAGCGAATCGTGATCAGAGCCGTTCCGTGATGGAGGTAACGAGGGAGAGGCTCAACATTTCTCTCAAACCGAGCGGTTGCGGGTCTCGGAGTGAGGACGAGCCTGGACCGTGCCCCGAGGAAGCAGTAGGAGTGAGAGGAGCGATGTCTCACAACCGCTGATCCGCACAGGTCTGCTGTGCCAAAACACGCCAATTAATTCTGTAAAACCGCCCCGAGACGAGTCTCGGCAATCTTCTCGTAGCGCTTTGTTTTAGCAAAGCTAGAGTTGAACAAGTGTTTTCTGCCTCGTGGAGGCAGCCAGAGACGTCTCTAATGACACGTTGGATAAGAAATGAAAAGCCGAGCGTCGCACGGATCCACGCAAAACGGCTCCCCTGCGCCAATCAACAAATGTGTTCACGCGCAGTGAATGTTGCACGGGTTTCGCCAGGTTTGACAGTTTCCTGCTCGGCCGAGGCCATTGCGTTCCCCGTGAACCTGCTTTCATCGGGGAAGTCGTCGCGTCAGCACAGCGGTGGCCCATCACACAGCTGCGGGCCGCTCGCTGGACGCCGACCGTCCCTCGTCTGCGTGTTTTTAAGCGGCGACATCTGAGCGAGGCCCGGGCTTGAAAGGAGCCTGCGCTCTGTGCCGCCAGATGCGGGGACAGGGAGACGGTATCATAACAAAGAAGAAAAAAAAGCAGCTCTAATTAAAATGTAGAGGGCACTTAAAAAAACAAAACACCTGACATCAAAGGTAACCGAGACGCGGAATCGTGATTGTGTAACCCTGACGGATTTGCCGCTAACGCATAATTACGGCGAGGGGCCTGCGCTGTTTGCCTTTTGTTCCGCGTTACATGGGTGATGATGGCAGCCCTGGACGTAGACGCTGCACAGTCCTCAGAGTGGGATTGGTGGAATTATGTTGCTTAATCGTTTAGCTCCGCTGATCAGCAGATGACGGGTTCGATTTAGGCGGAAAACGTGGCCGTGCCAATAAAGGTGTCGTCGTGTTTGTGAATCGCGTTGTTCTGCGTTTTAAAAACTGTGTCGGGACCGCGCTAACGACGTCGTATCTCCTCCTCCCCGTGGTCCTCCAGGACGAGTGCAGGCTGCAGATGGAGGCTCAGCACATTAGCCTGTCCCAGATCCACGCCGCGCAGCTTGAGCTGCTGCAGGAGGAGACGGACGCCCGCACGCAGACTCTGGAGCGGGAGCTGCAGAGGCGCACAGATCCCAGTGGCCACCAGGGTGAATGGAGTAACACAGGCTGTCATTTTGGGCCCCGAAAAGTCCACCAGACCGGGGTTATGTTGTGAAACGTGTTAACCCTGAGACATTTCTGCTTTTTACAGATGAGCCAAAAGTCTTCAGGTACCAAAACATGTTACACGCTGTGTCAAAAGAGTGCAGTGACATCATTGAGGTAATGAAAACAAATGGTTTTCTGAATTCATCTGAAGGGTGTTTATGTGACGTTATCACAGCATTTACCTGCGTCTCTGCTTTGAATTCAGTGTTTCCGGAAGTTGTTTGGTGATGAATTTTTGCGGAGCACCGATCCAGAAGATCAGCCGAGCCCCTCGGCGGAAAGACCAGACACTAGTGAATGCACTTCGACTGTAGCAGAAGCCAGAGGTAAAATGAAGTATAATCACAGTTCAAAGCAACCTATAGTGATTGTAAAACATTTCAGTAAAACTAGAATAGGAATCATCATCACGATATTATCAGTGTTTCCATGAGAATTGAATCCTGTCTCTAAGCTAAAGTTGTCCTATCTTCCACAGAGCTCTACAGAAATCTGCAGCAGGTGAGGGAGACCATCGAGCGGGAACATCTTCGTCTGTTGCAGCTTCAGACTCTGCTGAGAGCAGATGGGGACAAGGTAAAAACTTCCTTGCCGATATCGAGTGTGGCAGCAAGGACACTGTAGTGGACTCGAAAAAAGAAAATTGCACAGAAGTCTTGAAAAAATATATTTTTCTTTCTATGGACTATGAATTGAATTCAAAACTAGCATGTACTGTGGGACATGTGCTTCTTTCCCAATGACGCGATTCCAGTGCTGGTTCCGGGATTAGTTTGGTACCTTTCTTTCTGTTTCTCCCAACAAACATTTGCTCTCACCGCAAAAAACTGCCATAGCAGCACTTTGAGGGCAGCTGTGTTGTAACCCAAAGGTCACAGCTTTGAATCCCGGAAGGGATAAATAACCCAGCCCAGTATAAATTACGATTATTATTATTTTTGTTACTATTGCTACCACTTCTTTGGTGAGGCAGAAGCAGCTAGCCAGAGTTTGAGGGCGGAGTTACGTCTGGAGTCTGGGGGCGGGGTCATGTCGGAGTCTGGGGGCGGAGTCATGTCGGAGTCTAGGGGCGGGGTCATGTCGGAGTCTGGGGACGGGGTCATGTCGGAGTCTAGGGGCGGGGTCATGTCGGAGTCTGGGGGCGGGGTCATGTCGGAGTCTGGGGGCGGGGCTACATCATAAGCTTTATTATATCGAGCTATGTGAAGCTGCAGATATGATGAAGCAGTGGCTAAGGAAGCGAAATAAAGACTACATGGACTCAAAAAGGGACGCTCGGCCCTCCGAGACTGGCTAGCGGCGACGTCGGTGACGTATGCAGTCACGTGATGACGCGATCGCGCGGTGGAAGAGCGAGTGGTTCTCAACTTATTCGCGGGTTTAACGCGCTCCGAACGACTAGCTCCCGCCCGAAACCAGCACTGGAAGTTAAACGGGACGTTAGAGAGTGGAAATAGCGAGAATGGCCGCGCCGTCGCTAACGGAGATGTCGGCTGTCGTAGATGATGGAGCTGCAGAGGACGTACGAGGACCTGAGGAGCAGCAGCCAGAGGGAGATCTCTGACCTGCGCGTGCAGCTCAGCAGCTTGAGCTCCTCCACCAGCGCAGGTAAATACTGAGCTGCCCCCGGAAACCAAACGAGAGCTCCGATGAGTGAAAACACAGAAGTGTGACAGGGTGAGGGATGAAAGCGCAGCACGCTGCAGTGATCGCTCTAATCTGAGCCACTGAAGCGGAAGTTGACCGTGGCTCCAAGTATAAAATACCCACCTGAGCATTGGTAATGTATATAGGTAAACGCTTAGAAACCTTACTTGAGCAGATGAACTGTGTGTGAATGGGGTGAATGTGACTTTGAGCGGTGGTGAAGACCAGAGTAGGGCCATTTTAGCAGTGTTGGAAATGTAATACCGCTAAATTGCACTGAAGAGACTTTATTGCAAGCTGAATATTTATAGGAAGTTAAAGATGTGTTGCTGATTACAGCATGAAGTGATGATGAAGTCTTCAAGTTGTTTTTAAGAAGTCTTTAAAAAGAAATTCCTGCAGATAACCCATTAACTACCTGCACCTGGACACGTTTTCCTGGAAGCAGCTTTGAGGTTTCATCTTCTCTGAAAGTGCCAGATCTCACATTTCACCTCTCTGGTCTGCCAGACCCCGGGGAGCGGTCTGGGGCACCATCTACCTGCTCTCTGGAGGAACTACAGAGGCTGAGGGCCAAGGAGCAGGAGAAGCAGCTGCAGCTGGAGCGGAGTCACAGGCAGGAGGTGGAGCATCTCCGGGCTCACTACCAGCAGCAGGCCTCGGAGACGGAGGAGCGCTACCTCACCGAGCTGTGCATGCTGCAGCAACGGCTGCAGGAGGTCACGGGCTCTCAGACCCACTTCAGGTGACCACACAACCTCTGTAGCGGCCTGTATTCACCAAACACAGGGAACCTACATCCAGTTTTAGTGATTAAATGTGACTCGATCTGGGTATCGTACTGCATTCGGTCCCTGCAAAGTGCCCCCGTCGGGTGTCAGAGGAGCTCCAGACGGGGCCACGCGACGCCCCGCCGACAACTTCTAAGAGAAGCCGGCGCTCGGCACGTGGACGCCACCTGACCCAGTTCAGTCGGCGGCAACAAAGCCCGAGCTGATGAAATATTCACCGGGTCGTTTGAAGCGTCGCGGCGGGCTCTTTTGTCAGCCCACTAACCTATAAAAGTACCTTTTCAGCGCTTCCAGATGGCGTCCTGAGGGGAGCACTCGCCACTGAAGTGCAAAGCAGAGAACGGGATGGAAATGGCCTTTTTAAATGGGAGCGCTCAGTGCGAACAATTATTCCAGGTTGCTGCTTTTCAAAGCAAAATGGCTAAAAGTGTCGGGCAGCGTGTGCGTCGCCCATGGCTCAGCACACACGTATATGCCGTTTCAGAGCAGAATTACATAATTGCACTCAATGTAAGCCTGTGTTATTAACCGTGGGTGCTGAATAATCTGTTTCCCTCTCATATCAGTTACACTTATAGCTTCATATATATTAACATGCATCGTGGAGTCTTTTCAAGCCAGCTTCTCCAACGAATTAATGAAAAGTTGATAAAAAATCACTTCAGTTTTGTGTTTTCTTGCACCATTTTTGTTACCTCTCCAAAACAAAGTCGCTCCAGCTCTATGTGCTGGGTATTCACTGAAAGGTCCTGTCTTAGACTAACCTCTAAAACTTTGTGGTAGGCTGTTGAACAATGCATCCTGACACGGCCTTCTCCTCTCTCTGCTCGTCCAGTTTCACAGAGTCCAGCTCCGAGGGGCCGGAGGAGCACGGAGAGGACCTACTGAAGGTTTGGCCTCATCTGAATCTAAACCCTCCATGTCACATGCATCACATCGCACCACGAGCCTAAACGTGTACATGCTTTAAGAGTCTGTGACAGTGCGGGTGGGAGGCAGGGCCTTGAGGCTAAAACGTGCCCTAAATCTGCAGCTCCGCTCCAGCAGCACAGCATCGCGGACGGCCCCACATCTTAACGATTAAAAGAGTTGCGTAACCCGCCGCTCTGTCGCGTCACTCTGGCAACCGAGCGGACGATGGAAAAGGAGGATGGTGTCTCGCGTGAGGGAGCCGCGCTCCACTTAAGCCGTCTCTCCCCTCACGTCACTCCCAACTTCCATCCTCTTCTCTTCCTCTTGGTCCTCCTCTCCTCTCCTCGCCTCCGCCTCGGAGCGCACCGCGGAGAGCAGGAGACCCAGGACTTTTAAGACGTTGTACGTTTCGGACGGGACATGTTGAGCTCGAGGCGAGCGACGCCGAAGAACCGAAGCGAAACAGACAGGGATTCATGGCGAGACAACAGTGTCAGTGTGTGAAGCTGGAAATGTAGCCGTAAAGTAATGCAAGACATGTCCTTATCACTTCATCATCCCGGGAGGACGCGGAGAACAAAACGGCGTATTTAAACCGCCGTTATTGGCCGGGGCGTGGTCACAGTAACATGTTTATTTCAGGACCAGTCCTGAGGAACTTAACTCTCTAACTGAACTCAGTCACGTTCCTAACTTGCCTGCTGCTTGGCAGGGCCTGGACCCGGAGGAGCTGTCGGAGGCGGCTGTGGAGCTGCGCTGGTCGAGCAGGTCGGCGGGCCTGACGGCGCAGCTGCAGGCGCTGAGGAAAGCCCTCTACCACAAGTACCTGCAGGAGGTGTCGGCCCTCAAAGAGGAGCACAGCCGGGAGCTGAGGAGGCTGAGGGAGGAGAGGGGAGGAGAGCTGGGAGAGACGGAGCGGGATCTCAACGGCGTCGACGGGGGCGGCAGATCCTCGGGGAGCCTCGGGGGAGGCGGGCGAGCCGTGCCGGAGGGGAAGCAGGACTGGGAGAGGGTGGAGGAAGAAGTTGCCAAGGTAGGTGTTCAGCCTGTTCATGCGACCGAGACGATGATTCCACTGAGAGCAACGGTGCTAAAGGGATGCAGTTGGAGCCGGAATCAAGAGTCTAATTTTACATATTTGCTAGTTCATAATAAACATGTTATCATTATATTTATTGTCCCCCACGTTCTGCTGGGAAGTTATCACCATTTTTTTAATATTGAAAATAAGATCTTCAAATCTATTTGGTAGTTTTGATCAGAACTGTGGTTCTTTACAGCTTTAAACTTAACAGCTTTACAACTGTTGTTTTTACTGGACCTTTTTGTCCCTAATAGTAAATCAGGGAGCTTTTTCTAACAGTGCATGAGGATTTACTACTCTGTAATGAAAATAATTGTTGCATTCCTCTAAATTTGAATCCATATGGACGCAGAAAGGGAACCGAGCAGCTGATAATGCTACTGAATGGGCTCTTTGACTCAGCATCAGATGGGTCACTTATCTCCCGGTGTGTTTTCTGACAGGCCATCGTTCAGATGTCCGTGGAGTTTGCGCAGCAGACGGAGCTGGCCCGGATCAACAAGCGAGCCCGCCAGAGGAGCGCCTCCATGCAGACCCAGTCGGACGAAGACGAGGAGGAGGAGGTGGTGGAGGAGGAGGGGGAGAAGAAGGAGAGACTGGAGAGGGAGCTGGAGGAGAGGAACACGGAGATCCGAAGGTTAAAAGAGGAGCTGCAGAGATCCGGACCCCAACAGGTCAGCGTCTCAGACGGTCTCCACTTCCTCCACTTCAGCTCTGCTGTGTCATTCATTCTCAGACGTCGCAGTGCAGCTGTTGCGTCCATCACTCTACCATTGATAGTGTAATTCTGCCGCTCCTTTCCACCTGATTCAACATGTTTCTCAAAGTCAATCAGGCAGTTTATAGCATCCTTAAAGGACTTTTGTCTTGTATTTTAGGATGTAAACAGATGCTGCAACACTGTAATATTCATGCAGTTTGTGCACAGTTGAGTTGGATGTTATCATGCATTCAACCGCTCTCAGTAATCACAGAACCCGACCGCCAAAGATCAGTATTCCCTCCTCATAACTACGCATATTTTCTCGTCTATCTGCTTTGTATTCACTGGCTTCCTCAGTTTAGATTTTTATTTTTTTTAAATCGCTCCTCATGCCTTGAAGAGCTAATCCCCGGGACTGCCAGGCTTTCACTGACCATTTACTGCATGATTAGGCTTTAACCGTGTGATGGCAGCGCTTGTCAAGTGGAGTTTTCTCCGGGAGACGACTTCAGCGCAGCTCCAGTGCAGCGCTTCAGCCAGGATGAAGTTTTAAGCTACTGTAATTGGCCGAGATGAGTTATACCTAAACCCACAGACATTTTAGAGCTCTGTAGCATTTAGAGTTCATCGATAGAGACCAGCCTGTGAAGACTGATGAAGCTCGGAGTCATGTGAGGTGAGGAAAGGTGTACTGTGAAGGCCTAGGGGTATGAAATGAAAAGATTAATAGACTAACATCTTTGTCATCCATCCATTATCTTACCTGCTTTGTATCAGAACAATGTCACCACACACAGAGAGAAGGAAGGGAACACACCCTGGGTAGGACACACACAACATTCACTCTCACATTCACCTTTAGGGTCTCAAATCAGCCTTAAACGCATATTGTTTTGGACTGTGGGTGGAAACTGGAGAACCCTAAGCCTAACTCCTCAAAGAAAGGGCCTCAGTTCAACCCAGGAGCTTCTGGCTATGAATCCAGTGTTACATTATCTAATTCATGCCAAAACTAGCTACAAAGATTAACAGTTATAATTTTGAGGTGATCCAGACAGACTAAATGGATAAAACAAAGCCATGTGCACACCTATGTCGTCTGGCATGGGGATGTGACTCATGGATCATGAATCAGAAGTAGCTAATGGTTGCACTGCAGAATAGAGATGGTAAAAGCAAAAGATTAACAGACTCGCATTCTTGTTGTGCAATTTGGAAATGGATCTTATTTTCCAAATGCAGACATGATCACCCACACACACATACACATAATATAAACTATATAAAGCCAGAAATAATTGCAGCAAATAAATTCACATTTGATACACAAATAAGGATTTACAGCTTGGAGTTTATGCAGTTTGAATTCAGACGCAGCAGGTTTATAACCTCACGTTTGCGAGAGATCTGTCAAACAGCATCGATGTTTGCATGCAGCGTGTAAAGCGGGACAGCTTGGCCGGGACGTGACCAGGTCATAACTCCCCTGCTCACCAGTGGTTCTCACCAGGGTCTCGTCTGCAGTCCCGGCACGCTCCTGCTGTCTGGTGGAAGCCGAGCTGCGCTGCCGCTCTCCCTCCAGGAGGGGGAGCCCTCGCCCCTGCGATTGGCTGCGCCTCAGGTGCACCTGTTGCCATAGCAGCACAAAGATACTACTGTTTCCCCCCACGCTGCCGGCTCGCGTAGCCCAGTTAGAAGTGCGTCTTTGTTGTTTGTGTCCTGGCTCCCGCGGGCGCGCGCCCCCTCGCGCGTCATTTGCATTCACTTTGCCTAATGGTGGCGAGGCCGGCCCGCCCGCAGCTCGCCCCAGGCCGCAGGAGGCTATCCCGCTCGTTTGCTGCTCGCCATGACGGGGCTGCTGTCTGTGTTCTCCCTCCTGCCCGTGCAGGCCGTGAAGAAGAGAGAGGACGGCGAGAGAGGAGACAAGGAGGATCCCGAGGGAGAGGAGCATCGGGGCAGAGGAGGCGAGGCGCTCCGGGCGGGTGATGGAGAGGCGTCTGATGAGAAGAGCGACAGGTAGAGAGCGATATATTAACTAAGTCATAATGAAATCATGGTTTCACAGGGTGCAGACTCTTCTTAACTGCGGCTCTGCCTGTCGCTTCTTGGATAAAGAACACAACTTAGTCATTTTTTTTGGAGTAAGTAGAAGACGCTTGTTGCCGCCTGTTGCAGAGACCTCCTGCGTGAAGCCAACCAGAAGCTCGGCCAGGTGCTGCTGGAGGTGCTGAAGACGACGGCGGCGGCCGAGGAGACGATGGGGCTGCACATGCAGAGCGTGGTGGCCTCCGGAGCGGCCCAGGCCGTGGCCCAGGCCGCCTCCGGCCCGCACAGAGCCGCCTGGCAGAGAGCTGGCACCGAGCCGGCCGGCCCTGCAGGCAAGTGCCCTCAGGTCCAGGCTGCAGCCTCACACCTGATATGTTGGTTTCAGCTGGAGCTGGAACTTCTCTAGATCTTTACAATTCAGTCTGGAAATGGAAAACGAGGACAGCTGGTGTAAATGCACCTCCAGCTACATGCATTTGGCCGCTGAAACTTATTTTAGTCGCAGCATTATACAACACATAGCAGGTACATGCACATCCACGGTGTCCTTGGCAGCAGTAAACACAATTGAAGGTAATCTCCTTTGCTCCTAATTTAGTTTGTGCAGAGGGAGGGAAACCGCACCATGACTACATAATGTTGTCAGAGGGAAAAGGAATGGGTCCTCTGCTCTGTCTCCATCAGCCATGGAGATGCACGCACGTGCACAGACGTGTTGTTTAACTTTAACACACAAATTCAATTTGATCACGTAAAATAGTCTGTGTATAGTTCCAGATTAGCCTCCCACTGAATGGGTCATTATGGCTGTTTGTTTGTAGTGACTCCATGGAAGCTAAGCACAACAAAGTGTTGGATTCACGAGTACAGCTTGTAGCTAGGCTTCTGAGGCGTCTTTGTTTTTTAGATGTTTTTTCTAGATTATGTTAATATGTCAGAAAAATGCCTTAATGACATCCTTTAAATGTTGTAGCCATATTTTCGAGGCTTTTCAACATGTATTTATTATCTTTCTAGCTTTTTTTATTGCATTATGAAAGTTTTGTGCATTTCAAGGAGTAAAGGAAACACCTGCTGATGAGTATGAGGAAGCTGTCAGTTCTGTGGAACAGCCGACATCGATCTATTATATCATTAAAAAACAATTTACATGCTGCTCTGCCCATGTCGCAGGGCACTGTGCATATCAGCAGCCGCGCGGCTAGATAACATGCAAATTCTGGTTACTGCTCGTCAAATGACATGCCTGCAGGAGTGTGAATATGCAGCAGTGACAGCAGCTCTCTGATCTAATCACGTGTTTACATATGGAAAGGGCCAAACACAGACAGCCGTCTTTGATCATCTTTTAATGCTGGTTATTGTGCATTCAGGATGTGCTCTGATGAATCTCATTAAACTCTATGTTAACTCCAGACTGATCTGTCAGTGAACTTTCTCTGTGTGTGTGTGTGTGTGTGTGTGTGTGTGTGTGTGTGTGTGTGTGTGTGTGTGTGTGTGTGTGTGTGTGTGTGTGTGTGTGTGTGTGTGTGTGTGTGTGTGTGTGTGTGTGTGTGTGTGTGTGTGTGTGTGTGTGTGTGTGTGTGTGTGTGTGTGTGTGTGTGTGTGTGTGTGTGTGTGTGTGTGTGTGTGTGTGTGTGTGTGTGTGTGTGTGTGTGTGTGTGTGTGTGTGTGTGTGTGTGTGTGTGTGTGTGTGTGTGTGTGTGTGTGTGTGTGTGTGTGTGTGTGTGTGTGTGTGTGTGTGTGTGTGTGTGTGTGTGTGTGTGTGTGTGTGTTCTGGGGGGTCTCTGTGCAGAAAGTCTCCAGGGCAGCGAGACGGAGGCCGGCGAGGGTCTGGAGCTGTCCCAGCACCTGATGGAGAGTCTGCTGCAGGGTGCCAACCTGCAGCTGGAGAACGAGGACTACCTGATGGGCATCAGCAGCAGACTGCAGACGGCCCTGGAGAAGATGCTGATGGCCATCAGCGACACCAGCAGCCAGGTACACAGCGCCCTCTGCTCCTGCTCCCTGGATCGCTTCGCTGTACCGCTGAACTGCCAGTGAGGCTCCCACCATGTGATGGTATCAGCGAAACACATCAACATAATAGAAATGGAGAGAAATTACTTCTATAAAATTGTTCCAGAAGGGTGGAAGTTGTTGATGGTTGTCTGCCACTGTCACAGAGGTTGAAGAAACCAGAAAATATTCACATTTAACGAGCTGAGATTGGAAAATTTTGACCGGATTTCTTCAAATCATTCTCAAAGAAATGCTTATTCGACTGATCAATTATTATAATTGTAATTAGTAGCTGCAGCTGTGATTGCAAAACAGGACAATGTAAGTCTAAAGATGCTGGTGGAGTTTTTATACTTCAAAGAAAACTCACTTGAATGACTTGAACAAGTGCGATATTCTCAAAAGACAAACTTGTTCTTGATGAATGAGATGAAAAGCTCAGCTTTCTCATCTGCACTTAGGAAGAAGTTACTGCAGCCTCAGACCCATAAACGTGGACTTCTGTCATAAAATCCTGCTTCTGAGGGCAAGGTGTCACTCAGTAAAAAACACTTATGTCTTGACAACATGTTTTTATTGGGTTTCGTGAGCCGGTAAACATTCATCTCAGAAGTGTTTGAATAGACAGTCGTCCGTAACAAAAGCATCCTTGATCCGCTTAAATCAGCCCGTGAGAGACGAGATGACAAACCCGGCCCGAGACTCTGACCCAACGCTGTCTGAGGAGTGTTGTCCCCCCGCGAGTCGGTGTGTTGTTTACGGCCCAGAGCGACCAATGAGCAGAAAGCTCTAGTGCCACGTTCGAGGCTTTGTCCCAGCGTTTTTAAATGGCCACACACGGGACAGTGTTGACCCCCTCTGTGAGCTTCCACGCCGGCGGCATAATGGGGATGAGACTGCAGAATGCGGCCGGCAACAAAGTTGGCCTGTCTAGAACTCGCACACAAAAGAGCTGCCTCATTCCCACTGGTTGCCTATAGATACGAGCCGTATTTACACTGAGCTTTTGTCCGGTGGCCGGGCCAATGGGAGCCCGGTCGGCCGGAGAGCGGCTCCTCCCCCTCCCCCCCCCCCCCCCTCACCCTCGCTGGCCAGCCTCTCCAGGTCCAGTGTCGGCCTGCAGAGACGGGGCCAGCTGTAACTAGGCCACTGAGCGCTGTTACTGTAACCCAGTGCGCAGCACATCCTTCCCATTGGCTGGTTTTTCCCATGTTACTCACGCTTACATGGGCTTTATCTTGGAGATCTAAAAATAGCTAAAGAAATTTCAGGCCAAGCGTCACATCCCCGCGTCCATCCATACCACAGAGTACATGTCGGGTGAATGTAATCTACTGAATCATTTACCTCCGAGGGGGGTTTTATGTACGAGTGGAGTCTCATTATACCTTAATGTAGGCCAAATCCTTGAGGCTTTTCCTCACATCGTATAGAATGAACAAAATATCTTAACATTTCTGTCATTTTCTGAATAGTCGACACTTTTTTGTCCCTTGGCATCACAATCTGTTCATTTTCCACCACTGTGCATTGATGAAAATCATTAGTTGCAACACATCTGGCTCTTACAAGCGGGTAACATGTCACTCTTTACATCTCCCCCAATTACCAGCACAATAAACATGTTCTCATCGGAGCGCTTAATGGTTTGTCCAATGGTCGTCCTGCTCCTATCGATCTGATCTCCATTAGTCCAGCCTGGGCTCCGCTGCTGCCGGATCATCGCGTCTTGGCCCCGTAAAGCGGAGATTGATGTAACAAGCCCGGCTCAGGAATGTCTCTAGCCTTTGTTGAGCCGTGCCTGTAAATAATTTGCCCGTGCCGAGGTGTGTGCTCGCTCCTGTTAGGTGTCGTGGAGAGGTGGAAATAGTTTGTGTGCGGCCGGTGTGACAGTAGGAGGGACTGCAGCGTGTCAGAATGCCTTTTAATTGCTTTTTCTGCTGAGGGGGAGGTAATCCAGTTTGACTGCTTTCTGTGGGAAGGGCGTGTATTGTCTCTGGGTTATTTGTGTATACGTGGAGGGTGCGTGCGATCCGTTCGCAAACCTACCTGGCTGTAAAGATCCAAGCCACACCTGCTGCCCTCCCCTCCCACTCCTGCCGTGCGCTGCATGCAGGAAGTGCGGGAGCGAACTGACTGCTCCTGGAAGTCGTGGATCTACTTTTTGTTCTTCTTCTTTGAAATCACCTGGATAGACGGACGGTGGGGGGGGGGGAGTGAGTGTGTCAGGGTGACAGCGGGGAGCCCGGAGGGGGAGGCGAGCTAAACGTGGCCTGTCAGCGGAGGCACTTGGCGGTGCGAGCTGGGGAGCATGCGTGGAGACGGAATGACAGCGATCCTGAGAGGAAGTGAAGAGGAGAGAGTGAAAGAGCCGAGATCGGAGGGGCTGTCATTTCACCCTCTGCTGGCTGCCGCGCCGCTCGGGCCGAACAATTAAAAGGGGCCCCTGCGAGGCTTCCCTGCAGGTCGGGGTTGCTACGGCCGCGTATTATTGTTAATGAATCTCCAGAGAGAGAGAGAGAGCGTGTGAGTGAGCAGAGAGAGAGAGAGAGAGAGAGGGAGAGGAGAACAAGCCGGGAGCGACCGTGGGGGTGTGAGCTTGTGCCGAGTGGCACGATATGGACTCGCTGTGAAGAAAGAAGGTCAGAGAGAGACAGAGAGAGAGAGAGAGAGAGAAGGAGCTGGGAGAAAAGAGAGGGACATGAGGAGGAGAAATGCCTCCCTCTCCGTCCTGTTCAGGAATGCTGTGTGATGGGCCGGGACGAGCCCAGACGGCCACCTGCTCGCGGGGATGACAGCCTCTGACGGGGACGGGAGAGCTCTCTGCGCGTACCTGGATCTGCTCCTGGCTCTGCCGGGCGGAGCGTGATCGAGGTGTCACCCCTCCCTGCGTGCTGTTTGCCCTCGCTGGACGCATAGAAACTGTTGCCTGGAGCCGTCCGCCGCCGACATACCCCCCGCGGACTTCATCCTCATTTGGAGTCGCGCGGCTGAGCCTCGTCAGATTAATGGCCAACGGAATCAACTTTGGATGACTCCGCTCGAGTCTGAAGGGGGGGAGAAAAAAAAAAAGAGGAAAATCCGGAAAAAGCGGCTTTGACGTAACAGGAGGGAGGGGAGGGGGGTCTGATTCGAAGCATCCATGCGCGGCCATGGATTCCTACCGCGCGTACTGGAACTCGAGCGTGCAGAGCAAGACGTGGATGGAGGGCGAGGACCAGGACGTGTACGAGGTGGAGTCTCGCGTCCCCCTCCCGAGACCCTTCCCCCTGTCCAGCACCCTGAACGAGAAGAACGCCGTGGTGGTGCAGACCCAGATCTCGCACGTCAACCACAGGACCAATGGCCACCTGCTTAAGGTCATCTCCAAAATCTCCCTGCCCACTCCTCCTTACACAGTAAGTGTGTGTGTGAGACGGTAGCAGCTGGCGATTGTTCTGTAGCTGCGCGGCCTGTTGTATGTGTTGCGATGGGGGTGCAGCGAGTGAACGCCGAGCCATTATGTGACTCCAGAGTCACGTTACCACTTCCTGGATCCCGGTCTGTGACGAGCGGACCTTTGCTCGGGGAGATATGGAAATATGTGCAAAGTGACTGTTGTTGGATGACTGTGGACCCGCTGAGGAGGTTATGACACGCAGGTTATGGTGATGATCTCACAGCCGCACACCACACAAGGGAGTTTGTCCTCGGGGTCACGTGACCGGAGGAGTCAGCATGACAGACGTGAACTCGTTATCTGGACGCCTCTCTGACGGTATCAGGGCTGCTACGAACGATTGTTTTTGCGGCCGCCGTCTTGGTTTATCAGTTGGTTGTTTGGTTTTTAAAGTGACGCATAAGAACAGTTCAAAATAGTCGATGCCTGTTTCTTTAAGACCAAAGTAAGGTCTGTAAATGCCTTCTTCTGGTCCCCACCTCAATGACATTCAATTTCCTGTCACAGAGGATGAAAGCCTCAAAGCCTTTTACAAATGTGTCAGTCCACTAATAAATGTGTTAATCGACGAATCAGCAACTATACTGATGATCAGTAATAGTTGATTACTGATAATCTGACTCAGTTGTTAAAACTTCTCATAACTCTCATAACTTTTGAGGCAGTGGTTGAGAAATGCGAGTGTCAGCAGATCTCGTGTTTCCTGACACCTTAATTACAGTAGCGACTTGAGTCTGTGCGTGTCGGTTTTGCATATTCATGTGCATGTGTGTATTTCACGTTCCACACATCCAGTTTCTACGTTCTCAGGTGTGCGGCCTCTGAGACACCTCCATCAAGACGCCCCTTTGGGGCAAAATGACTCGATACGCGTAACGTCTCTTATGTAACGCAAGACCAGTCCCGGTTCCCCAACTGTGCCTGTGTGACACCATCTCACCTCCCTCCCCCCTTCCTCTTTTTCTCCCCCCTCCTCCACCTCCCCCACCTCCTCCTCCTCCTCCTCCTTCTCCACCACCACCCCAGCTGGAGCATGCCCGGATGACCCAGACGGAGCTGATGCGGGAGTCCTTCCGCCACAACCAGGAGATGAACGAGCTCCTGCAGAAGCAGGAGGAGCTGCAGGAGCGGCTGCTGGAGGAGTCCCGCGCCCGCGAGGAGCTGGCTCTGGAGCTGCACCGCGCCGAAGGTGAGACGCCCCGAACCCTGCACCCCCCCAAGACGTGTGTCTGAAAGCCACGTTTCTGTGAATGAGTCCGAGTGAGTGAAAACCGCAGAGTGAAAATGCATGTGTCAGGAAGAGGAGGAGGAGGAGGAGGAGGGGGTGGTGGGATCAGCTGTTTGACAGGGAGAGTAAAGAGAGAGTGAGACCATCTGTGGCGAGCAATCCACAAATGGCACTTTCAGTCCGTCACACGATCTCAGATGCGAGCGTGTCAGCATCAGATACTGCGAGGAGGTGAAGGTTTGTCCCAGGCCTGAGGGGAATTCTTTTTTTTGTGTGCGAATAGAAACGCAAATCCATGCACCTCTTTGCTTGTTCAGGAAGTCAGTTTTCGATACCGGTTGAAGTGTTTAGGAGAGGAGGGGGACTGGGAGGGGTGGGAGGGGGAGGGGAGGGGGGGGGACTTCAGTTGACATCCCACTCGAGTCAGAGACAGCTGGTCCTGGAGGGTCAACTGTTGCAGCCACATGCAGCCTGGTTTCAGTCCAGTCCTCGCCGCGCTGCATCCCCACTCTGAGCTCTGGTGAGTCTTCCCAAACCTCCAACGTGTCTTCAGGAGTATCCTGCTGTCGTGTTTGCCCTCGCTATTCCTGCGGCACATATTTACAGTCGTAAAAGTCTTCACAGTTTGACAGTGTAGCCCATCAGGGAGGGCTGCGGCGGGTAGAGGAGAGGGTTTCAAAGCGGCTGGTAACTTTTCATCATTGTTGGTTCTGAGCAGGAAAACAGAGGCTGAGATCAGAGAGAGTTTCATGTTTTCATGGTTTAAAAACGTCCCGACATCTGAGCACCTGTCTGCGGATTCTGGAGCCGCCGCCCTCGTCATTTCATGTGGTCGTGCGGCGTCGCTCTCCTCATGAGCTCTCTGGGCGTGTTGGATGTCGGCTCAGTCTGCGTCTCATGGACACCTGCCTGTGTAAATGCCAGAGCAATGAAAGGGAGACTCTTCTGCTTCTCCTTCTGCTGCTGCCGCTGCTGCTGTTGTTGTTGGGATGATCCGTGCAGGTTAAAACCTCAGGGCGCGGCCTTTTGCAAACAGGTTTCCATTGAACGTGAACCACGGGCTTTACTTGGAAAAGAAGATCCTCCTCTCCGACCGACGGATACACAAAGACACAACAATTAAAAGAACGAGTCTCGGAGTCGCCTCTTTGCCCTGCGGCGATGCACATTTTTGCCCGTTTGCCCGCACGTCTCACTGTATTTGCCCCTCAATGGGTTTCTGTGCTGTTGAGATGTTGGACTTGGACAGTCAGGACTCCACGTCTGTGTACACAGAGCTCTGTTTAGTCTGTGCCAGTGTTGTCTTTCAGAAAGCGATCGTGGATGGAGTCGCCTCCCTAGGCAAACGTTACACGCGTCTCGGTCTCCTGCTGCTTGTTTATAAGCTGTGTGTGTGTGCGTGTGTGTGTAACGATGGTGACGACCCTGACAGCACAGGTGACATTTCCACGCTGGCCCTGTAACAACGGCACACCTCAGCAGGATGTGAGCTGCCAAACGACAGCGTCCCGTCCCAGTAGATGAATCACTGTGACTCTCTGTCGGTGTCTGTGGTACTACGAACCGTCCTGGTGCTTCATGCTTGTTGACCTGTGACGGAGCCGCACCAGTAATGAAGGCTCGCTTCGTTGTGTGTGTGTGTGTGTGTGTACAGCTCGGTCTTGTACTTCATGTCGAGCAAAATGGGTCAGATGCTCACTTGGGTTGCACGCGGTTGCGTGGATGAACCTTTTCGTATCCCACAGTTTTGAGCTTGTTCTCCTTTGCTTGTGCCACTTGCAGGTCTGATTGATGGCTACACGGGCGAGCGGGCTGCCTTGGAGGAGCAGTTGCGTCAGAAGGAGGAGCTGCAGCTGAGCCTGGAGCAAGAGCTGCAGGTGAGGGGAGCAGGAGGAGTAATCAGCCCTCTGTCAGACCCCGAGGCTCCCGAGCTCCTGCCCCTGGTGCTAATAAGCACTGCAGCACTGCGGTTACTTGACCCCGGACTGGAAGATGGAACACAAAACGTCTTTTTTACATCTTTATGGCCTTCAAAGCCTTGGATACACTGTCCCGGATGTGAGGAACTTTTCCCTCCTCTTCTTGCAGGTCACAGGGAGCCGGTTGCACGAGCTGGAGCAGGAGCGGCTTCAGATGCAGGAGGAGCGGGCGCTGTTGTCACGGCAACAGGACGCCATGAGGGAGCAGGCCGGGCCCCGCGAGCTCCGTACGTACCCGCCCCCCAGCTCACTATTCCCTCCCAGGAGAGTTTTACACACTGGAAGCTGCTACGAACAGGAGGAAGTGAAGTCAGGAGCTCAGGGTTGATTCTTTTTGTTAATTTGATCACAGATCTATACAACTCTACATCGCAGTAGAGGTAGATTTAGGTCCGTTTCCTGATGCTCTAGTCTCAATCGACCGTCTGTGTAGTCGTTAGAATGATGATGGCTCCTTGAATGACACAGCTCAGGTAGTTTGGGTGTGAATCATTAACCCGAGGGACTCGCTGTGCCACAGCTGCGGCTGCGTCTGCGGCTCCGGCCGTCTCCAGGCGCAGCTCTGATTTAAGGCGGCGCGGCCCAGCGTATCGATCGCTCTCATCTGGGCCCTAATGAAAACGACATAAAAAATGTATGAGCCGTGTTTGGCCTGCGACAGGAAGCGAGAGCTGAGGTCGATGACGATGTGTATCTCTCCAAACAGAGCTTAACCCGCCAGTATTTCACACTGAACTGCATCTGCTCCTTTCATATCGTCACTGTATTATTCAGAAGGTTTCCCGTGAGTGTGCTCTCTGATAGGCCGGTGAGTATTTTGTGGATTTGAGGGTGGAAGCCGAGCGTCACAAACCCTTCCTCCTTTCCCACCTTTCACAGCAACCTCTCACAGCCTTCACCGAACAGAGCAGAGCAGCACTGCTCCTCCTCCTCCTCCTCCTCCTCCTCCTCCTCCTCCCCCTCCCCCGCCCTTCTCTTTCTCAAAGTTTCCTGTTCATGACAGCAACTACAACAACAACAACAACAACAGAAGCAGAGCATGTTACATTCCTGTGCTTTCTTATTCTCCTGTAGGCCTAGTTGAAGCTGCAATGGTTGCAGCACCTGAAGCAGGTGTGTCCACTTTGAGCATGGCTCAGTCATATCTCCTACCTCCTCCTCATGACGCCACTGTCTCTAACCCCGATCCAGCACCACCACGGCTTGGAGCTTGCTTGCTATGGGCTCCCCAACTCACACCGTTCGAGCACTAACCTCTTTCTTTGCTTCAGCCTGTTGCCCCTCGTTTGATTTGTCCTGGTCCGTCGTGTTTTTTCTACGTCTTGGAGTCGGCGCTCGTGTTTAGCATGATGAGGAGCAGGTTATCCTCAGACACTCCTACCTAACTGTTACTGTAGCTCCTCAGCGTCACTCATCTGCACTCCTTTAATCAGTCTCTGTCTCGATGCTTTGGCTCCAGTTGCGTTTCCATTACTGTATTTTTCACAAAGTGATAACGATACCTCGATAAAGTACCACTGCGACTTGTAGGTTATTCCAGTGACGGGTGTTTTGCTCATGAGCTGTAAATCACCTTAAGTCTGTCCCCAAGACATCCCATAATTTTTATAAAATCTTGTCCTGACGAGATGGTGGTCCAAAACATTTTGCGTCTCCATGATTCTGTGAGACGTTTTCATAGGTTGTAGAAAAAGTTCAGCCCTGTGCCATACTGCTCCATCTGGTCATGTGACCCTCTATGTCACATCCTGTTACATATGATGCATATTAAAAAATGTGTTTAAATTATGTTTTTAGATAAACTTTCTTAATATATTTATATTTTTTATTCTATTATTTTACATCATTTTTTACCAGTTTATATATTTTTAAAGGTTTCAATATATTTTAATTGAACTTTTTAATTAGCTTTTTCTTAATTTAATTAATTTTCTCAATTATTTAAAAAAATGTATATATATATATATTTTAAATGTACTAATATTATCATGATATTTGGTTTTTAGGCTCAGCTCTAGCAGTAATGGAAACACACCTAGCGTCGTTGCGTTGTTTTGTTGGGAGTGAGATGATTGGCCGTGGAGGAAGTCTCCCCCCCCGACCCCCCCTCCCTCCAGCCTGTACACGCTTCTTGGGCATGGATATGGCACTGTCTGGGCTGTCCACATGTCTGTCCTGTCACATGCACCCTCTCACCTCTGTTTGTCACCTTTTGCACTAATCCTGCGGGGTTTGATCCTGGGTTTGAACCGGTGTGGGGTGCTCACTGGTGGCAGTGAGCGGAGACACTGTGATGATGGGGGGATGGTGGTCTGTAACATTATGGGCTGTCTCGTTGGGATGGGGACTGAGATGATGCATCGGGAGAGTCTGGAGTCTGGACTAGAATTTATGCTACTTTTATCTCAGTTTTGTTGAATCACGTCTCCATTTACGTATGAACTCCAACCAGTGTGGATCTCCTTTAGGTCTGATCGCAGACTTCAGGCTCACTCGTAGCTTCATCTCAGCATCACGTTTCTGTCACTGGAATCAATGATCAACAGGTTTGCGGGGCTGCCCGTGGCCGAGCGACCTGACTCTCGGCCCTGCGCCGCTTTCTCCGCAGACCTGCTGGAGGAGACGGAGAAGCTGATGAAGGAGAAGGTGGAGGTGCAGCGGCAGGCGGAGAAGGAGAACGCGGAGCTGCTGAAGCAGGTGAAGCTGCTGGAGGTGGAGCTGGAGGAGCAGGTGAACAGGGTGATCGAGCTGGAGCAGGCCCAGAGGACGGAGAGCGGCGACCTCCAGCAGCAGGTCCAGGCCCTGGAGAAGCAGCTGGAGAAGAACAGGAAGTTCCTCGACGTGAGTGATGGAGGGGGACGCTCACTCAGTAATCAAAATAACATGCTTATATGTAAGAAACAGAAGTGGAAATAGTCAGTTGGATCTCTAACATAGTAAAATGACAGTTTTACTCATTATTTACTTGTTTGTTTGATGAGTTGGGCTTTGTTGTTGCACCAGAGCGGGCTACTACATATTTGGCCTGTGGTGTAATGAGACGTGCTCCCATTGTCAGATCTGGGCCACTTGGCCAGGATCTGGTATGCAAATCATCTAGATGTGGTCTGACAACAACTTGGTTCTGCTCTGCTCTGCTGTTTTCAGTCCCACAGAGCTGGAATTAAATCAATCCTTCACCAGTCACTTTATCTGTGCAGACTTGTTTAGAGTAGTGTGCAGCCTGGAGGGGATTTAACTGATCAATACTTAATCAACTTATAAAGTGATGAGCAACTTTTTGACCAAAAAGTGCATTTAAAGACTAAATTTCTGCCTTTGTGAAATAAGCATTAACAATTTTTACCATTTTTGCTTCATTTCATAAGCCAAACAACAGATCAGCTAATTGAGAAAGTAACCAACAGATTAAAACAAAAATCATAATTTTTGAGGTCTCTTGAAGTTTGGATTAAATTCTTGGATTAAATGTTCAACATTTCATCTTTTCACAACAAATAGCTGCAGTATTTCTCATGCACTTGATTTTCTTTTCCTGCAACTTGACTGGTTTGGTTTGCCTGTGATGTACCACAGCATTAAAAAACACCATGGTTGGATTAAAGTGATCTTCAGATATCTTTCATGATCATCAATCAAAATCTGAGATTTTAAGATGAGAAAATCTGGTCGTACGTCAATAAACCCTCTGCTCTTGTCCTGAACTTATTGCCTCATTGAGAAGGAAACCAGTCAGCTTGGACTGGACTGATTACATAGAAAGAAGCAACAACAACAACAATACAACAGCGATACGTGTTGCAGAGAGGGTTTAAAGTTCACAGAAAGTGTGTTGTCATCACCAAAATTACACAACTTCATGGTCTCTGTTTCCAAAGATAATCCATCAACACCATATTCTCCTCTCCACATCTCTCCTTTTCACCCCGAGAGAACAACAGGCTCGCCGTGCTTTATTCACCCCCCCCCCGTACTCTCTCCCTCCCCAGGAACAAGCTGTGGACCGGGAGCACGAGCGGGACTTCTTCCAGCAGGAGATCCAGAAGCTGGAGCAGCAGATGAAGAACCCTCAGAGGCCCCAGGCCGGCTCCGAGCAGAGGAACCAAGAGGTAACAGGAGAGACAGAGACAGAGAGAGAGAGAGAGAGAGAGAGAGAGAGAGAGAGAGAGAGAGAGAGCTCAGTTTCTGAACGTAACACTGTCACTGTTATGAACCCCGAGCTGAGCTGGGAGTCAGGCCAGACAATGGGCCCAGGTTGAGTTACCTGTGGGAGCAGAGTTACGCAGGCTGAGGGCCCGGAGCCGGACCAAGGTTTGTCCCCTTCTGTCAGCCTCGTAACGCTGGGTTCAGTTTGCAAAAACGACATCTCCGCGCGTCGATCCCTGCTCGGCTGCTGCGAAGCCCTCACGTCGGGACACGTCGGCCTCGCTCGGCGCCGACCGCCCTCAGCTCCTCACCGCAGTCAGAGGGATTTCCTTTCAAGTGGCGCTGATCGATACTTTAACATGACGAGCGCAGGTTGGGACGTGCGGGTCGACGCTCCTCGCTCTGGCATGTCTGGCTGGTTGAGAGGTTTCTGTTCTGTGGCTCCCAGCTGGTGCTGCAGCCAGGACACGCTGAGCTGCTCTAACACAGCACAGTCTCATCACACCAACTTCATTCATGGAGTTTCCACATCTACATGTTGCTTCCTCGTTTAAATGAAGGAGTGAATGAAAGAATCGTTCCTGTGATGTTACTGTTCCTCACTTTTCATCCTCACAGTTCATCTTCGATCCATCCTGTTCTCATTATGCTGCAATACAGTGCCAATCACATCCCTCAGACACCCTTGTTTGTGAGGGCATCTTGTTTGTGATGGAGCAGCTTTTTCACACTGTACTGTCATCAGCTTGATGTCTTTTAACCATGTGGACTTCTCACAGAGCCTCTTTCCATCACTAAGTGCTTTTTCTTCCCTCCGCTTGCCCTTGAACTCTCCACCCTCTGATCCTCGGTCTTTACAGGTGGACGGAGTAACCTTTAAGGTATTGCTTCTAGCTACACGTAGACTCACGTCCCCTTCCCTGCCCTTCCCGTCCCTTCCAGACAGCATTTAGTGCATTGTAGTGACCCCCGGCCCTGGCCCGTCCGTCTCTCGCATCTGTCCATCCCTCCCTCCTGGTCTGATCCCAATCTGTCTGTCGTCTGTCTTCACTCAGAGGGCCGACTTCCAACGTCACCCTCTCTCTCTCTCTCTCTCTCTCTCTCTCTATCTCTCTCTACCCTCTCTCCCTCCTTCTCTCTCTCTATCTCTCTATCTTTTACCACCCATGTGTAAAACCCAACTGGACAAAGTGTGTAGGCGGCTGGGGAAGAACGGGGCTGACTGGTTATGAAAGTGTCCCCCTTAACGGGGTTCGTCACAGTTGCATAAAACTCAACAGCTTTTCGTATTTGTCTGTGAGGCCATGTAAAGTTAGTTCCGCATTTGTACAAATTTGTGCCAGGAACCCCAGTAGAAAGAAATTAGGCAGATTTTGGAGGTGGCACAAATATAGAACTTTCCCCCAGAGGCCGTAGTGTGAAATCATATGAAACCTACCAGCCAGAGCTGCACACACCTAAACATAGCGTCCTCTGAACCAACAAGCATCCATAGATCCATCACAAGCAACGTTGAAGATGTAGACACCGGCTGTTCAGTCAGTGTGGAGGCCCTCCCACCATCAGTTATCATCTTACACTGGGCTACACTCGTTCATATTTAATGAAGGGATGCTGGAGGGGGTGTGCATTTCATCTCTGGTTTACTACGCTGGAGACGAACACGTTTCCCGCTCACAAATGCATATGTGGGAACAGTCGGGTAGGTGTGAAGCGGCGCCACGCTCTTCCTCGACGAGCCAGAGGAAACGTTGTCTCTCTGACATGCACATATACATTTTGAAGCCGCCCTCCCTCCTCTTCGCCCTCCTCTTCGCCCTCCTCCCTCCTCCTCCTTTCATTGATCTGCTGATGTTTTCTCGTCGTCTCACAGATGGACCAGTCACCTGCCAGCGTGTGTGTGTGCGTGTGTGTGTCCCTGAATGAAGTCTCTCTCTCCTCCTCGCCCCCCCTCCCTCCTTCCCTCCCTCCCTCCTTTCTCAGGTGGATCAGCTGACCTCCCAGCATAGCTGCACGTGCTCCAGCTATGCTGTAGCGAGCGCGCGTCTCCAGAGCCGAATGTCATTAAAGCGTCCCCCTCCCTCCCCTCTCTCTCTCTCTCTCCTCCTCCTCGTCTCTCTCTCTCCTCCTCCTCCTCGCTCTCTCACTCGCCAGGTGGACCAGCTGACCTCCCAGCTGAAGGAGAAGGCGGACTGGTGCAGTGAGCTGCTGCTCGGCACCGAGCAGCTGCGTCGTGAGCTGGGAGAGCGCGACGAGGAGATTGACAAGCTGGAGAGCCGCATCCGCGAGCTGGAGCAGGCCCTGCTGGCCAGCGCGGAGTCCCTGGAGAAGGTGAGAGGGAGGAGACGCAGGGGGGAGAAGGCAATTTGAGCATTAGCTAGTGTATGTGTGTGAGAGAGAGAGAGAGAGGGAGGATGCAGATGAGGGGACGGGATGGGGACACTCACACGGAGCGGGAGAACAATGTGTGGGTGGGTCTTCGTCAGCAGCTCAGCCAGTTTCTGAGCTAGGGCTGTGTGTGCTGTCTCGATTGCCCCCCAGTGTCGGTGCAATAAAAAGAGAGAGAGAGAGCGGCGCAGGAAGTGCTCCTCGCTCCGCTCCCTGCTGCTGTCAGGCTGACAAATGGCTCGACGTGTTTGGAGCCGGAGCCACGGGTAGACCCGTGTGATCAGGGGGAGTCTGCAGTCCGCACAGCCTGCTCCATGCGTGTCCTGCTGAATAGTTCTAATCTAATGTGTGTGTGTGTGTGCATCTCTGTGTCTGTGTGTGTGTGTGTGTGTGTGTGTGTGTGTGTGTGTGTGTGCGCCACGCCGCAGGTTGAACAAAAGAAGCAGCATGCATCCATCACTGAGGCCAAACACTCCACGCTGGAGTCTCAGCTGCAGACAGAGAGAGAAGCTCTGGAGCGCAAAGAGAAGGAGGTCAGTGGGACAGGACAGGACAGGACAGGACAGGACAGGACGCTTGTCCAAATGGACAGTGTCTCATTCTGACCATCTCTGTCTCACTCCTGTTTCCTGTTATTGTCACTATTTCTATTTCTGTTATTGTTGGCAACAGTAAAATAAAGGATTACTATTGTTATGTACCATTATTTTGCTACTATTTTTATGCTATACTTTTTTACTTGTTTCTACATATGTGTTTACTGCATACCCTTTGGCGATATATGAAGTATCTTAAAATATCTTGTATCACGGTACTTTGTCTCATCTTAAATCTTGTATTAGGAGTCGTTCTGCAGACCTTACAACGGTGTGTTTCAGTTGGTCTTCATCTGGATAAACGTTTAGTGACGCAGCAAGCAGCGTCTCGGCGAGCGCCGGGAGACACTCGTCTGAAGTGTTTCTGTCTTTGCGTGGCCTGCCTCAGATCTGTAACCTGGAGGAGCAGCTGGAGCAGTTCAGAGAGGAGCTGGAGAACAAGAGCGAGGAGGTGCAGCAGCTCCACATGCAGCTGGAGATCCAGAGGAAGGAGCTCAGCAGCCAGCAGGAATACCTAGAGACCAGGGACGGCATGCTCCAGGTAAGCAGAGACAGATGCAGCTCACATACTCTGCTATATTTCTATGTTTTTTACTACCGTGAGAGTAGTCTGTTTCTGTACTTACAGGGCTCTTGTACTAAAAAAGCAAAGGATGGAAGATGAGTTTTCCTTTCTTGCTTTGGTTCAGACGCTCTTTTTGGAATAAGCTTTGTGTTTCCGAGTGTAGCTTTCACATTTTTAGCTGCACTTCTTATATATATTTATTTATTTATTGCCTATCTTTCCTGCCATGCAAGTGCCTCCCACTGCTCTCAGCCCTCGGCCACAGAGCCGGGCTGCAGGAGGGTGGAGGTGACGTGTTTTACCCATAGCCATCACATCACATGGTGATCTCTGATTCTTGAAGGTGATGGAGGAGAAGGACAGGGAAATAGCTCTTCTTAATGAACAGATCACTAAGCTCCAACACATGGACACGGCCTCTGACAACAAGGTAACGCTACATGCATATACGAAACAGAGCCAGAGCTCCGCTTCGAATATGCATAGCCCTGTGGTCGTGCATCACTGTGTGTGCTTCCTGGTTTCATATTACACCTTTACTTTTTGCTCTTGGCTCCATTTTTTTGTTTTTTCATTTCATTTCATTTCATTTTGGTTGGTGTTGCTTGTTTATATTCCTGTGGGTAAGTAGTTCCACAGCACCATTGTGAGGTGACCATCTGTGTGGTGAGGTTGCTCAGTAAAATCACGTCTGAGGTGTTTCGATCAACCTCTGAGTCTCTAAATGAATCTCTCCACGCTGATTTATGGTCATCGATCTGGATGACCGGTTTCAATTTGGACCACAACAAAGAATCAAGTGACTCAGAGGTTCATCTAAGTAGCGGGGTAGCGTGAAACTCCTCCGCCCTGGTGTTCTTCCTCCATTCTAACAGCGTCTGGGTTATTCCGTACAGGAGATCGATCAGAGGGACGACCTGATCAGAGACCTGGAGTCCCAGGTGGAGTGCTTGCGGAGCGAGCAAGAGCGGCTCAAACGGAACAAGGAGGAGGAGCTGGACCAGCTGAACGCCGTCATCGAGAAGCTCCAGCAGGAGCTGGCCAACATCGAGCAGAAGCAGCCCGCGGAGGAGGACGAGGAGGCCAGAGGGCCGAGCCGCGAGGAGTACGACGAGGTGAAGCAGGCGATGGACCTGGCCACCAAGGAGCTCCACGCCCTCAGAGCCCAGCACTGTGACCTGGTGGAGTCCCACCGGCTGCTGAAGGAGGCGCAGGAGGCGGAGCTGGAGGACGCCCTCCGGGAGAAGACGGCCGGCCTGGTGGTGATGCAGGCCCAGGTCCAGGCTCTGGAGCAGAGCGCCACGTCCCGGGTGGAGGAGCTGGACGGACGCATCCGGGAGCTGGAGGAGGTGGTGGACGAGAAGGACGCGGAGCTGAGGCGCTGCCGCCTCCTCCTGGAGGAGACGCAGGGCGACGCCCAGGGACTCCAGCAGAGGGTCTCCGACCTGGAGACGCACCTGAGGGAGAAGATGGCGGCGGTGCTGGTGAGCCAGGCCACGCTGGAGGCCTTCCAGCAGCAGCAGCAGCAGCAGCAGCAGCAGCAGTCACAGGCGCCCACAGAGAGGCAGGCCCAGCAGCACAGAGCCGCCCAGCAGCACGCCTTCAGCTTCAGCGGCTTCGGGATTCCTCAGCTGGGCCTGGGCGGGATGGGCCCAGGGAGAGAGGAGGCTCCCGTGGGGAAGGTGGGCCATCTGACCCAGAGGCTGCGGGAGCTGGAGGTGGGCCTCATGGGCATGCAGAAGGACCAGGAGCTGCAGAAGGAGCTGCTGTGCAGCTCGGAGGAGGACGTGCTGGAGTACGAGAAGAGGCTGTCGGTGCTGATGGAGCTGCTGGGTCAGATGAAGACCGGCACGCAGCCCAAGACCTCGCACGCCCCGGGGGTGAGGGACCGGCCACGACACGATTTTATCATTTTAACATTTTTTAGAGTGGTTTGAGATAATTGTCAGTGAAGCTGTCGCAGCCAGGTGTCAGTCTGTGCGGTGTTGTCATGTGACCCTCCGTCTCCTCCTCAGCAGGCCTCCTCCCAGGGGGAGCGACCGGCTCAGACGTCAGACGTGGTCCTGGAGCTGCAGGAGGTCAGAGACGAGGCCTCGGCCACCAAAGAGCAGCTGGACGGCTACAGGCAGAGCTGCAGCACGCTCCAGGAGCAGCTCCAGGTATGCGTCTGCCTCCAGGGCTGCATAGCCGCTCCACAGAGTTCTCACCATGTTCTCATGTCGCTGCCTGACACGTGCTCCTCTCTCCAGGAGAAAACTGTTACCATTGAGAAGCTACAGGCTCGGCTGGAAAAGGTAGGAGCAGTAAGCCCGTCCCTGGCAGTTTATACCCCACGTAACAGTCCCGTCTCGTCTTATTAATATGTGAGGTCTGTCTGTTCAGGTGCCGTCTGGAGGCTGTGAGGAGGCCAGAGTGTCGGAGCTTCAGGAGGAGCTGAAGGAGGCGCAGGATGACGCGGCTGCCACCAAAGAGGAGCTCAGCAGCTGCAGGGAGAGTCTGGAGAAGCTGCAGGAGCAGCTGCAGGCACGTCTCACACCTTTACCTGTTCTTATTATTCCTATATATATCCTATTCTAAATTAGGTTTTCAGGGGCTAGTTTTGTTCGAAACTGCTTGCTTGTTGAATATGATGCTGAATCTTTTGGTTCGCTTAGCTTAGCTTTGCTTTGCTTTGCTTAGCTTAGCTTAGCTTAGCTTAGCCTAGGCTAGCTTCGCAGACTGAGCCCAGCTGTGGCAAGACCCATGCCTCTATAAAGCTCACTGATCAACACATCATAGTTAAACCATGAGCACAGTAGAAGTGAATTTGTGGCACTGATAAACAAAGCAGATCCCAACATGTTAATTAGCATCACAGATGCTGTATTTTATCAGTTAAAAAAGAGCAAAACAGTTTTAACGTCCTGGCATAAGTCAAATTTCACAAAATGTTTAGATTGAACTTGAGATTGGAGGAGTTCATTTAGTATGTGGGTGTGTTCAGTTACTCACATACACTTGCTCTTCTTGAAGGAGCATGAGATGACCATCGCTCACCTCAAAGGGGAGCTCTTCCAGGTACGATGTTCTTATCAGTCTGTTTCTATTCCTGTAAAACTGATAAGAGAGTCGGTGGTAGGGAAAGTATTTGACCTCGTATCCGTTCGCCCTCAAGGTAAAAGCAGAAGAAGACCGAGCCAACATGGACGAGCTCCTCCAGGAGGTCAGGAACGACGCCGCTTCCACCAAAGAAGAACTCCAGAGCTGTCGGAGGCACAACGACAAACTTCAGGAGGACCTGCAGGGCCGGGAAGTTTCCATTTCTGAGCTCAGAGCGGAGCTGGAGGAGGTGAAGCAGAATGTGGACACCACCAAAGAAGAACTCAGCAGCTACAGGCAGCGCAGTGAGAAGCTCCAGGCGGAGCTCCAAGCCAGAGAGCTCTGCATCTCCAAGCTCAAAGAGGAGCTGCAGGAGGCCCGGGCGGCCTCGGTGAGGACGCCTGAATCCGTTCCTCCGTCCTCCTCGCCCTCGCCCTCTCCATCTCCTCAGCTTCAGTCCTCGGCTTCCTCCTCCTCCACCGCAGCTGCAGCTCAGCCCAAAAAGAAGGCCGGCAAACAGCCGGCCGCCAAGGGCAGCGCGTCCAAAGACAAGCAGTCTGTCTCCAGGAGGAGCTCGGGACCTTCCTCCCAGTCCTCTCACAAGTCCTCGGCCAGCCCCCGGCCCAACGGCAGCGCCGAGCCCCCGGCCGGGACGCACGCCTCCACCCAGACCGAGCCGGCCCGGCCGCCCCACGCCGGCCCCGAGGGCCAGGCCCCCACCAAAGACCGGGTGGAGGAGGTGGTCGCCGAGTTCCAGGAGAAGATCGTGCAGATGCAGGAGCTGCACGCGGCGGAGATCCTGGACATGGAGGCTCGGCACATCACGGAGAGCGAGAGCCTGCGCAGGGACACGCAGGCGCTGGAGGACGAGTGCAAGGCCCTGAAGGCCGTGATCGACAAGCTGCGCTCCAGCGAGGTGAGGCCAGGGATCCTCAGCCTGACTCACGCTCCTGTCTCTGTGGCATAGAGGCTGTAGTGATAGCGAGAACCATATCTCCTCTTTTCTAGGCTCCCTCCTCCAGACAAGAAGCTCCTGTGTCACAGTTCAAAGACGGCTACACTAGTGGTAAGGACCGCTCTGCTGTTCACCATCATTCACACTTTTTCAGCTGTGTGTGTGAGGCATGTAAAGACACGGGGGTCTGGCCTTTCCCCAACTTGCAGACAGCAGCTCCGACTACAGTCAGAGGACAGGATTCGACCTCCCGAGTTTGCAGCAGGAGTTCAGGACGACCCCGGAGGGCGCCAGGAGAGAGACGGACGACGCGCTGTCCGACCGGATCAAGGTACCAGCTCCAGCTCCAGCTGCAGGGCTGCAGGCAGACGGGTGTTTCTTTAGTCGATTAACCCCTCAGTAACTGTCTGGATAAGTTGTTGAAACCGTGGGTTAATGTTTGGCAGAGGCCTGTATAAAATCTTCTTAAGGAATCCTCAACAACATTCAGTTTTCTGTCACTAAGGATAAAAGAAAACCCAGATATATTCACATTTTAAGAAGCTGAGATCTGATGATTTGCAGTTCTCCTGGTCTGTGATATTGCAGATGTAGAGATAGTAAACGGTATTTCCCTGGTCTCATTAACACCATGTAATACACAGTATTTACAGCTGGATGAACAGAATGACCATCCTCTTAAGAGAATTACACGTCTTGCCTCTGACCGTGTGTCCGACCGTCACCTCTAATCACCGTTTTCCTCCTCTTGGGTTGTCCAATGACACACACATCACTCCTCGGGTGTGTTTGTGGTGCAGACGCTGCTGCGCGAGGTGCACCAGGAGGGCATGCAGGTCCTCTCCCTGTCAGAGCTGCCTCTGTCCGAGGGCGGGGACCCGGCCGGCCAGTTCAACCTGCCCGGCTGGCTGAAGGAGCGAGACGCCCTGCTGGCCACCGTGGAGTCTCTCAAGGGCCTCATCGGCCAGATGCAGACGCTCAGAGAGGCGCAGGTAGGGGAGGAGGAGGAGGAGGAGGAGGGGGGGGGGGGGGTGGGGGACGGCCTGGGAGCGTCACACAGAGCTGACGTTTTGCTGTGTGTGCGTGTCAGACGCTGGGCGGCGCAGACTGGCGGGCCGAGCTGCTGGAGGCGGTGCGGCAGGTGTTTGTGAGGGAGCGCAGCGTGCTGAAGAGCGCCCTCTACAGCCAGCTGGACCTGCTGGACACCAGCGACGCCATCATCCACCTCAACCAGCTGGAGCGCAGACTGGCCGAGCAGGTCTGAGCTCACACACACACACACACACACACACACACACACACACACACACACACACACACACACACACACACACACACACACACACACACAGGAATGCTGTTTCATATTGTTTTTAGTCACAAAACCTGGCTGACTGCGGTCTGTCATTGGTACTGTACAAAGTAGAAGTCGATCTATTAGTTTGGACAGTATTAAGGCTCTTCAAAAGTGTTAAAAAGACTGAACAAGGTATTCTTGGCATTCAAGCTCTTTCCAAATAGTGTGACTGCAAACAATCTGGTGTATTTATGGTGAGTGACTGAGAGTCAGTGTCGCTTGTTGTGACCAAAGGTTGAAAGTTTAGTTCCTTCACATTGATCTGAGTTCTGTTGTGTTGTGTGGTTGAGCTCTATAGATTTAACTGCAACTGTCTGATTACAACTTCAAGTACTTTTATAAGGTCTTCAAGAACTCTTAAAAAGATACTGAAATGGACTTAAGGATGCCCAGTTTCCAAAATGATCAATAACTTATGTCATATCAATTCATTATCAGTTCAGTATCATTCATCAGTTTCTTTTTGGTTTTCTCCATAAGTGAGACATGTAAATACTGTCACTGTTTTTAACTGTTTTTACACAAGCGGCACAAACACAAGTAAGAGGAAAATGATGATTTGATGTTCTTCCATCCCAGGACGGCCAGCACAGAGAGGCCATGAGCTCGCTCTGCTCCGCAGACCGGTCCTCTCTGCTCTCTGAGCTCCATCAGCTGCGCAGTCAGCTGGAGCAGGTCCACCAAGGTAGGCCCGTCCAAACCCCTCGCTCTCCGTGCCTGTCCGCATCGCGTCTCCTCACTAACACGGTGCGTTTGGTCTCGCCACGTCTCAGGAGTGCAGCCTCCCCTGCCTCTGGCCGTGGAGTACGCTCTGAGGGAGCAGAGCGGGGGGGCCGGAGGAGCGGACACAGCGGCGGAGGCCGGCAGGATGCTGGTGGAGGAGCTGAAGGGAGAGCTGCTGCAGACCAAGCTGGAGCTGGAGACCACGCTCAAGGCTCAGCACAAACACCTCAAAGAGCTGGACACGCTCAGGTTAGACACGGCAGCGGCTCTCAAGTGTTTACTCGCATGTCCTCTAGCCTCAGATCAGGCTCAGCTAGGCTAGAGGACGTCATCTGCATCTCAGGAGTTGCATCCCACTTTCGACCTGTCATCTCCCCACCCAGAGCTACTTCCACCTTTGTGCAACCCGTCATATCACTCACACCGTCTCTGTTCACAGGGCGGAGGTGGCGCAGAAGGCGGCTGAGGTGGACGCGCTGAGCGAGCAGCTGACGGAGGAGAGGAAGAGGAGCAGAGACCTGCAGTGGGCCATGGAGAAGGAGAGGTGTCGAGTGGGGAGGCAGGAGGAGAGCAAAAGAGAGGAGCTGGAGGTACTGTACTGCACATGGGTGGCTTCATGAATCCATACTGGGACTTTTGATCTTCCTTTGTGTGGTTTAAAGAAAGAAAGAAACTTTTTGATGATCTCAGCCTGCTAAATGTGAAGACTTTCAGATTTCTGATTTAGTCTATGACAAAAAAATGTCATTTATCTTGGCCTCTGTGAAATAGGCATTAAAAATGTTCATTGTTTTTGCATCATTTTCTAATCAAACAACTAACCTATTCCCAGAGAAATGGCCTTCTATGACTTTCAACCTTCAACCGTGTGTGCTTTGTCTGCTCTCAGGACCTGCAGATGGCTGTGGAGGAGCAGAAGAGCCTGGCGGCCCAGCTCAGCCTGAGCCTGGAGCAGGAGCGTCAGACCTCCTCGCAGACCTCCCAGCAGGCCGAGCAGGAGCAGCTGAGCCTGCGCAGCCGGCTGCAGGAGCTGGAGGTGCAGCTGGAGACGGAGCGAGCCAGAGCTCTGGAGATGAGCACGGCGCTGGGCCGGGAGAGGGAGCTGAGGACCGGAGCCCCCGCTGAGCCGGGCACCTCCGGCCAGCAGCTGGATGAGGAGGAGCAGAGGAGGACGGAGGAGGAAGGAGGTCTGCTGGAGAGACTGCAGAGGGAGCTGGATGACAAACACGCACAGGTGAAGCAGCCTGATGTGTTTACAGTGTAGAAAACGCATAGATCGAGGGTACATACACAAAAACAAAAAGGAAAACAAAACAATAGAGAAAACCCTGTTCCAACTCCTCCCATCCCTCATTAATGGTCTCCACTGACGATATTAAGTGCATGGCTTAAGGATCAAAAAATTTCCCAAAAAAACTGACAATTTGTTGGACCTTTTCACATGTGCAGCTCAGGGTGACCTTCACTTAGAATGAATTATAATGGAGTCCTCCCAAGGCCACTCTGTTGGCGTGGTGCATCATATTGTTAATATGGAGATATCAAAAACTATAATATAGGAATATAGTAATGTAGCTGCAGCTAAGATCTTTCCTTTATCAGTGATGTCAGTCAAGGGATGATGTTTATTTATATGTGACAAGTTTAGTCAGGCAATATCATTTAAAAGGAAAAGGGTGGGAGGGCATAACACAGTTATATTAAGAACACAGTCTCATCTGTGGTGGTGTTATAGAAACACTTCCAGCTATATCCTTCCCCCTCCTCCTCCTCCAGGTGGTGCACCTCCTCAGTCAGGTGGAGGCCCAGAAGCTGGAGGTGGTGCGCAAGGAGGAGGAGCTGAGTCTGGGCAGCCAGAGGGCCAGGCGGGACCAGGAGGCCCTGCTGGAGGCCCGGGCCCAGCTGGAGAGGCTGGAGGCGCGCGTGTCCGAGGCCCAGGAGCGGCTGGAGAGGGAGGTGGAGAAGAGCAGGAGTCTGGAGGAGGAGAGGAAGAGACTGGAGGAGAGGCTGGAGCAGGTCAGGGAGCAGAGAGGAGCGGGGGAGGAGAGCGGCGCCATGCAGGCCGACGGCCACAGCGTGAGTGTTAAATACCAGTCACACACTCGTACAAACTCAATCTGCTCATTAGATTGTTCTCAGACATACATAACAAGCTAACTATTGTACTAGCTAACTACTATACTACTCTAAATATTAGAATTGATCCTCTAGATCAGTGACGATACACTGAAGGAAGACAAAATGAATAGATATTGGAATGATTATATAAATAAAAAGCCTTAACATTGTAATTTATCATCACTAATGCCTTAACTTAAAGTTTTACCTCTAATTTCTGTTAAATTGCTAGTAAATCAGAGAGTTGGAAATAAACTACAATCTCATCAGTTTTCTACCAGTTGTTGTGATTGAGCCAGACTTTGTCTTTTTGTTTGTGTCTGGGCAGCAGTCGTCTGTCTACGGTGCAGCCGCCGCCGGCTCCTCAGACTGGCTGCTCCAGCAGAGGGGAGGCTATGGTGGAGGTGGAGGTGGAGGTGGTGGGGGCCCTCAGGCCTCTGGTGCTCTCCCTCTGTCTCTGAGCGGCCCCGGGCTGCACCAGGGCCCCTGGCGCACGGTCGACAAGATCCTGAGCAAACTGCACCTGGTGTCGTCCAAGGTCCGCAGCCTGGCAGCCAAGAGCAGCAGCAGCAGGTGAGTGATAAAGCTAAAGCTAAAGCTAGTGAAAGTCTCTGGTTTATAATTAAAGCCTCTAGTTTATAGTTATAGTCTCTAGTTAACAGTTAAAGCCTCTAGTTAACAGTTAAAGCCTCTAGTTTACAGCTATAGTCTCTAGTTTATAGTTATAGTCTCTAGTTAACACTTAAAGTCTCTAGTTTATAGTTATAGTCTCTAGTTAACACTTAAAGCCTCTAGGTAACAGTTAAAGCCACTAGTTTATAGTTATAGTCTCTAGTTTATAGCTATAGTCTCTAGTTAACAGTTAAAGCCTCTAGTTTATAGTTATAGTCTCTAGTTAACACTTAAAGTCTCTAGTTTATAGTTATAGTCTCTAGTTAACACTTAAAGCCTCTAGGTAACAGTTAAAGCCACTAGTTTATAGTTATAGTCTCTAGTTTATAGTTATAGTCTCTAGTTAACACTTAAAGCCTCTAGGTAACAGTTAAAGCCACTAGTTTATAGTTATAGTCTCTAGTTAACAGTTATAGTCTCTAGTTAACACTTAAAGCCTCTAGGTAACAGTTAAAGCCTCTAGTTTATAGTTATAGTCTCTAGTTTATAGCTATAGTCTCTAGTTTATAGTTATAGTCTCTAGTTAACAGTTATAGTCTCTAGTTGGGTTTCACTGAACTGAATGAACACCATCGCTGTGTGCAGGCCGACAGCGGAGGTGGACAGCGAGGAGCTGTCCTGGCTGCAGTCCACTGTTGATGAGGTCATCACTATGCTGCAGCAGGTGCCAGGGTTACCCTCCATCCCCGAGGTGAGAACGTCCTCGGCTGTAGGAGCAGATGGAATGAAAAGATAATGATGATAATAGTCAAATGTAAATGATATAAAAAGCATTGAAATTCCATAATTAGCATTGTAAATTGTATATTAGTGTTTTATTTGATTTATTACATTTTTCCTGTCTCAACTGTTCATTATTATTGTTGTTATTCACTTATTATTGACATCATATTTTGCTTTTCTGTATGTTGCACTGCTTTCTCATTATTACCACTATATATTATTACTATATTACTACTAGTATATTACTATTCTTATTTTATTAGGGTTAGGGTTATATTGTTACTAGAATTTACGGTGAAGGTTTTGTGATGTTCCTTCATGATTCTCGGCCGTCCTCATCTGGTCCTACCTCCCCTCCTCAGAGCGTGTCCCTGCTGAGCGGAGGCTCCTCCAGCTCCTCCCTGACGGAGCGGCTGCTGAGGCAGAACGCCGAGCTGACCGGCTTCGTCAGTCGTCTGACGGAGGAGAAGAACGACCTGAGGAACCTGTCGCTCCGCCTGGAGGAGGAGCTGAGGCGCTACCGCCAGGCCGGGCTGGGCCCAGGGGACAGCGTGAGTACTGGGCAGCACGAGAGGAGGAGGAGACTCCTACGAGCCCTGGATCTGACAAAAAAAACATGCAAATACTAGAATACAAAAAATAAATAAGTACAATGAAATAAAAAGCACAGTTGCTATTTGCAGGTATCTCCACTGAAGGGTGTTTTTAGTACATCTATTCTGGCTACATCCCATGATTCTTGTAAGACCTCGTCCTGTAAGAGGATGTCATTCATAGTTTTATCAGGCTTTTTAATCACATTCAGAACAAGTTCAGTCGTCTCCTCGGCCCACACATACTGCACCATCTTGTAAACCTGTTTCCATTACACTTGTACGACACACCTCTGTATCGACACTTTGACAGTTTTTTATAGTGATGTTCAGGTGCTGCACATTTCTACAGGTAATGGAAATATAATACCTACTGGCAGCGGCTAAAAAAGCCTTTTCTTCATATGTTCTAGAAGCTGGTGAATACCTTTTCCTGTTCCCTTTGACATATTCTACTTCCTTTTCCCCTCTCATCTTCAAATCAGTGATTGAAGTCACATCATGTGATGATATTTATGAGTTGTGCAGGTGTTAAAGCCCCTCAGCATCAGGCAGGTGCTCCTTGTCCTGACTCCTCCGCCTCTCTCCAGTTCAGCACCAGGAGAGGAGTGTCCAAGTCGGACACGTCGGCTCTGCTGCTGTCCCAGGAGCGCGAGGCCTGGTCCAGGGAGAAGCTGCGGATGGAGAAGGCTCTGCAGCTGTCCCAGGCCCAGGTGTCCCGGCTCAGGGGGGAGATCCGGACCGAGACGCTGCGGGGGATCACTGGACCCGAGGCCGACAACGCAGCCCTGAAGGTACCCTACACACCTACACCTACACACACACACACACACTGCACCTGAGCCTAGCCCCCGTCAACCCACTCTCTCTGTCCCCTCAGAGGATGTATGGGAAGTACCTGAGGTCGGAGAGCTTCCGCAAAGCTCTGGTCTACCAGAAGAAGTACCTGCTGCTGCTGCTGGGAGGCTTCCAGGAGTGTGAGGAGGCCACGCTGTCTCTGCTCAGCAGGATGGGCGGCCGGCCCTCGCTGTCCAGCCTGGACGCCCTCAGCCAGCGCCGCGGCGGCCTGACACGCTTCCGCTCCGCCGTGCGGGTCTCCATCGCCCTCTCCAGGTAGGACGGGAGAACTGCAGGACGCTGGTGAAGCTCGACTGGGGAAATCAAGGGCCATTAAAAAAGATCTTAATCGCAATTTGATGGGGTATTAACTTTTGTTGGTATTCAGGGTCTTTGCAAACAAACATTATGAGAATGGTGAGTCACTTGTTGTGACTGTAGGTATATTTTGATTAACTTAGCCTTTAGTTTATTTTGTGCTCTGTAGAGTTAATTACAAACCACAATTGTTTAGTAAGTTAATGTGTCCCTGATAACAGCAGTGAGGAGCTCTTGTTTTCTTAGTCTCAAAGCTATTGAAACGAATGTAAGGATTCCTGCAGATTCCCTCAATTAACATATTCATATGATGTGTGTGTTAAACTGAAATCTCCGTGTCCAGGATGCGTTTCCTGGTGAGGCGGTGGCACAAGACGACCGGGATTAGCTCCTCCCCCTCCTGCTCCGTCAGTAAGAACGGAGCCGGACAGATGTTAGGTAAGAAGAAAAAAAGACTTAAAGACACAGTTTCTGCTTGCTGGGGATGCTGCAACTTAGAAGTGATGCTCAGCAAAGCTTTTTTATCTCACTCTCTCACTCTCTCTCTCTCTCTCTTTGTGTCTCTCTGTCTCAGGTACAGAGGCGAGGGAGTCACCCTATCTCCACCCAGGCACCATGGAGATGTACAGGGAGAGAGCAGGCGTGGGAGGAGGAGGAGGAGGAGGAGGGGGAGGGGGAGGCTCCAGCGGGCGGGGGAGGAGTGGACGGGAGTCTCCGCGGTCGGCCATGTCCTCGGCACAGCACAGGTGCAGCCAGAGGCAGAGCCTCAAGCAGCAGCTGCTCTCATCTCTGATGATGGAGACAGGCAACTTCAGGCCTGACTCACTAGTTACTGATAGATGTGTGTGTATGTGTGCGTGCAGGTTCCACCTGGCTGGAGACCACGGGGCTCTCACCTGTTCCCACCTGCAGAGCTACGACCCCGACCGGGCGCTCACAGACTACATCTCCAGGCTGGAGGCGCTGCAGAGGAGGCTGGGGAGTGTGACATCAGGTACCACACACACACACACACACACACACACACACACACACACACACACACCATCATAGTATCTATGGTAGGCATCATAGTGTCACCTTGTGAATGTTTCTTACATTTTTATTAACGCTTTTTAGACATTCTATGGAAGCAACAATATCTGCTGATCCAGTGCAAAGCACAGTTATTATGAATGAACCCAAATAAATGTAATTATTAAATAAATGAATGTCTTTTTCCCCTTATGGACCTTTTTTGTTTTGGACTGTTAATAGCAACATAACCATCAAGAACCCTAACTATCGAGGCAAATGATATACAACTATTGCTTATGCATCTCTTATGCAAAGTAATTTGCATTGAAATGTCCCATAAGATATTAAAGGGACAGCACGTCGGTGCTCTAAAAGTTGCAGTTTTTCACAGGCACAGTTTCTAGTTTTACTTACTGTTGGTTTATTACTTGTGCCTGTAATGCACACTCAAACCTAGTTACACACTGTTTGTCATTCAGGATGTGCTTCCTACTCAGTAACCCATTGTAGCAGCTGCTCTGTTCTTAGTTACAACTGCTCAGGGTCTCACTCCCTCTGATCTCCTCCGCAGGTGCTTCTTCATACGCTCAATTGCACTTTGGCTTGAGGAGGTAGATGCCGTCGAGATCACTTTGGCTTGAAGAAACTCAGTTGCCTTTTCTCGTGCTGAGCTCTGCTGTTTTCTATCCCGTCTGGTGTGGACTGTATCTCGTCCATGTGGACCAAAACACATTTTTTTATTAGCGTACGACATGTTGTATTCAGGCTTTTTGTCCCCGGCACTTGAAAAACAGCGATGTTTGTAATTTAATCTGCCTCTCTGTTGTGGATGAGCTACAATCATGTATATTTGTCAATGCTAATTTAAAGACTTTGTGATTAATTTATATGCTCGTGTCGTATGGGTGGAGCGTTCATGTAAGGAATGTTTGGGTTTCCTGTTCAGGCGGCTGCTACTGGATATTCTACACTACACTGTGTTTTGTTTAGGACAGACAGACTACAGAGGACATTTGTAGAGAACGTATTTTTGTAAAGTGTAGGAGCTTTGAATTTTCTGGGTATTTTGTCAAAAACTGAAATAAAGAGGACTACAATATTTGAAAAAAAAAATAAATGTGTGTGTTTTCATTGCTTCTGATAAGAAAATGAGGAACCCAGGAATCCTTTTGGGATATTTCTTTTATTGGAAAATAAGTCATCTTTACACTGTTTGTACCAACAGGTGATTAAGGCTGTCGCATTGAGATTCATCTGGTAAAATCCAGTTTAACTCTCAACAGGTTGTAAGGGCTGAGTATCAAACGATTTTTTCAGCATTTTTATCTTGAATGTTTTGAACAAAAAAAAAAAAGCAGTTTTTAATCTGGAGCACAACAACCAAAGTCAAAATCAAACTTTCTGGAAAGAGACAAAAAAAACAAAAAGTCAGGGCCCCTCATATACACAGGTAATCTTAAAAGAAGCACCTTTACTTCCTGTCTTTAAATATAGGACAATCTGGATGGCAGCGTTTTCAGTCATTACCTAATAATTTAGAGCTTTTTGAGGGGTTTCACATTCCTCTAGCTCTGCAGAAACTTTCCACCGCACTGCTTCCCTGTCCCCACTAGGGGCCGCCAAAGCTTAAAGTGGCCTTTCCCATTTCATATGTGCATTCAGTTGGGACAATTGATGATGATAATTTCGACACATTACATTCAATGAATGTCATTTTTTTACAGTCTGGGTTATTATTCATGGTGTCAACTCCAATAAAACCCCTCGTGTCTGCATCGTCGGGCCTGACCTGTGTTAGAAAAGTGCTTAAACAATCTTAACCTTAAACAGCCTAAAACCTAAAGGGATTGAAAAGAAAACACTAAAATCATATTGATGAAAGTAAAACAAAAATCAGACAAAAAAATGGCAGGAGATCTCATTTCTGATGCAGGAGTAACGGAAGAATCATAAAAATGGTTCCTTAAGCATTAAAAACAGCAGTTATTGCTTCCATTTCCATTATATTTGGTTTACAACGTACAGCTTAAATCGTCTTAGAAGGACTCTGGGGAGAAATTTGTGATTGCACTTGAGAAAATCCATCAGCGTAAATGAGCAGGAAGCAGAAACAACGATGTCAGGTGCCCAATTCAGCGCTGACCATTTCTACTCTGAAGAATTCACATTGTGAACATTAGCATCTGTGTCCATACACAGTCTTACACACTCATATGGTGTGGTTACCTCTGGGAAACACAAGATTGAGAACATAACGTTGACATCCAAGGAGGAAAAGAGGAGAGCAGAGCAGAGTGAATTCATCCAAATTGGAGTCCCAGGTGTAGGAGCGGCTCCTCTCACTGCTTCCTCCTCTTGTACTTGATGACGGGGTTGTTGGGGGTGTGAATCATGGTGGTGTAGTTGATGGTGGGGAAGTAACCGTCCACCAGGTCGAAGTCGTACAGGCGCAGCATGGTGGACCAGATGGTTTTGATCTGGACGTAGGCGAAGTTCTCCCCGATGCAGCGGTGGCGGCCTGAGGGGCAGACAGTCAAACGTCACATCCTTGTTACATGCTATGAATGATACTGGAGGGATAATATATATGTTTTTTTATTTTGCAAAAACATTTAGCATTTGTGACACTCTGACCCATTAAGTCATGAAACTGGTTGGAATTATGCAGCAGCTCTATGGTCGATTATTGGCTGCAGCTTTGTTTGTTACATTTCATATTGTAGCATTCAGCGTGAGACGTTCAGGAGCTGTCTGGGATTTTGAGCTACCTCCCAGACAGGTGAACGATCCCTTTATTTACTTCTTTCTATTCATGGGTTCTTTTCTATTAACAGGCTGGATTTAGGAAATGACCCAGCAGTCTCACCGGCTCCAAACGGCACATAGGCGAACTTCTCCCCGTTAGCCGGGCTGTCGCCCAGGTAGCGCTCAGGGTCGAAGTCCATCCTGTCCTTCCAGGTGTCGTAGAGCCGGTGGTTGACGGTGGGGGAGACGCAGACCTGGTGGCCCACGGGGATGGTGTACCCTGCCGCTTTCTGAGAGGAGGACGGGGAGGGAGAGCACGGTAAACTAAACAATACTGGATGCTGAAATACAGGAATTCTCTCTTTTGATTGCAAAAAAACGGCTACCGTTATTACTTCTACTATAAGATTTTATCTGTTATCTACTGTTTATTATGATACTGTTAACCATAAACTTTTGTTTTATATTGACTCTTGTATATACTCATATTTTATATATTCTTGTATATTGATATTATACTGATTGTTGTGTCTATCATTAGTTTTCTTATTGTGTATTGTTTACATTCTTATATAATGTTTTATTCTACTGAAAATGTCATTTAAATGTCATTAAAATAACTAAATGTATGTGAATTAATATCTATTATATTTACTGATTATACTGTTAATTCTATTGTTTACAATGTTGTTTATAATATTATGCTACTGGAAATGTAGAAACTACCAACTGCCAACTGCCAACTGCCATGGTTGCCATGGTTGCCATGGTTGCCATGGTTGCTATGGTCGCTATGGTTGACATGGTTGCCACGGTGACGGCAGCAGAGTGAGAGCAGAACGGCTCTGCGATCATAACTGGACAGTAACTAATCAAAAACTATAAAAAATATCAAAATGTTGAAGAGCGAGTCAACAGAGGGGACTTGTGTCAGAACAGTCTCTCTAGGTGAAGGTCAGCCTGAGCTGTAGAAGTTTAAAAACGTCTCAACGTCCGTTTTTGTCCCGTTCATTTCTTATGGGAATTTTTTTCCCTCCAAATAACATTGTGAAACGTTTCTACTCTGTAGAGATATCAAAACAGCAAATTAAGCAATATTACCTGAGGAGAGCGAGCCATCCTCATCATGGTCATGATGGGCGGGCGGAGACGCAGGGTCTCCTTCAGACAGCGCTCCAACAAGCTGAGGTCCTTCAGCTGAGGGACAAGAACACCAGGACACGATCAAGACCCAAACCAGAGGAACGAGGAGCAGATGCTTGGTCCTCTCTCTCTCTCTCTCTCCCTCTCTCTCTCTCTCTTATTATCGTTATCGTTTTGCATCGTCTGACCTGGTCGAAGTCCAGAGGAGGCAGCTCCTCTCCGCACGCGGCCCTCTGCTCGGCGTAGCAGCGCTCCTGCAGAGCTTTGTCCCGGGCCAGGAAGAAGCCCAGCCAGGCGCTGGTGGTGGAGGAGGTGTGCTGGCCCGCCAGCAGGAGGCCGATCAGCATCCCAGCGATCTCGCTGTCGTTCAGGGGGCGTCCGTCCCTACGGGGGGGGCGAGTAAGGTTCAATATTATCTAACTGGAAATCAATAAACTGGTGCAGCCACAGTAAATGCTGGAACACCTCTGATTCATCTCATATTACAGATTCATATCAGATCGAATGTGCAGTATGTGCGAGAAATCACACGGTTTTAGTTGATTTAACGCTCCTAAAATGGCAGGCAAATACAAAATGTTATAATGATGATTTCTAACGACAACTTTGCAACTTCGCAACATCTGTGCCTTCAAAAGCTCCTCTTATGGAGAGTTTCAGGGCTTTTCTGGATAAACGTTTTTCTAGATAAAAGTCTCAACTTTTACAACTGTACAACTTTTACAACAATTGTATATATTATTACAACTGTATCTCTGCAATTTCATGATTCTAATTACTATTAGTTATTCACTTCACACCATTTTTTAAATACGTTGCTTAGTTTATTTTACACTACTTACTTGTTACTTATTATACTTATTTATTGTACTAGTTATTATTGCTTACTTTAAAACTTATGTATGGACCGTACTTTGCTATAATAAAGTAGATAGCTTATATCATCATCTTATTATTACATCTTTGCACAGACCCTTCTCATACAGTATCTTACTTGTAGGTGGCGTCGATGAGTGTCTGCAGGATGTCGTCCACCTTCTCCTCAGACTTCCTGCGCCTCTGAATCACCTTGAAGAAGATGTTCTTGATCTCTCTGTGAGCTCTGTCCCTCTTCCTACGAAAACAAGGTCACACTCCCGTGACGAACTTCTCGGAACATCTGGAGAAGGTGTGTGGTATCATCCAGATGTGAGGCGGGCCCTACCTGAAGCTGGGCAGGGGCAGCCAGCCGGGCAGGAGCCAGGCGGCGTGGCTGAAGCCTCCGTCCAGGTCTGCGTAGAGCTGGGCCACGCGCTCGTCCAGCATACTGCGGATCTCCTTCCCGTGCAGGCAGCTGCTGGCGGTCAGGATGATCAGCTCGGACAGAGCCTCGAACAGGTCTGGAACCACAACAACGCCACTGAGTATGATACGGTCCGAATGCAGGCTTCAATTTCGAGACTGGTGAGGGCAGGGTCTTACTTTTCTCTCCGCTGTCTCCCCATCTCTGGAAATACTCTATCGTCTCCGCCTCGATGATTTTCACATGCTCCTTGAAGCGAGCGATGTTCAGGCCCGTCTTCAACATCTTCTTTTGCTCCAGAAAGATCTGCAACATGTGGAAGACGGTCAGTGTCACAGCTAGAGATCACACGCAGTAAATAACTCCTAATAGGAGCCGTGAGTGTGAACTCACAGGGTTGGGCACGTCGTAGGCGACCCCTTTGCCGAACACCGGGGTGGTCAGCCTGGAGTAGACGTCCTCGGCGTTCAGGTCCTCGTTCTTGCTGTTGAACATGAGCGTGGCGGCCTCGCTGCCCAGCAGGTAGGTGAAGGTGCTACCCACCATGGTGAAGCTGAACACGGGGCCATACTGCCAGCACGCACAGGGAGAAACACAAAGGTCAGGCCTGAGTCCGTCTGAGCGACGCACGGTCACGTAACCAGAAGCCTCCTCTCTCCGAGCTCAACGGTAACTGCAGCTTTTTAAGCACTTAAAGATTTACTTTTACAGGGATTTTTTTTGCATTTTTTGGGACTTTGTTTTGTACATTTACCCAGGTTGCTTTCTTGTTTAATCCTTTCTCTCTCTAGTCCCCAGAAGTCTGATTAAAACAATCTATATGCCTAAATCTAAAATCTAAAAAGAAATTTACAGTCTATGCATGTGCAAACCTTGTAAACCGTCTGTGTTTTACTCACAGGGCAGAGGAAAATCATTTTTAAGACCAGTTTTTCCCATGACATTTTACCTTTTTTTCTCAGTTTTCAGTCCTGGAACATTGGTCTCTAACTTTACGTATTTTTATGTTCCAGACTTCACTGAAAGTCAGCTAAGAAAAAGACAGTTTTTATTTAAATAGAATAAACTTTCCCAAAGTTTCTTTGTTTGAATTGTTGGGAATATTGAGCACTTTGTTGGTCTACAAGTTGCACCATTTTTGCTGCCTTTTATAAACCTATTGATATGCAAATAGATAGATAGATAGATAGATAGATAGATAGATAGATAGATAGATAGATAGATAGATAGATAGATAGATAGATAGATAGATAGATAGATAGATAGATAGATAGATAGATAGAGCGCTTTACTTACTTTTTCATATGCATTTTCCAGAAACTCAATGGGACTTTTGCCAAATGCAATAGCATGACCCAGGAAGGGGATGCTGGAGGGAATGTAAGGAGGATATTTCTGCAAACAAACAAACAAACGCATGATTACACCCAGACGTATGCAAGGCATCATCCAGTCAGTTTCAGGGTCTTTCCTACTCACCTCGTCCTTCTCTGCGTGCTGTTTGAGCAGCAGCTTGGAGACATATCCCAACATGAGAGTGATGGCAGAAGCAGCCAGAACCACGGAGGTCAGGTTGTCGTTCACCCTGCCCACGGTGTCTCCCAGCAGCCGGCTGCTCATCTCATACAGGTGCATCGACATTTTTTATTTTCTTTTCTTTGCCTCCCAATAAGTTCAATTAGGTGGAGGAGCACGGTCTAATCCGGCTGGGAGTGATGCTCCGGTTCCGCCGTCCTCGGTAATATCTCCAGCGTCTCTCTACCTGTCAATGCTGGTCCCACCCCCCGCCTGACCCACCGAGGCCTCCCATTGGCTGAGCCCGGCGTGTCCGTCAAGCAGCGGCCGCTCTGATTGGCTGCCGCTGTCTGAACCCATGTCTTGCTATATGATGTCACACCTGCAGGAGTAACACGAGCTGCGCCATCGATTGAGAGTTTTCGTTGTCAAAACTGCTTTTATTTGACTTTAAACGTGCAGGAAACAGATTTGAAGAAGTTACTGTCTGTGTTAATTAATTATCCCGGCGTTCAAAGACAACTGATACGGATGCTTAATAACTATTAAGCAGCGAGTTTGCTGTGTTTTTAATCCATGTGACCTATTTGCATAGTGGGAAATTTGTCATTTTCATTCCTAGCAAAAGCTTGATGATGCTTTACTGTAAGTTTTTAATATATAAATTATTGAATAAATACACTCATAGTGCATAATGCTCTGCAGCTCTTGAAAAGTAGTGATTTTATCAGCGATCCAAACTCTAAAAACCCCAAATAGCTGCACAACTTGAGCACCATTTCATAGTTAATTGGTCATTTATAGGCATGCATAATGTATTCAGTGGGATTGCCATGTCCATGAGTGACTTTTAATGCTGAAATCATTAGACTGGTCCTGGTCTGTTTCTGACCTGACTTAGTTTGATTAACTGTCCTGAATCTTGAAAAGCTGCACAATTGAAGCATTTTTTGTAAAACATGCTGGGCACAACACACACTACTTTCTACTGCAAATCAGCCAAACTCAATACTTGCCCCTCCTATTTATATCTGTTACAACTGCTGAATACAGACTTCTTATCCTGTATATTTATAGGGGGGAGGAAATCCATGGAAGACAAACCACCAGTGCATTCTCATTCATACAGAAACCAGTTTATTAAAACAAGACATTAAATAAACATATTTACACGCGATCAAAGTACATAACACGTCAGACAGACAGTGTGAAGGTGTGATGCATGGAAGGAGGCGCCCGTGGGGGACACGTCGGGGTTGCTGCAGTGGGATGAGTTGGGAGGAACAGCCTGCAGAGGGATCTTTGGCAGCTCAGGTTCACCCAGCACCTTTTCAGCCGTAGGCGTACTTGTCTGTTACGCTTTTATCGTTCGGAGTCATCTGTCCACTCAGCTTCATCAGGAGTTTCACAATAAGGCCGGCCTGGAGAGAACAAAGAGGAGAGGTGGCGTTATTCATTATTCTCATTTATCATTGTAAGTTATTGTACTTTCTGATGATTGTGAGGACATCATATCCAAAGAACTTGGTATTTAAAAACCAAAAAGCAAGGAGATACCTGTTTAGTGTGAACGATGAAGTTCATTTTATTGTCTCCGCTGTGTATCTGGAAGTACTGGTCAGCGTGTCCCAGCTGCCACATGAATGTGCCATACTCTAAACTGATGAGCAGGACCTGGAGGAGACATGAACAGCAATGTCAGCTTACCAGAAATACAATGAGTAGGCAAGACACTGGTATTCACCTCAAGAACTAACTATCAAGAATTATTTTACTTGAACTTTTCACTTGTTTCTTTTAAGTTATCACACTGTAATTTTATTTTAAATGTACTTTGTATTTGACTTATTTATCCATTTAAAGTTCCTTTTATTTATATGGTGCTACAACTTGTCTGAAAAGTACTATACAAGTAAACCTTAACAGAATCAATTCAATACAGTGTCTTAGATGTTAAACACCAGGTATCTGAACCCTTCATTGACAGTCTATGATGTTTAGTTCAATCACAAAACAGTTGTTTTGCTACAGTAAACGTGAGTTTTTGTGCTCCTCTTCTTCAAGCCACTCCATTAAAACTGCTCTCCTGAAGGTGGGACGTATGGAGGCCGTACCTTGGTCTCCATGTTCATGAGGTGCAGCCCTTTGGTGTTGACGCCCACGTAGACGCGGATGACCTTGTGGTTGCTGGCGCTGGCCTTGGTGTAGACCTGCCCGGTGAAGAAGGCGGCTCCGTAGGTGGGGATGTCCCAGCAGTTCTGCAGGAAGAGGCGCTGCAGGTGGTGCATCTCTTTGCTCACCCCCTCACTGGTGCTCAGAGCCTGAGTCAGAGCCAGAGGAGCAGAGAGGAGGCAGTGAGCTGAGCCAGCCAACACCTTTCACTTTAGACAGAGACGACCCCTCACTGGAAAAGCTTGCCTTGTACTCGTGCAGAATCCTGTTGGTCCAGTGGTACGCTTTGCTCTTCACTTTGGATATCGGCACAATTGATTTCAGGTTTTCTTCACTGTTGAAACAGAGAAATGTTCCCTTTTAGTCACACACTGACTGAGAATCTGAAGCGCATCTCTCACTCTGAATCGGAGCTTTACTTGAGAAAGCCTTGCTTGTGCTTCTTGCTCTCGTAGTTTCCGTAGATGATCTGCAGGAGGAGGCTGGCCAGCGTGATCAGCTTGCTGTCTGGAGCGGGGAAGAAGCCCTTCAGGAGGCAGTGACGAGCCTCGTCGAACAGGATGAGGATGGCCAGAGGATCCTCGGCCTGCAGCGTTCAGACGGGTCAGAGCAGAGTGAGACCCGACGCCTGCTGTGAAGCGAGGGGCTCGTTTTAAAAAGCAAAAGGCGGAGTACCTTCTTCTCGACTTCCAGAGGCAGCCGGACGTCCCTGCGGAGGAAGAGCTGCGGCGTCTCCCTCTGGGGGTCCAACACCGTCAGGTCCGTCACGATCTCGGTCCAGATCCGCAGGTGCTGCAGGGGCTTGTGGTACGGCTTCAGCTGCAGGTCTGACACCAGCAAAATGATAGAAGTTACCACAGGGATTCAACCTCTCACTCCTCTGGGGGTGGCAGAGCGGGTCAGGGTGTCCAGCCAGGAGACTCACGGAGGTTCTCGGAGCAGATCCAGATGGTGAAGTACTGCTGGGTCTCCTGGGAGAGCCGCATGCCTTCCATGATCTGCTGCACCGTGGTGTTGTTCCCGTGCTTCAGCTCCACAGAGCGGTACGAGCCGTCCATGCGGTAGATGCGCACCTTCTCGTACTGTTGAGACACACACAGAGGCTGTAAACAATAGCACGTGGAGCAGAGAGAGACGCCTTCACTTTTAGAAATAAAGGAACTGCAGGACAAGTTCAGAGGATGGTGCCACCTAGTGACCATGAGTGTTAGCTACAGAAAAATATGAAGCCTTGACAGTTGCTGCATGTTTAATACATGTTGTCTGCACCAGGAAAAGGGATAAAAAGCTATATAAATCCACATTTGTTATTACTCTGAAAGGATTTTGATTTGTGTGTGTGTGTGTGTCTCTAGGGAAGATAAACTGTGGTCAGCTTCCTGTGTGTGTGTGTGACTCACAGGTTTACTGCTGGCCTGCTGCAGAAGCTTCATCGCCTCCTCCCACTCGTTCTGCTTGTTCTCCTCACACACTTGCAGCGGGGATCTCTTCTGCTGGTCCTCTATGTGCTGTGGGTGTGAGGTTCAACAGCAACGATCAGCGACGACTGCCCAGCAGTGTGACAGCTGCGTCAACACGTACAGCGGCTGCTCTTAAAGGAGGACGTTCAGGCTAAAAGCGTCCGGTAGATCATAGTTTGATCTGCATTGAACAGAGACGGTCGTATAGACGCCCCAGTGACAGGCCTTCATACCCGGTCGATCTCCGGGTGCTGCAGCAGCAGCTGCACGATCTCTGCGTGGCCTCCTCTGGCTGCAAAGTGCAGAGGGGAGCTGAGCTGCCCGTTGAGCAAGTTCGGGTTACAGTTGCCTTTGTCCAGCAGCAGCTTGGTCGCTTCCACTTTACCGTGCCTGAGGGCGACCGGACAGCAAGGCGAAACTCTGAGTCACGATGGACGAGATTACAAAAAAAACTCTGAGGAGAGGAAGAACTCGAGGCGTCTTCAGAGTGCCGGAGCCTCACCAGCACGAGTAGTGAATGGGAGCCCAGTGGTCGCTGTCCAGCTGCTTCACGGAGAAGCCGCTGTCCAGGAGCTTGGACAGCAGCTCCGTGTCTCCTTCACAGGCGCTGCGGTGGAGGGGGAAGTCGTCCACCCACTGCCGGTCCCTGGGGATGAGCGTCGGGACGGTTAGACGTGAGGCGAGGTGAAGCGGAGACACAAAGACACTTAGGACGACGACGCCTTACTTGTCCTCCGCCACACAGTTCGGTCCCTGCTGCCACTTCTCTCTCTTGGGGATCTGGATCTTGGAATAATCGGGCGCTCCGAGGCCAAAATACGGGTTGATGATCACTTTATCCACCTGTGCCATAAAAAAATAAAAGCAGGAATCGCAACCCGGGGTTGTTTTCTCGCATTTGGGAAATAAAAGGCTCACCCTGTTGGTGTACTGCAGATCGGAGCCGTAGAGCGGGTTGAGGATGCACATGTCGGCCTTCTCCAGGGACATCATCTTGCTCTTGATCTCCAGGGCCGTGTAGCCCATGTGCAGCCCCTCGTCGCTCAGCTTGCCCTCGCTGCTGTACGCCGGGTTGCTCACGTTGGTCTTCACCCGCTCCACGGGCGCGGGCCTGAAGAGCGCGGGGATGGCGTGAGGCACGGTGTGCTGCTCCGCCAACCATCTGTGGAGGGAGAGAGAGAGAGAGAGAGAGAGAGAGGGAGGGAGAGAGAGAGAGAGAGCGAGAGGCGGCGTTCACAACCCTGTTTTCACACATCCAGGGTCGGCGGGGGTTGTTGAGACGAGGCTCACTTGTCTAAAGCCAGGAGCATCTTGGAGGTGATGGAGCAGAAGTGAGCGCTGGTCTCGCTGCACACCCGCATGATGTCCTGGAAGCAGTAGAAGCTGGGGCTGCCGGCGCTGTACACAGGCTTGCTGTTGTCTGTACAGAAAGGTGTGGAGATCCGGAGTGAGCACAGCTCCGCACATACCTACAGTGTTTGAAGGTGAATTTTAGTCACCTTTAACGCTGACGGGCACGACGAAAAGCGAAGCCTCTTTCCCTTCATTGTCTCCATCGAGGGGGAATTTCTTCATGTGCACCACACGCTTCCCTGAAACCAAAAGATTACATCTAAATCAGTCCCAAAACTTCCGAATTCGGTGCAAAGGTAAGACGTGTTCCCACGCTCACCTATGAAGCCCTGGTTATTAGATATGGGTCGGATTGTTTCGTCAACATAATCCAATATGGATTTGGATTTGTCTCCTCCTGCTTGGATCTTCGTCGCCAGGAGAACTTTCTTCCTTTTCTTCTCCTTCCCCTCCAAAGGCACCTCAATCAGCAGGATCTTAACGGGAGCCAGAAGAAACAAGCACATAAGAACTACACAAAATCCGTAGGTAGTAATTGATAAAATCTAAAACTAAATAAATGAAGTACCCTTTATAACCATCTCGACTATATACGACAACGGTACCTCATAGGCTTTGGCTCGGTACTCCTTTGAGCTCAGACTGACTTGACTCTTTGGGCGAATGACAGCCACAAACACATCCTCGAGGCTGTCCTCGTTGCCCATGCTGCCGATAGTGACTCAGTCCCGACCGAATGTTGCACATAAGGGCCAGATGCTGTGCAGAGGCATCCCTGAAACACATGGCAGGGAGAGAAAATGTTAAAAAAACAAACAAACAAAAAACAGGAAATCCAGACAGAACACAAGCACACATGTTTGGGTTGACGACAGACTCTTACCTGCCCCTAGGTGAAAGTATGAGAGTGAATGGTGTTTGTGTGTGTGTGTGTGTGTGTGTGTGTGTGTGTGTGTGTGTGTGTGTGTGTGTGTGTGTGTGTGTGTGTGTGTGTGTGTGTGTGTGTGTGTGTGTGTCCTGTGATGGACAGGTAACCTGTCACTTATGCGGACTTAGAGATAGAGTCCAGTAGGCCCCTGTGGCACAAAGCAGGTAAGATAATGAATGGATCTAATCAGTAACTTTACATAGTGTCGTAATACTTCGATAATATCAGACAAAGTCTGCACAATGGAACTAGAACATTCAAATTATTTCTGTCTAGGTTTAAGATACCGTTAGATTTGGATTTCTTCAAGTAAGTCGCTTTTGCTTTCATATCATTCGTGACAGGATCAGACAGATACAATGTGCTGGATCATTACTTTTTCTTAATGTCATTTCTCACAAAAATCTCACATTAGATGGGTCTGCTAGGTAATTAGAACATTCATGGACCCTTATTTGATCCTTTTCAAAGTACATACAAGTATACATATAATAAAGATGAGATATATTCATGTAATTCTGATGTTTATCTCGGTTATATGCAACACAGTGCTGGCTGCAGGTTTTACCAGCTTCCCTATAGCATATACATCGTAAATCGCATTTGTATAAAACACAAAACAAACCAAACGGAGTCGAATAAAAGGCTGTCAGACCTTGGCGTCCACCTCAGTTCAGAAATCAACTTGTTGAGTTCAGAGGGGGTCCCGCCCCGGAAACCAAACACTCGGCTATATTTAAACATATATCACACTCTCTGCGTTACACCGTATATTTCTGAGAGATGTTTCCTCTCCACCAGATCTGCTTTGTCGTCTTCATGCCCGCAAAACGAAACTTTTTGACCGGAATCAGCAGCCGTAGCCGGGATGCTACGCTCACCAGAAACTCACCGAGAGCGACGTGACTTCTGGTCAAACGAGCAGCTCTTCCAGGCGCTTGCTTGTCTTTGTGTCGGCTTGTTTGACGCCCCGCGGGCGCGGACGGTGTTCCGGGTAAACTCCCAGGGACAGAGACCGGGGGTGAAGTTGTGGTGACCCAGCAGGGCCTGTGGGTTTGGGGCAGGTCTGTGTTTGACTGCTCCGTAGAGACAAAACAGTGGAGTCGCGTTACGTCCGCAGAGCGGCCAGGAAAGCGCGACAACAGCGACACCTGGTGGCGAGGGGGACTCACTGCAAGCCCCCATAGACATACTGCACATGAATGGACAGATTATGATTATATACTGTACTTCTTCCTATTACTATTATTTACCGTGAATATTCTGTGTTGATTTGGAATTGTGTATCTGTTGAGTATTGTATATTTGATGTCGTTTGTGTCAGTTTGGCTGTTGGACTGAACACATACTTTGTGCATAAATAACGTACTCATCTTATTGAAATTGATACATACAAACTTAATGAAACTCCTAGTTGCTACATGTGCCTCTCTGTGTTGCTAGTTGATGGCAAATGGCAGACTGACAAGTTTTGCCCAAGATAATCAAAGTAATAGCACTTACAGAGTATGTTTAGCAACCTACAGCAGCTTGCCACAATGTCCGAAGTTTATCTTCATGGTCTTTTATCCTCAACCAGGGGGCCTCCTCCTCCTCCTCCTCCTGGAGGTGCCTTGAGTTGGCATTAGTCATCTCCAGGTCTGCTTCCTGCTTATCATGCGCGCTTGCTTCCTCCTCATCAGTATAATACAGATCCAGGATGCAGACTCCAGATCTCCTTTGTTCTCCATGACCTAGTAACCCCTTGGACCAAGCAGAATATAATCAGGCACAGAGCCCCTCTCAGCATACACGGCCTCACTCGTCTCAGGTGACCTCAGTATGGGACAAGAAATCAGAGGGTGTCTCCATTCCTTCTTTCAGACAGCACATTGTGAACCATTATTAAATTATTAGCCATGCCACGTGTGTGGACTAGTGGCTTGAGATAGGCTTCACAAAAGTCTTGCAAAAAAATGTTTATTTACTAGGAAAAATAAGCAAAAATCACTTCTCCATGTATTTGTGGAACAAGCTCTAGTTGAGTCAATTAATTGAAAGGGTTATTTAAGTGTAGTGTTTCTTAGCACCTGCACAAAAATGCCTTCTGTGGCACTAGAAATAAAACGGTGGTAATTTCCAGCAAATAACTTGATTCAATATCTTGCCTTTCATTACTTGATTCTCTTAGTATAGCTTATTATATCTCCTTAATTTATCTATAGCTGTGTGAAACGTGAGTTGAACCTGGCACCTTGTTTTTGGCACCTCAAGTTCCCAAAACAGTGAATGAAACAGGAATTGCATTAAGTACTAGTATAACAGTATGATTAGTTTTACTTTCCACTCCATTCAGCCTTCACGGTTTGTTTACGTTGTGCTAGAAATACAAGTTCAATCACAATCCATGACCCTGTAGGTATGAACAATTCTATTTCCTCTTCATTGTCCTACACCCGTGTGGTATCTGGTCACCCATACTGGTTTTGAGGGTGTGGGGATCAAGCACTCAGACACAAAGATACTCTGCTCTTGCTCACAGGCTGTGGCCTGAGCCTGCTGCTGCAGCAGTGCAGCTGGGACAGCTCCCCTCGACCAATCAGCACACAGCAGGCGTGAGTCACTTCCTTGTGTTTGCTTCCTTTTTTGGCAGGAGGGGGCTGTCCTGTTTTGACAAGGGAGGAAAATGGTGGAAAGCAGAGTCAGACGGCTCCAGTAGACAGAGGGACATCGACTGCTTTCTCTCTGGTGAGTACATGTCTGCAGTGTCTACGACTGTTTAATCTGTGATGGGGGCTGATGGTGGATCTGGGTGTGGTGCAGGAACCAGCTGGGACTGACTGCAATTGATCCACATGTTTGGATGAGTGTGTGTGTGTGTGTGTGTGGTTGAGAATCAGGAAATGAAAAACAAACATTATAACAAACAAAGCAACACATCCACAGTGATGGTGCGAAGTCCCAAACATTCACTGGAAGGCATGAAGATTCTTAAAGATGGCACAGGGGAAGTCGTGACCTGTCGTCATTTGTTTATTTCCAGTATTTGCTCTGTTACTACAGAGTCACACCCACTGCTGTACTTCAGTAATTGGTGTGCAGAGCAGCATGAGCAGGGTTGAATAATGCCAAAACTATGGAAGAAATGCAGTACAGTTGTATGTCTGTCAGTCTGTGGGCTCTCAATACGGTGGATTTCTGATCTGTGATTCTGCAGGACTTCATGATTCCCTGCTTCAGCTCCTCACATCCTTAGCTTTCATTTTTCCAACACCTGCCAATTTGTGGCAGAGCAAAAACATGTTTGTCTGGAGCAAATATGGACTCTGATGAAAGATACGTGGCAGAGATGTTGAATATTTATCATTCACTTGTTTTTGAAACTGAAACATATGTGATGTGATTCCAGCCTCTCAGGTTATGAATATATCAATAATATATTTTAATGTCAAATTGGGCCTTAGAAACCTCTAATATTACTATTATCTTCTGATGAATCAATAAAACAAAGGTACAGAGTCCATCCAATGAGATATACTAGCAAAAAGATATATTTTGTGTCCACATTTTAACAATGCAAGTGAACAAGATAGTCATTGACAGGATCATTTATGAGATGATTCAAGTGCTGAGAGTGGGTGGGTCAATTGTCCAAATTATCCCTTTACAAGGGGCTTAAAACTTATCTATGTTAGAAAGTTCAAATTGATGATGCTCGGATAACAACAGTACCTAATATAAAATATCAAGTTGATGCTTCAAAAAGTAGAGGTAGACCATCAATAGAACCTAATATAGTTATACAGTGAACAATTACATGAATTCTAAACTCTTTATACAAAATCAACAGACAAGTCACTGCCACGACTTAATGATCTTGTACCCTCGCCCCCTCGTACAGAGGTTTTATTAATCTTTAATGAAGGTACAGTACTCATAACTCAGGTTTCTTTTGGCCTTGTTTCGTCCCCCAGGCACATGTTAACGCTCTTTGTATCACAGACAACAGAAGCCCACACTGAGACCTGTTGTAGTAACACAAGAGTGTAAGACGACACCTACAACTTGTGTGCAGCAGCTGGTGACATGTGGGCTGTAGTACCATCACCCTGTGACTTCCCCATGGGCAAAGTTGTTCCTAGCATCTGAGACCCTCTGAGGTCTCAGATGCTAAAGAAGGTTAAATGATAGTGTCTAAAAACAAGATAGAAAGACTAAATCTGAGGAAAAAGGTTACTCAAAACAAGTGAAATTGCTGTAACAGTCACTGGAGCAAGATGATTACACTGGGCAAGATTTCTTTAAATAAGATTGAAGATTATAGTGTAAAATTAAACACTATAAATTCTATCTAATCTAATGCTTCTAAATATCTCTGTATGGCTTTAAATGGGCCAACTGAGCCTCAGGGGGAGTGTGGTCATCTTTGGAGCAGAAGGTCGGTGGTTCAGTCCCAGCCCAGCAACAGTCTACATGTTGATGTGTCCTTGGGAAAGATCCAGAACCTCAAATAGCCTTTGATGCTGATTCAACAGATCTGAATGTGGGTGAATGGAATGATTAAAGCAGATGGACCATGTAGGGTCGCCTCTGCCACAATGTATGAATGGGTGAATGTGAAAAGCACTATATAAGAACCAGTCTATGTTTGTTGGGGGGGGGGGGTTGGTAAGAAGCTAAAAGTTTCTGTCTTATCTCTCCAGACTCAGATTGTGAAGATTAGTGTGGCAGAAGAGAAGCTGTGACCATGGCCGATGCAGAGAAGATCAAGAAGACCGCAGCCAAGGTGCTGTGCTGTGTGGAGAAGGTCTCCTCCTTCGCCTCCTCCATCGACCCCATCTTCGGTGTGGTCTCCTCCCTCGTCGGGGTGGCTCGCAAGGGACTGATCACCGAGGAGGGCCACCCTCTGGACAAGGACTTCCAGGAGATCCACTCCAAGCTGGAGAGCATCTCAGAAAAGAACCACCAGTGCCTGAGGAAGATCCGCATCGACGAGGTGAATGAAACCTACGGCAAGCACGAGGAGTTCATCAAGCACCAGTACAACGCCTTCAACAACATGGTGGCGCAGGTGAAGAAGGATCCGGACAACACCCAGCGCTACATGGCGAACTTTGAGAAGATTTACGAGAGGGACAAGAGCGACCTGAGTCTGGACGTGTACTACCGGGGTGTGATGGGCACCTCTCTGCTGTTTGGGAGACCCCTGCTGAAGGTGTACCTGGACAACTGCGACGGCGACCGGGAGATCATGGAGCGCCGCTGTTCCCACATCGCGCACCTGTTCCACATGGGCCTCATCGCCCTCATGGCCTACACCGCCGTCACGGAGGACGACGAAGACGAGGTGCGGGAGAAGTGGGCCAAGAGGGTGGAGGACATCCAGAGGAAGATGCAGGAGATACTCAGCCAGTGCAAAGAAAAAACTTCCTGAACACGGTCCAGCAGGGAGAGAGTCTGCTGGAAACACTGGGACCAATCTTTACTCTCAGCTGTGGAAAAGTAAAAATATGCATCATGTTAAAACAGACATACAACATATATATGTGTGTATAAATAATACCAAAGCTGTTGTATCAGAGTTTCAGTTATAGTATCAATATTGTGTGTTTTGATGCTTTATAGAGAGCACTATCTGCTTCAGCTGCTTTGTTTCACAGTACAAGCTGCTGAAGTTTTGTACAGTCTCTTCTATTAAAATATTTTAGTTGACTATATGTCTGAAGTTCATTTATTCATGTCATGACCATGCATCAAATTCTTGAGCTGTCTGGGTCGTGTTAAGAGACCTGAGGTCAGATCGGTTAGGTTTAAGCTAAGCTAACAGCCGATTAGCTTAGATTAGCTTAGCAAAACTGCTTACAGAGGGGCTAACTACAACTGTTCTTAACTATACTCATTTAAGGGTTACATTTTAATATATAAAATACATATTGCTATATTTTTTATTTAAATCAAAATGCATTTAATGAGCAGATTATGGAGTAGCTTCTGGCTTTAGCCACTGTTACCGATGTGCTAAATGCTCAGAGCTAAGTAAATATCAGATCAGAATCAGAAATCTGAATAGTTCATTGATCCCTGGAGGGAGTTTTGGTGTATTACATTTCCTCCTTGAGAACAAACGCGCAGAACAAAATAGGAAGGAAAAAATTACTCAAAATATAAAGAGTTACAAAACTATAAAAAGAAAAAAGGGGGAAATAAAGAGTCTGACTCAATACATCTCCTCCTTGAAAACACATAACTGTAAATTCTAGCTTTTTTTTATCCGTAAATGAATAAAAGGAGCAATATTTTCATGATTGAGCAGGCACATTATCTTATACAGACGTAGCAAATACCTGAAAGCTAAAACAGAAAAATGGATTTCACATTTTAGGTCAGAAATTGTAGAAAATCTGAGTGTTGAGCTGACATTATACAGACCTTCGTTATGTTCTAAGAGATGTTTGGAGATGCTCAGACTGTGGTGAATTTCTCTCACACACTTTTTTTTAAACAGTAGATTTTCATAAAAACACTGGCACTTTGGCATGATCTAGTGGGGGAATAAAGAACTACACATGGACCCCCAGCTGCAGCGTGATCAATTGATCAAACTCCAAATTTGTATTCTTTGCTCCCTAAGCGATATTATTATGTAAAGAGCCAAACAAACATTATTCAACAGGACAAGGACACAAATATCCTGTAATATTTGTCCACAGTGATAAGAGATAAATCTGGACTGGAAACCATCTGCAGACTTTTCCATGTACTGTATACACACACACACACACACACACACTCCAAGATGATCTCTGAGGTAGCTGAAGGGGTTATTTCAAATCACTATAAACAGTCAAGTGACTAAAAGTTGATGGTAACAGATTTGTGCATGTCAGGTCGCTTAAAAGCTTCCACGGCCTCATTAAAGTTTCATGATGTTGTGCATTTGTGTTGTGTCTAGGTGGCTCGGACTTACTTACAGCAGAGAGGAGAGGAGGGTTTCATTAAGTGTCATCAGAGAAAGATGGTGAAGTGGGAGAGGAAGTGGAGGAAGGGCAGCCTGCCCATGAGCCTCCGGCGTCGAGTTTGTGAGGAGAAAGACAGAACTGGACAGCAGCTGTGTCTGCTGGAAGTGGAAATTGATCACAGTGATCTGGTTTCACGCCTCTCTCACTTCATTGTTCTTTTGTTCTGAGAGATTTGCATATTCACGTATGCATAAACAGTGGCTTTGACAATATAATGATATGTGCAAATAATGCAATAATGTGTAAGTTGCTTCATATCCAAAGCTGGGTCGAGTTTTCCTTCGGATATTCTTACTTCACATTATCAACACACGCTGTTTTCTTTTGGAAGGGCTGTGTTTACCTGGTGGATAAGAAACCGTGTGGGAACACGCTCAGCTGTAATTGATGCACACAGGCACCTGCTGTGGCAAACAAACAAACCAGATGATTAAAGTATGTTAAACGGTTATTTTGTCCAGTGAACTGGACAGAAACCCTGTCCAGGAGCTCGGCACCGGCACCTCATCGAGCAGAGTTTTGTATTTTTGATACGTTTCTGAAAGCACAATAAGTGGGAGTGATGAAACACATGCCCCTCACACACAAACGCACCCCTCTGCTCCCACCCCTGCTCTGTAACGTGGAGCTCAGCTGGTCCTCTGTGGTATTTCCCACAATAATACCCCAGGTCGACACACTGACTCTGTCATTTTTTTGCCCCTGACCCCTCCACTCCTCTCCTCTCCTCTCCCTCTCTCTCTCTTACTCTCTCTCTTTCTGTCCCTGGGCATCCGGAGCAGACTGAGGAAGAACACCTTCTGGTTTCAGGTACAGATCTCAGCGGGCGAGTGGAGCACATCGGCGGGTTTGACACAGCAGCTGTCGGTGGTTTGGCTCAGTTTTGGGATTAGAAAGGTTTTAATCCTGCCTTTGAAAAGGCACCGAGGGGTGAACCGAGGTCAGCACCTCGGCCTGGACCAGGCATCGAATAGTTTCCACTGTTTGGTGCCTGTGGTGGTCGACACACTTTCATTAGGAGGGGACGTTTGTTGTTTTTAATTCTTCAAAGAAATTTAGTTTTACGGTTTAATCTGCTTTAATCTTTAATCATCTGTATCAGCACTACAATGAGGCTTTTTAGAGTAATTTCTCAGGACTTCGACCTCCTGGCTGGGAAAATGCTCCATGAGATCAGACTGTTTGCAAATACTGGAGAGACTTCTACGGGTTCTGTCTGAGGAAAGTCATACGTAAAATATCTATCGAGCAGTCCACACGTTAAGTATGCTTTGATACTGAACTCTCTTTGCTCTGTTGAGCAGTTGAAGTGTATCATTTCTGCACTGGCTGATAAAATGACTTTCTTGCAGATCCAGATCTCATCAGACATGACGACAATGCGGAAGATGTTGATTGAGCTGTTGGTACTCGTGGGGTGAGTAACTTGGAAATATACTTCATTGATAACACAGGATAAACAGGATAAACATTCCTCTCTATGTAAAATATAGACTCATACAGCAGTTCATCAACAGATACATATCTGGACATAAAAAAATGCACTTTAAAACTGAAATATTCGCACATACTGAAGGTTTCCCAAAGAATACAGACTAAGACAAAGGCAACCTAATAGCAGCATGGTTCCTGAACATCCAAGAAAAGACAGAAATTACTGCAAATTGAGAGAAAAAGTTGAATATCTTTGAAAGCTTGAGTTGTCCTGAGCAATTCTTGTCACTCTATCATAATATCTAAGCTCATAAGAGATAGATAGATAGATTATGATTAAGAAATTCTTCTTTTCTTATTTCTTATATACCTTTTCTTATTTCTTATATACCTTTACTAGAAATGTAAAGCAAATGTAACATCAACAATTTCCTGCCTTTGTTTATCAAAGTATTTTGATTTTTGATTTTGATTACAGATGAATGAAACTGGGTAAATGTGAGATGTGGGATATTGTAAGATGTAGTGTGTAAGTGTGCTCTGTAACAACTTGTCTGGATAGTAAGTGAAAATGTCCTGGAGAATGATTTCAAGAAAGGAGTGCGAACCCTGAATAACTGGCAAGATTGGGTGTAATCTCAAACTTTAATACCTCATTTGTACATGAATTAAGTAGTGCTTACTACTCCAAAGCTTATTCAAATCTAAGATTTCAAGTTCAAGTTCAAGTAGAACAGTTAAAAAGTACTTGTGCTTCGATTATTGTTCTTCGATTATCCTCTTGTAGATCATGAACACTCCTCTCCACACAAACATCTCCATGACAACCTGAAATATTACCATCACATACTTTCCTCTGACAAATCTCGATCGTGTCTCAGAATGGTAGGTTTCAGTCATGGTGCCATCCAGAGACCCGACTACGACGACACTCCCACCCCCGAGTTCCTCAACCCATCCTGGATGTCCAGCATCCCCGATGATCAGCCGCTGTCTGAGGTCTCCATGCCTGGGACTCACAACACCATGGCCCTGTACGGGGGCGTGTACGCTGAGTGCCAGACCTGGAGCTTGGCCCTGCAGCTCCGCGCCGGCGTCCGCTTCCTGGACGTCCGTGTCCGTCACGTCAACGGGAACCTGACCATCCACCACGGCGTGTCCTACCAGCGGGCGCACTTTGGCCACGTGCTGGAAGGGGTGGTCGACTTCCTGCAGGAGCATCCCAGCGAGACGGTGCTGATGAGAGTGAAGGAGGAGTTCAGCGAGACGGGGGACATCTACGGCGCCGTGGTGGACTACATCCACCGCTACGCAAACTGGGACATGCTGTGGCACAGCCGACTGGTTCCCACCATGGCCGAGGCCAGGGGCAAGATCATCATCATGCAGGAGTTTGCTGGGCCAGACCTGGGGATGCGCTACGGCTCCATGGACATAGCTGATGACTGGAAGGTACGAAGGCAGCGTACACGCTCCTGTTTCACGTTTGGAAAAAGTTTCATGGATTAGCAAATGTGCATTAAGTCTTATCAATGTGTGTTATCAATGTGTGGTTGCCAGATAAGCATGAAAGGGCACCAGATCTGTGCTAAAGTGGAGTCCTAAAGTCCTACACCATACATGAAATTGTAAAAGGGGCTTCTAAAATAGTATTTAAGGTACTTCTAATAAAACCATAGTTTCTATGCCGACCCCAGAGAGCGAGGGTAAACGCTCTATTCAACCATTCGAGGTCTCAGGCTGAGATAAGGGTTCTGTGATTCATCTGTTTGAGTTTGAGTTGTTATATAACACCCTCCAGCAAGCGTGTGCACAGGTGCCTGTGCTTGAAATTCTCGTAGATTCTTGAATTTTGTCAGATCCCATATAAAAGTACACAAAAATACCATCTCTTTTACTGTGATAAAAAATGTTTATGCAAAAAAATCATAGTCGTAAGGTGCTGGAAAGCTTTGCAAATGGACCTGAAAAGTGTTTGGAAAGCAGTTGGATTTGATCTAAAGCCAGCAATGGTGATAGAAGAACTCCATAACTACATCTTGACAAGCAAATACATCATGGTATTAGGATCAAACTCTTTTCCACATACATTCGAAAGGGTGTTATAGTCTTAAACTGCCAGTGCTGCATTACAAGGAATCTATAAAAGTACCTAACAGGTTCTGCGTTTTCTGTTCCCTACAGGTACCGACCCTTCTGAACGTGGAGGAGAAATGGCAGAGTGTCTATGACCACCTGGAGGTTGCACCTACAGGAGACCTGTCCCAGATTTTCCTCACTTTCAGCAGCGGAGCTGGCGTGTTCGCTTATCCCAGAGCTGTCGCCCAGCGCGTCCATCCACAGCTGTATAACTACCTGAGGTCCAAGACCGACCTGAACCAGCGTCTTGGAATCATCTGCATGGACTTCCCAGCTGCTCCCATGATTCAGATGATCATTGACTTCCAGCTGAGGGAGAGGGCAAAGAGGGATCTGCCTCCTAACCCAGCGGCTAGGAGGGCAACCATGACCTATGCGATGTCTACACTGAGAAGGAGGCTGATCGGACATTAGGAACATTTGGCCACAGTCAGTGAGGAACGTAAACCAATGTGTAAACTTCACTGTAACCAACCGCATCAAAATAAATCAGGAATGAGGCAACATGCTCTGGAAACTGCAAGTGTGGGTTTTTATGGCTGCTTTGTCCAGTTTTCTATCCATCCATGCATATTTGTGTAAGGGCACGGGCAGCAGTGATACCAGAGACAAAGATGGTGGCAGCAGGAAACAAGTCGAACTGCAACTGTCACTGTTGTGTCAAAACACAGTGTTTGTTCTGTGTCAACACTTCCACACATCATACTGTGTGTGTGTATGTGTGTGTGTGTGTGTGTGTGTGTGTGTGTGTGTGTGTGTGTGTGTGTGTGATCTACATACTCTGTTTACTTGTAGCAATGCAGCTGCAGAATTGCAGCTCTCAATCAATAGTGGTGAATGTGCTGTCATCACATGTATATAAATATATGCATACACACACACCATATATACCTTTACATATAATTTATAAATATTAAATTGTGCAGCACAGTACAGACCAACACAACATGACTGGTCATGCACTTGCAGATTATTTGTATCAGATGTAAGATAAGGTTGTGATGTTTCCTGTGCTGTGGGTGTGCGGAAGAAGCTGTTGAAATATCTTAACATGTCCCAACATCCTGCCGCTCAAACAGCGAGAAATGTTGACAAGACTGAGAGTTTGTTCTGAGGTGACCAACAACAAGTCAAGCGTCGCTCTCTGAAGGAATAAACAGGCGAAAAGGTTTCCATTCAGAGCTGGAGAGGTACAACACAACATAGTAACTTCAGCTGCAGCTCATTTCATTGTCTGTGCATTGCTATGACCAAACTCCTGAGTTTGTCCTTTCTTACAGACATGGAGGCGTCTTCTGAGCAACAACTCGGGTCTCAAGGTGTCGTGAAAACTGCCTTGTCTGGTGAGAAACCCGTCACATTTTTGTCTGCCTTGCTTATAGTTTCAGTGTATACACCGAACAACCACACTGAGGCTCTTCCTCCCCCCTCTGCCTTTTTCACAGCTGTGCTGAATATCATTTGGTGGATGGCTATGATTGCATCAATAGCTTATGGTGGGTCACTTTGAAAACAAATGTTGTGACAGCATATGTTTTTAAATTCATGCTTGTATTCACACGTTTCTGGTTGTGGGCACCCGCATCACAGGGGCAACACATCTACAACGCTGCCCGATTCAGCCCTATATTCCCATCTACCTGATAGTGGCTGGAGCATCCAGCATACTCTCTCTGGTTCTGACCTACACCAGGGGAAGCTGGGAGAACACATGCATCATCATCCTGAGCACAGCCCTCACGGTTCTGCTGCACCTATTCACCTGTGGCTGGTTCATAGCAGGTGGGAGAAAATGTGATGTATTGTGTGTGTGCTGTTGTGTTATCTGTCTAAATTAAACTAGGCTATGGTGTAAAGTAATTGATTATACATATAATGCAGAGTTAACTTAAAATTTCTCCACAGCATGGTACAAGGTTTTAGGGTATTGAAAGTTTGACTGATTCATCAAACTGATTAAATCTGATAAGTACACAGGAGTTTTCTCATTGAGTTACGACCGTTTCACCTTTATCAGAAAAAATAAGCATTTATGTTCATCACTGATAATAACAAGTAAAATTGCTTTCAAGGACTTCAAGTTGACCTTGTCAAGTTTTAATCAAATTCAAACCTCCTGAACTGTTCCCCTACAGGCAGCGTATGGATTTATAGTATATATCCTCCCAACTACTCACCCGGACCGCTGCCCTACTGTCACAAGACGACCTACCTGCTGGCCTTTGTCCTCACCACCCTGACATGGGCGAGTTTGGCTCTGGCATGCCTCTGCGGTTGCATCTTCTCTGCGATGTTGCCCACTTTAAATTTGGGCGACAGCCTGATACCCAGCCGTCACAGTTTCTATGGGTCAATAAGGCGACAACCCCCTACTGGGGATGTGTGACTCCAGTTATTCATTTTTGCGTAGATTTTGAGTCATTCTGCTTGTGTTGACTATTATTTTCATTATCTGCACTGGTTTATTATTTACCAAATGCTACTCAACTGTTTTAATAAACTTGGTTGATACAGTGATGCAACCTTCTTGAAATATACTTTTAATAGTACTGAGATCGCCAAAGTGTCTGCATGTGTGCAAGCCTACGCTTCCCAAATTCTGTCTCGCTATTTTGCAATGGAACAACTTATCTTGATAACACAACCTGTTGATATTGCAATGTTTATTCTGCAGAATTCCTTCAAATCTATAGCAATGTTTAAAGAAATGCATTCTTTGCGCCCCTTATTGCATCTCATATCACGTCTTGAACCAGTAGTTGAAATGCGGAACTTGGTGGTTTCGATGTCAAATAAAGATAAGGTGCCTTAAAATAGTATCTCTGTCTTTTCCTTTGGCAGTTACCACCTAAAAAACACAAATACATAGGTGCAAGTCCTCAAGAAGAATGGTTTGTTTGTTTGTTTGTTTGTTTTAGATTCATGGCAACTGGACTTGTAGATTATTGTTTATTTTTCACATCTGCTTATGCAACATGAACAACAAATGTAACCACCCCCAGCAGTGACGTTACTGTGTGTACTTGCTTGTTGAGCGCACGGATGTATAATGAGATGAAAATGAGATAATGAAAAGAAAGAGAATGAAAAAAAGAAGAAAAAAAAGGAAAGAAAATGAGAAACCATGGTTGAGCGTACTGAAGACGATGACGAGTTTTTAATCAGGCAAAAAAGGAGGCAACATTTTTTTCTTGATAAAATATTTAAATTACAAGTCCAGATAAAAAAGAAGTCAGAAAAAGATAGAGACAGAATCAACGTACAATAAATTAAGAACCAAAATTTTAATTCATTTTTAATTCAGGCTCCTTTCGGGACACCTAACAGAGTTGTTGGGGTCCTTTCAGTACAACGCGACTGACGTTAGCTAGCCGGTTGCTAACATCCATGCCGCTCCAAACTATATCCTGATAGAGGAGTTATTACCTGGTGGAGATCCCAGAGCCTGGAGGCTCTGCTGAGGTTCATCAGTGGTGGGTGTAGATAGAGGCTGTGCAGGTGGTGTCAGGGCGGTGCTGGAGGAACATGTGGAGCCTCAGCCGCCGTGTCCTTCAGGAGCTGCTCCTGCAGCAGCCTCCAGTCAGGAGCTTCTCCATCACTCCTGCTCTGGTCAGTCCGTCTGTCAATGTATTCAGCTATATCTCTCTCTCTCTCTGGCTGTGTCTCTCTGTCTGTCTTTCTCTCTGTGTCCCTCTCTGCCTGTGTCTTTCTCTTTGTCTGTCTTTCTCTCTTTTTGCCTGTGTCTCTGACTATCTGTTTCTGTCTGTGACACCTAGTTTGTCTATGTTTCCATTTCTATGTTTCTCCATCCGTTTAACATAGGCGTTTCTTGCACATTTTGGGAGGTTGCTGAAGCACCTCTAACTTGAATCCCAAGACCCTAAAATTTGAGGGGCTTTTCATACTCTATATCCTTTTTTTAAACAAGCTAGAAACGTGTAAAAACCATACAGTACTTGGTTGAAACAAAAATACGCCCGTGTTAAGCTTTTCTCTCATAAATCTGGGAATGAAGCTCTTTGGGTGCTCAACACCCCTAAACCTCTGATCCTAGAATCGCCCATGCTGTCTAACAAAGGTTTTCTGAAGGATTTCTCAAAATGTGTGCAATTAATGCATTCAAATGAATAAGCAAAAACAAACCGCATGCATGGCTGGGTGAATCAGCACTGCGGCCCCATGCAAAGTAGAGCAAGGGCAAGTTTTGAATGTGGTGTGATCAGGTGACTTCATCCAATAAACAGAGGCTGACGAATGGTGAAAACATACGCCGAGTAGTAATGAAGAATGCAAGTGTGGAAAAGAGGGGTAAAAGGCAGTAAAATGGATTAGTGCAACAATAAATGTTAACTAAAACTACAATGTTCCCACAGAACACAGTGGTGGTGGAGCGCTGGTGGCAGGTGCCCCTATCTAAAGAGGGCAGCCCACCGCGGCTGTACAAGCGGAGACACCGAGTCTACAAGTTGGTTGAGGACACCAAACACCTTCCCAAGGAGAAGATGGAGCTCATCCTGACTCAGACAGTACCGAGTGAGCACCTTTTTCTCTCCTGAAGTTCGTTGCCTCGGCGCTCTGAAGATGACTGACAACTGTGTTGTTGTTGTTGTTGTGGCAGAGCTGGGCGGGCGAGGAGAGACCGTGTTTGTGCAGAAGTCTGTCGGCAGGAACAAGCTGCTGGCCCAGGGCCTGGCGGTGTATCCATCACCAGAGAACAAGCAGAAGTTCGCAGAGGAGTTGAGAGTGTGTATCACGTTTTTCATGATGTCTTTTCTCTGATCTATCACATCATATCGCATCGTAGAGCAGTCGATCATCAATGCTTTGTTTACTAACAGGTTTTGCGTGAAGGGAAAATTGAAGAAAGAGTTCAAACCCGCACAGGACAGTTGGTGAGATACCCCCCCCCATCTTTCTGAGCAGCTCTGCTTGAGTCACAAAACCTAAAGGCATGACGAAAGTTCTCCTTTTCTACAGACAGTGGAAGTCCTGAAACAAACCAAGTTAAAGATAAACCAAATGCCCACAGATGACTTCCAGGTGAATAAAGAGGTGGTGTGCAGGCTGTTTCTCAAGCAGGTAGCTTGTCTTTCCTCTGTTCTTCACTATAATCAGTTTTAGCTGAAGACAGATGTTGAATCTTGAAGTGACCTCTGTGAAACCTCTCCTCAGCTGAGAATGGTTGTGCCTCCTCACGCCTTGACGCTGCCATTTGAGTCAGTGAAGGACGTGGGAGACTACTGGTGTGAAGTCAAGGTGAGAGGTGTTGTGTATTTTCAAACAAATAGCTTGACTTCATTCTGTATTTCTGTTTTTGTCTTGAGAAATACCCTCATGTGTGCCATGTGTCCCATTCTTGCGAACTCAGCATCTCAGTAAGTCCTCAACGTTGACACAAAACGTTGACTCAAAGGTCACCTGAGTGGAGTCTAGATCACTATATCTACACAGCTTGAAAATTAACATGGGAATAAGAACACACTTTCACACAAACAGAATATACATATTTAGAATACAAAATGTGATTAACCATATTCCAATACAGTCACAGTTGAAATCATATTGCTGGAATTGAAAGGATTTGTCACATTTTAGCTCACTTGGTGGAGCAGGTGCCCCATCTCCCTCAGACCTGCTCATTCTCCATGTGTTTAATGTCCCAGGTTAATGGAATAGACACAGTGCGCGTGCCTCTGTCGGTGGCGCCGTACGAGGACCTGTCTGCCAAACACCAACGGCAGCTGAAGCTACAGAGGCAGGCAGCGGCTGCTGCTCCAGAGCCCGAGGCTGTGGAGGAAGCTGCTGTAGAAGCTGAAGCCGCTCATCAGGACTCTGTGAGTCCGGTCGGCCACGCCGGAGCTGCAGCCGCCGAGGAGACGGCCGAGAGCGCAGCGACCAGTCAAGACACGGCGGCGCCTCCAAGTGACAGCCCCAAAAAGGATTAAAGGACAGTGAAGACGAGCTGTCATGGACATTTGTTAAAAGTCATTGTACATGCGTAGAAATGGTCTATCTGTGGTTATTAAAATGTTCATTTTCACCGAGGTTAGTGTCTTCTCATGAACCTGTTCAAATATGGGATGATCATAGGACTTTGGACAAGTGTGTGGGTCCATCCTGAACATGACAGGGTTATTGTAGTTTCAGAACATATCCGTTCTATAACTATAAAAACTACAAATTTGCATTCAAAGGAGCCAAAAAAGGGAAAAGATTTATTCACGGAATTGTAACTGCAAAACACTCGAAACAAAGAGAAGATGGTCAACAAAAAGCATCTCCCAGCACTGTCAAACATGTTAGCCACTGCCCGGGATGAAAGATGACGGTAGTTCTCCTAACGTGTAACAAACCAAGGAGGAATGTGCGGGTCTTAACTCTTATCATTTTTGTCCCGACTCTCTGAACTGTCCCCTAACATTACGGAGAACTTGATCACTGGAAGTTTGAACTTGTTTCCCCGTTGCTAAGATCATCTCGAGGGAACATAGTCTGGAGTGTTCCACATGCTCTGCGGGCGGCGTGTTTCCTAAATGAAATATGGAGGCGATTAATCTCTGGACTGCAGGAATGTTTCTGCCATTCAGCTTTAGCTCTGAGGCAGATCAGGTTGTGCATACTAACGGATGACAACAGTGCCACCACCAGACCAGGGGTATCTACATGCAGGAGCAGCTCGGACATGGGTTCACATATATCTATTTCCAGCTCCTAAAAACAAAAACCACATGGACACAAGATTTTACAGCATTTGTAAAGGCCTAAAGGTGCACTATTCAACAAAGATGGGCAGGTTGGTAGTGTTTAGTTTCACCTTGTTGAGATATAACAAATCCTCGTCTCATTTCAAACGTTCTGGCTCATTAGCAGATAATCCTCACTCATTCAGATAGTTCATTTCCTACTGAAACTCTTTTCAACCACCTAAGAAAAAACATCCAACTTCGTATGAATGCATCTGCCATCCACTCAAAACAACATCTAGACTTGTCAATGGGATTGAATTGCAAACTTAATCTGTAAAGCTGAAGATAAATGAGGTAATTTTTGTGTTTCAGTTAGAAGTCAAACGTTCTCTGGTCTGATGGAGGCTTACGATGCAGATGAGAGTGACCTTTGATTCTCTGGCAATTCATAGAGGCAAAACTATTTCTTATGCAAAAGCATCTAAAATCCAAAAACATAGGGAAAAGTCAGAGAAAATGACAAAAATGGAGGAGGACGATTTTCACATCATCTGCAGCACATTTCTTCAGACATCGTTATTCTTCTCCCAGGGTTGTTGATTCACCATATAGAGACACGTCACAGCTTTCATGAAGCTCCAGTTTGTTCCTATGATTGCCAGAGAACCAACCTTGTTGTTTCTCATACATGACTGTTGGGTATATAAACAGGAAGCACTCGTCTGAAAGGAAGACATTTATCATGGCCAAGGGAGGTCTCTGATCTGGCCGTGGGTACCTTAAAAACAATAGACCACTTGGAAATAGCTGTTACCATTTACAGTTTCTGAATTTTTTGGTACAATGACACCTTATAAAATAGTCGAAGCAAAAGAACTACTAAATATTAACAATTCAACACAAACACAGGAAGATATGCAATTGGGAGGGGGAAAAAAAATCTGTATTAAAGGTGTGTATGTTTTTCTCCCAGATACGAGTTTTCCCTTTGTGCGGGGAGATCTGGAGAGCTCTACGCTACTTTCTGTTGCAGGGCCCAAGAGTCCACAGGATGACATTCAGAAACCATATTTGGCCTGAGTCTGACGGCGCGTTAGTTTGTTTTCTGCCCAGCTGTTCTTCAGCTCCAGCTCCCGTTCCTTTGCCTGTGAAAAAGACCAGGAGAACCATGGTGATTTTGGTCGATGGAGATCTCTAGAATATTAGTGGAATTCCCCCGCTGGCTCTCAGAGACTAAAAAGTAAGATCTGAGCTTTGGCAACACTGACCTGGTGAATGAGATATGTTATCTGATGCTTGCGTCGCTGTTGACCTGTGGGCCCTTCTCCTTTTTTCTGCGGAAACAAAAGAGCAGACAGTGTATCAAGTTAACACATTATCACAATCAGGACGTATTCTGCACTTGCTCAAATTTACTGCTCGCAGGTAAAAAAGTATACAACTCCTTCCCATATTCCTGTAAGTGCAGCCCCCGCCCTCTGGGCTGCTCGTGGCTCACCTTGCTGAAGGACCCTCGGATCTGCTTCTCCTCGGTCATGTTCTTTGTCATCCACTGCTGGTTGCCGCTCAGCTGGTCGTCACCTTTGATCTCCAGGAACTTCACCTCCTCTTTGCCTCTGTTCCGTTTCCCCTGAAGCCGCATGAACTAAGGCACAGAGGAGGACATGTATGTGACAAACAAACGTTTTCAGCCTGATTTTTAGTTACTAGAGTTACTGTTGAACCCCACAAAAACAGTGCCAAAGAGTGCTTACCGCCTCATCATCAAACATGGCAGAGGAGCCGGGCTCCTCAGCCACTTCCTGTGCAGGGTTAGCGTCCTGGTCATATGGCTCATTGTAATATCCCTGTTCAAAGAGAAAATATCAATTCAATTCATGCTAGTTGGTCTCTCAAATATCTATAGTCATTATAATTGTTTTTGGTTAATATTTCTGCATGCCAGCATAACTGGAACTGACCTGGAACCTATTCTTATACTATTCCAGTTCATGCAATTGAACAAGTTTGCATAGTCACATAGTGTTATCTGAATCCTGTGCCATTTAGCTGATGTGAAGATGCAGCTGAAGGTACTGTATGAGTTTTTATTACCGGGGGGAAAGATTCTGGGCCGGCCATCGGCTGATACTGGGGATACTGTCCTCCCCAAGCAGCAGCGGCAGCTCCGTCCTGGGTCCCCCCAAAGTCGAGAGGGGCGTCCTGCTGTCCCAGCTCCTCTGCTGGTGCGAAAGGAATAACCTCTGTGGGAACTCTGGGCTGGAGGTCTAAGCTGGGGACGGATGGAGGGGGAGGGAGGGGTTCGGGACTCTCGCCTAAAGAAAAGTAGTTCTGAGGGGCAATGTCCTCCTCGTTGTCCTGGTCGTCTGAGGCGATCTGTCGGGCCAGCTGCAGGGCGGCCGACTTGGCTGCAGCTTTGATAGCAGAGGGGGACGCACTAGCTCCGAGCCCACCCTGTGCAGGCATCCCTGGCTTGGGTCCTTTGGGCTCTTGCCTCTTAGTGAGTGTGTGAGGGATGAGGGGTCTGTCAAGCTCCTTGACGGTCAGGTTTTTGGGCTGTGGTAGAAGGGAGCTCAGGCCTGAACGTGAACCCTGGAATAAGATGGAAAAAAACAGAGTGAGTTCAAGAATCGCAGCTGCATCGATAGATATTTCTATAGCATATAAGCTTTACAAAAGCAGTAAACATTACACATTACAGTACAACTATTCATTATAGCAGTCTGCATAAATCAGTCGTTACAATATCAGATTCCAAACATCATTGACACCTATCTTCTTAAAGTTTTCCTCTCAAGATGAAGGTATACTTTCTTTAAGAATGGATGAGTGTTTACTGCATTATGTGTACACAATCCCACAATCACTTAATTTAAATGGTATAAGTCTATTAATTTTTCTGTTAATTTTAAGGTATAGATCTAATCCTGAGTAAAAACTGAGAGGTAATATGTTTGTTTTACCTGAATCTGTGGTTTCTTCTTTGCTGGTTCGTCGTCATCCGAGTCAGACTGCAGACATGAACATGAATAGATTAGTACTTGCTACCAGACAATACACCACATGCATATGAATAAGCAGGCGGCAGCTTAGGACTCACATCCCGTCTCTGGATCTGTGGCACAGTGATCCTGACAGGCTCTGTCCTCTTCTTGGGCTTGGGCAGACTGGAGAACAAGCCTCCTCTCTGAGGCTGAGGATCTAGATCGTCATTAGACGTGATGTTCCCTGCTGAAGAAGAGTTGGCTCTGCTCTCCCTGCTTGGTCCATAGCTGCCTCCTGGCTTCTTGGGGGCGGGCAGGAGGGAGAAGAGCCCCCCGGAGCTGCCTGAGGTGGAGGTTTCCTCGCTGTCGCTGTCATCACTGCTGCCGTATGCGACCAGAGACATGTTCACTGATGTTGTTAAGGATTGTTAACCTGCAGGAACTCCTGGACATGGATAGCCTCTTCTCCTCGACTGGGACTCCAGAAGCTGCACTCACGCCTTCCAAAATCTTAAATTAAAGGTGGGATGATTTGGAAGCAAAAATGCCAAGGTGGTATGAGCATATAGATGTTATATCGCAGATGAAAGGGGGGGCCTTAAATGGAGGGACTGCCCCAACTTCACCGAGCTGTAGCTAATGTTAGCTAGGCCGCCCGCTGCAGAATGTTAACAAACTGCCTCTTGTCTCGCGGAGTTCAGTTAAAATACTCTCCGGCCTGTTAGCGCATATTAAACGTTACCGGTAGATGCTACAGTTGTCTTACAATACTGCTGCAGAGTTTATTTTAGTCCCTGGACTCCATCAAAACATTTGCCTCCATCGTTATTGATCGAAGATGCGACGAGTGCGCAGCTTTCTGCGCAGCTCGGTCTTCTTCTTCGGTGTCTCTAGCAGGAAGTAGTGACTGACGACCCCGAGCGGTCGGTTCCAGAACCGTTTATGAGGATAACATGAGTACGATAATTTAAAAATAGAAATGTATAGGCCAACATGAATAGAACATAAACAAAAAATGTAAATACAAGCGGCTGAAATCACTTTTTAGGTTGGGTGGCAGGGCACAGCCTTGGAGAAGAGTTCAAATTTCAGATGATTCAGGCCTCTAGTCTGGTCATTTCCTGTACACCTACTGAGAGGTGTTCTGGGCACGTCCATCCAGGAGTCTGTGGAGAGTTTGCGAGACTCTGGGACAACACATATCACTTACGTACATCGTTGTCCCAGCATACACGTTCTGGCGTACTGTGACATTGCAAAATCCTTTACACTTGGCCTCAGGGTCCAACAACAACAGGCCTTTACTGCAGACACTAATAGTTCTTAATAACAGCCTGGTGGTCACTGTGGCACAGAGGTTAAATCCTGTGGTGTCCCACCAGCCAGTCAGAACTGAGGAAGCCTTTTGGGTGATAAACATCTTCAACAAGTCCAGTTGCAACAATTTACTGGCCCTAGGGCAGACCCAGGACACGGTGGAGAGATTATATCTTTCAGCTGGCTTGGGAAGACCTCAGGATCCTCCCAGAGAAGCTGGTGGAAATGGATGGGGATGTGTGTTCTCTTGCTTCTCTTGTTATACTGCTGCCAGCACAAGCTGGACCCAGAAAAGTGGTGGAAAACTGACTGTGGGTCAGTGTTATCAGAAGCACTGACTGTCCTTCATACAGTCTTGTACTTGACAACATCCTCATCTTTGTGTGAATTCCTTCAAACTGTGCTCAATAAATGTTCCCAATTCTTTCTAGTCTAGATTAATCAAAAAGTTGATGCGGTAAAAGTTATTGTCCTTTTATTGTTCTCAATAGGCATCCATGAAAATATACTGACAAATATCCATCCACCTATCTATCATCCTACCCTGTGTGTACCCTAACAGCGTCAAAGTGTCAAAACCACTGATGTTAATAGCAGTTCTACTCACTGAAGTTACACTTGAGTGAGTGTAACATCAGCGAGTAACTGAGTAATTGTGCACTGAAGTGTAAACATATAAAATGACCTATTAGCAAAGTGCTGGGATGTTAACCCCTGCACTGTTTTGGCCACATCTGTGACCACACAAAACTTTCCTGTGTAAACAAACAAAAGAAGTGAAAACTTGTGAAAAGCCAGAAAACTCTATTTGCCCCGTTGACACTGTAAATAGCGTTTCTGAATAGCTCTGTGGTTGGGCCAAAAGCTGTAACTTTAAACTGTGTTTGTGTGTTTGGACGAAAAGCCAAAACACACAGGAAAACTATGTTTTGAGTAATAGCTAAGTGGACAAGTCATCAGGGGCCTAAAAAAGCCCCATTCACTGTCTGCACATTACCAGATGGCTACTGTGCTGCTGTGCTGCCCCACATTGGACATTCATGGTTAATGCATTAGTTCCAATTATCCTGCTGTCCAGGGTATAATCCTTGCCTTCAGCCTATGCCTGCAGGAGATGGATGGATAAGATACAGGCCTTTTCAAAACCACTCTCGGTGAGAAAGGCATATACACAACAAATGATTAAATATATGATATTATATCAGTAGCACTGTCCGTTAGATATGTGTTTTATGTAAATTTATGTTTGTAGTGATGGTCCATGTAACATATATTCATAAATTCATGTGTATATTACGTCACAGTATATCGATTCATTCCAGAATTTATGGATGAAATTCTGTACTATGTTTGTAGAGAAGCCTAAGAGGGTCAACAGTACTGTCTATGTGGGGTTCTCTGCATTTTCCTAGGTGCTAGAAACATGCATGTTCTGGTTAATTGGCTAAATTGGCCCTTGGTGCAAGTGTGAGAGTGAATAGCATGTGTGTATATGTGTCCAGTGATGGACTGGTGACCCGTGCAGGGTGTATTCTCTGTCTGCACCCTATGTGCACAGAAGATAAGCACCAGTAGACCGCTTAGACATCAATGTCTATGAATTGGAAGGTCGGTGGTTTGATTCATGCCTGCTGTGGCCTACATGTTGAAGTTGGGCAAGATACTGAACCCGAAAGTGTGCAGGAAGGGTAGAAGCAACTCGTTGAGCGGATGAGCTGCATAGCCTCTGCCGTCTGTGTATGAATATGATCTTTCTGTAAACGCTCTTTGAGTGGGTATGATGACTAGAAAAGCAGTGTGTAAAAACCACTCCATGGCCTGTGGTGACCTGTCCAGGGTGTATCCCCTGCTTTTGCCCTATGTGCACTGAAGATAGGAACCAGAGCTGTGACTCTTCTGGGTAGAAACCGGTTAAAAATAATAGATGTAAGATATGGGGCTTTTTGTAAGAGGTCATAAACTGACATTAACACTGTTTTCTGTTTTATTTTCACATATATTCAGAGATTCACGTTTTAAGTACATCAGATAGACAGCACATGTAAGATGTTTTGGAAATTAAGTCAGAGAGGCAAGACTGTTTGGACATGAACAGAGGAGGGACAGTAAATATATGGGTGGAGGGATGCTGAAGATGGCACTGCCACGCAGGAGGCCTAGAGGAATATCAGAGAGGAAATTTATCGATGTAGTTTAAAAGCATATTAAGTTAGTCACTGTGAGAGTAGAGGATGTAGAGGAGAGGGTTAGACTGAGGTTGATGATTCGATGTGTTGGTCCCTGAAGGGGACACAGTTAAGAGGAAAAGATATATGTGTGTCATATATGACCATTTTGTGAATCAAAAAGGCAATAATAATAATTTGTAGACATCAATCCTTGTGCCCAACAGTGCGGGGTATATCATATCTCAGTAACCACAGCTGGTGGAGAAAAAAATGATGGCATACTTAGCAACCAATGACAAAATGTACCGATGAAAAGAGTTAATATTTCAGGCACCAATTATCAGTAATTATACTTCAGCTAATGGATGTCTGGATGTAAAATATGGGCATTTGTTGGTATACCATGAACTGACCTTTAACACTCTGTTTTGAAGGTATTACTTCATTTTTGTGCTCACTTATATAGTCATAGACTGATGTGTTTGTGTCTCTGCATTCGTAGTATAGCATAGAATAGCTTTATTGTCATTGTAGAATCAGAAATTGGCTGATGTCAAACCTCCATACATACATGCACTCCCACTTGCATTTCATACACACATTCTCACTTTTGTCCCTCGATTATATATTTTGTTTGTTGCATTTGTATTGTTGTTAATACGTGTTCATGTTTGCTGGGGTCATATTTGCACAGAATAGAAAACGCTCTTTATTTCCACCGTCTTTCCCCTCTAGAATTAGCAGTGTTTTTGCATGCTAGGTGAGCCTGGCCTCGGCCAGCAGGGGTGCTGCTGCACACCTTCAGGTATCCTACCGGGGGAGCGTCTGCAAAGTGGGAAGCGGGTTTCAATTTCAAACCCAAACAGTCTGTGGGACGGACCAGTGTGTGGCTTGTGGGATAACGTCAAAAAATCGAGTGGTTGGAGCGGGGTTTTTTTGAGCAACGTTTTTTTTCTGCAACTGTGCTCATACAGGAGCTAGGACGGTATCCTTATCATCGGTTCCTCCGGTTCCAGTCAAAAAAAAAAAAAAACAACAACCCTCATCGGAATCGAACCGTTTTACGCGCGTGGTCAATTCGGATCCGGACTCTTTTTAGCGTCGCGTTGCAGGTGTGGACCAATCCGGATCCTGCACCGCATCCAATAAAAAATTCAACACTACTATAACATAGCACACATATATCCCGATACTACAACTGCAAGATAACATGCCGAGATCCAACAGGCAAAGGGAATACAAACCTGGGGATCTGGTGTTTGCCAAAATGAAGGGGTACCCACACTGGCCTGCGAGGGTAAGCCGTCCTCCATTAAAATCTCTTATTTATTTATTTATGTCCGGGCATTCATTTCATCATTTCGTGTCCTCGCTCGTATCACTTGTTTACCTGCGAGGCCTAGCGGTGGCTAGCAGCAGCTACCATGAGTTAGCTTTAGCAGCTAGGCGGCGTTAGCCTGGCGTTTTCCCCGCAGCTGCTGCACCCTAACACGGCCACAGCCAGGGCATTTCTGTCGGCTGATTTCGGCTAAATATGGATGTTGTTGCTAGCTGCTCGACTCTTCCTACAATCATGTGCAGCCTCCACCGTCCTTCCCAGGGGGGGCCCTCTGAGGCCATAGCTACATAAATAATAGTAGTAAATGCTCACCGTTAACTTATCCAGAGTTTCCTCCCGAATAAGTTTAATTCAGCCATTAACTGTTGCATTAACATACACATGGCTGCTGGAGCCATATGCTTTACTTTCTCTTTTTCCCTCTTTGCTTTGTAAACATCCCCCCATGTCCGCCCACACTTGTTGCGATAAGTGTCACCGCTGCTTTTTATAATTACTTCCATTACGTTAAATAAAAGCTGGTTAAAAATAGAAAACGTGTTAATGTTGCCGTCAGTGTTTCCTCTCATTACATGTGAACTAATAAACCCCAAAGTAGTTTCCCAGCCTCCCTCTCTCGTTTTTTCCTTGCTCAGCTTTTCCTCCATGTGCATTATCAAAATAAGGAGTAAAATAGAGGCAGTTTTCAACCTAATAGTCAAAGCAGAAGAGATGTGGAAAGAAACCCCCCTTAACCACAAGAACAGTTGGGAAGGAAACACTTGTTTGCAGCCTGAGCCAGTGCCTCTGGGTTTGATGTGAACTTCCCATTCAAAAAAAAAAAGAAAGAAAAAAAATCCCCCTTTTGAGATTCATCTAGAGCCTCGAAGTGAAATAAAGACCAATGAATCTACCAAGAGGTTAGAGTCGGTATTGATCTGTGCCTCTTCCCTCCTTTTTGTTATCAGCTCTGCCCCATGACAGACCGGGCTGCAGGCCCTGCCCCACCTACCAGTCTACCACCACCACTGACACACACACACACACACACACACACACACACACACACACACACACACACACACACACACACACACACACACACACACATACACACACACATACACATACACACACTCACACATCGTGGCCCTATCTGGGAATGCCAAAAGGCCCCGTCTGGCACGGCCAAACAGTCACAGTCATAATGGGTGTTTTCCTGTGCCGAGGCGTCTTGCTGTGCTCCTTTCTATGAGACACGCACACACAGTCACACTCGGGCCAGGGCGCGTAGGTCAGCCAGCCTGTGGCTACTGCAAGATCAGACTGTGAATGTGGGTCCTCAGTCATTTAAAGGATGGCAGCAGAGTCAGCTGGATTTCTGTTCCCCATGTTTCGCCTCTCACCCGATAGGCTTCTTTAGTCTTTCAGTAGCTGATTTAGCTGTTCAAGAAGTCCTGTGATCTTTGGCTTTGTCACCAAACTGGAAACTCGAGGTGACTGGGACTTTTTCTTTTTTCATCCTTTCATCCATTATCTTACTGGCATTATACCCACTGGTGTTGTAGGAGTCTGCTGATGCTTATCTCAGGCTCCCGTAGGATGAAGGCAGGTCTCCAGTCCATCCCAGGGCACACTCTCACCCAGGGGCAGTTTGTAATAGTCTGCAGTTGATGTTAATGTATGTTTCTGGACAATACCTACCGAAACCCATGCACACATGAGAAGACCATTTAGGTCTGACTGGGTCTGAGATAGTAACTTTATTGCAGTGAGGCATCAGCACTAACCACTACACCTCTGTGTAGCCCTAATTATGAATATTTGATTTAAAAATGCAAGTAAATGTAAGCTGCAAAGGAATGAATGGCAACAGAATAGTTGTGCTATAGTAGAATTGTGAAATGATGTTGTATTGGCTAAAGAAAACCCCAACCCAGCATTGTTTGTCCCTTTTTTAGCCAAAAACTCACCAAGTTACCCTTTTAATCTGTGTAATCATAAAATATTTTTGTTGCTGCTGGAGCATAATAATAATAATGTGACAGTGGCTCTAATTGGCCCCCAGGCTGGGCTTTGGGCATCCCTGTCTGAGTCCTTGAAACAGTCAGAACCTGCAGACTTTAACAAAATCCTCTTGCACATATTAAGATGAGTTATGCAGTGTTGCCGTCAGTGTGTTTTATTTTATATATTCTTTCCTTGATCTGTGCCTCTACAGCACTGTCTAACTTGATGTTTTGAAATATGCGTGATGAATAAAGGTTGAGCTGAGAGATGAATATTGGCAGAGCTGTGAGGCTGTGTGAGCCGTGAGGATCTTAAACATGAGAAATGAAGCAGAAAAGAGGAGTGACCCCTGTTCCCGGCGGGTTCATTAGGAGTTCAGGACTGCAGCGAATTTTACAGTAGCTGGATATAGCTCATGAACCTGAGCTATGCATTAGACATGCCTCTCAATTAGTAGCCACTGGCTCTCCATTGTGTTGTACAACAGTCCTATCCTAGAAGCCCAATTTAGCATTAAGACCCCCACTGTGAAAGCAGTTCATTCAGTAGGGAATAGTCTCAAAACAATTAAGTGAAACCTATTTGCTAAGACTTTTTTCAAGGTTTTTATCCTTTCTTGACAGAAATCACTTAATTTTGATAGCCCGATTGTCTACTCTGTGTCTAAAATATCTTTTTTTCTGTTCATTTACAGATTGACGAGTTGCCTGAAGGAGCCGTCAAGTCCCCCTCGAACAAGTACCAGGTGTTCTTCTTTGGGACACATGAGACGTGAGTAATGTGTGTTAACGTTTTTGGTCTTTTTACTGAATAAATTAACGAGAGGGAGCAGTTTAGGATCTAAAAAATCACCTTCAAATGAACACATTTGAGGCCATTTGGAAATAGCAGCTTCTGACAAGAGGTCAATGGCAGTTTAATGTAGTAACATTCATCATTAGATGATTTATAAAGTTTTGCTGACAGTGCAGTCTTTCCTTTCGTCGTTATGTCTTTGTTTAGTTTCGTGTCTAAATTCCTCCTTGAACACAACATAGTAAGGCACGGCCGCCCGCCAAAGTCACTGACCTGTCTCAACATTTCCGCAGGGCATTCCTGGCGGCCAAGGATTTGTTCCCGTACGATGAACATAAGGAGAAGTTTGGAAAAGCGAAGAAGAGGAAAGGCTTTGCCGAGGGTCTCTGGGAGATCGAAAACAACCCGACTGTCACGCACGAAGCCTACGAGGTGTGTTTACACTTCGCATCCTCCCAGAAGAAATCCATCACGCTTTAATCCTTGTGCAGCTCAATAATAGATAAACACAGGCCCCTTGAAGAAGGGTCACGTTAAGATATAGGAGATAACTGTAACAAAGTGGAGGCACAAGAGGCTGGGACTGAAACCCAGAGGCTCTCAGTTCAGCTCTTGTTGCATCATCACTTTTCCACAGGTAACAGAGATACTGTACACCAATTATGCACCAGTGACCATCAAACCTAAAACTCAGAGCCATTCTTTCTACACAGGTCTAAATAAACCTGCTGATATTAGGGCATCGCAGTGTTTAGACCTTTTCTTGTCTTTCTGCCTTTAGTCGTCAAAGAAGGACAATGCATCTGAAGGTGCCGGCGACACAGGCAGCTCGGAGAAAGCCGACGCCGAGGGCAGCAGCGATGAAGACGAAGGAGCCCTGGTCATCGACGAGAAGAACGAGCGGGGAGGGACTAAACGAAAAGCGGAGGAGACCACGGAGGTGAGAGCCACCCCCCCTTTTCGAGTTTGTCCAAAAGCAGCAGCCGGGTTGATATTTCTGACACTTAAAACGCTTGTCCGAAACCACAACAAGGCATCTCCCAAGCGGCCGAAGGACATGGAGGCAGAAGGCGACTCTAAAGTAGACGGCAACAAGTCCAACGCGGAGGCCAAGCTCAACGATGTGGCCGGAGCCAAGGCCACTGCTCCCTCCTCGCAGAGCGAGTCCAAAGCAGAGGCCCAGGACGACGCCCCGGCAGGAGGCCTAACGGCAGACAAGGTGAGAGCCCCCCCCCCCTCCAGGTTGAAAACACATCACAGGCATTTACAGAGATATTTATGGTGGTTTCCAAGCCTGACTTGTCTCCGTTGTCGCTCTGCAGGCCGTGACAGACAGCGCTTAACATCAGCTCACAGAAGAAAACACAAGAACCTTTGACGCTTTTCTCTGGAATTCAAGCATCAACACGATTTCCTGCAGGATGCCAGATTTCAGTCGTTTAATTAATAGGCGAATTTAAAGAAGGAAAAGAAACACAAAAAGAAACCTAAGTGTTTGTATTCAGAGACAAACAAATCCACATTTTGCCATTTTTTTGGGATATCATATATCCCAGAAACACAAAAGAAAAGTTTGCAAATCTGATTCCACACAATTGAAAGTGAGCACTTTGAGGCTCATTTATAAATGGGATTTTGGTGTGTATATATTTTTTATTTCTAAGTGCAATTACATAATTATTAAAGACTGAATGCTAGGTGTCAAAAAAATACAACATTTTCCAGTGTAGTGGAAGTAGATTTAAAAAAGGAGAACATTTAAACCACAAAAAAAGCAAAATACTCCCATTTGATGGTTATAAAAACTTATTAACACTTAGATATTGTACAGGAATAAGAACAAATTTTTCACCCATGCTCTCAGCTGTAGTCCACCTATGAAATGTTTTGCTCCAGAGTGTTTCAGCCTAGCTTTGTCGGCCTCATCTTCAAACATTTGGACACGCCATGAGTTGCACTTTTGACAATTTCTTTCCTGCCCTGTTTAATCATTGTCTAGTTCACTGTATGATGTTTTAACGCAACACGGGTTTTTGTTGCTTTTGGTGTCGTGTATGCTTTCACTGCAGGTGACCAAATTACGTGATTGATTTTCTCTTTCTCTTTCTTTTTTCTTTTTTTTTTTCTTCTTCTTTATCTCCAGGCAGACTATGTAAGAGCCCATTTATTCAGACACGTCACGTTGTTGAAAACCCCCCTCTGCGTATTTGTTTTTGATGATTGTTGCGGAAAGAAGAAAGACATTCCTGAATGTTTATATAACGTGGGAGCTCCGAGGAGGAGCTGTGAAACGTCAGCCGGGAGGGTTTCTCTGAGGGGGGGACTGAGGGAGGGTGTGGAGGGGAGGGGGTCATCGGTGCCACTTTTTCTTTTTATTTCTGGAGGAACGATCCGGCAAATCTCTCCTGAATTACACATTCATGAATCAGCTCATGTTAATATTGCCATTGCTTGATACTGAAGGTGTAATAGTGAATTACATCCATGAATTGGTTGTTCTAAACCCGTTTCTCTTTTCCGTTCGGAAACGTATTTCAGACATATGTAATGCTATTACGCGAGCAACACGAGACGTGACCGGAGCCTACAGGCGGAGCGGTCTGTACGCGCCTCACGTCTTGGTTTATTGAACCCCACTTAACTGGAATATGCGTCTGTTCTTACTTCAGTGGTCTTATTATTTTTGGCTGTGAAGAAAGTTGTGGTGTTTTTAAGATGACATGTTGTTCAAAATGTGGTGTTATTTTTCCACTCTAGGCAGCCTTTTAAAGGTTCAAAGTTTTTACCAATGCTAGCCCTGCTCACCATGTTACTCGAGATGTTATAGTGTCATTGCTTTAGTGTCACGAGCCCCACTGTTAATCTACCGGATGAACCGAAGGGAAGTGAAAATAATTGTATTTATTCCCACCTCTATCAACGCCACAAGATTCTCAAGCTACGAAATGTTCAAAGTTGCCCACTCAAATCTGGAGTTTTTATTCCAAGGGTATAGTTTGGCATTTATAAGTGTAATTCTTGGTTTAGCTTTACTCTGTTACCTTCAGAAGCTGTCATCCATCTTAATCTGCTGCTTAGTTACTGTTGTAGTTGCCAGTCCATTTAATAAACATGTTGATTCCAAAAATCTCATTGTGTTTTCTGTCATGCTTATACGTTCATCTCCGCTCCAAGGAAACGACATAAAACAATCCGTCCTCCATGAGCAAAAAAGCACTGTTCGTCGTCCTCTTGAGTCATGAACCAGGTGCTTGAGCTCCTGCTTCCACACGGGAGGAACGTCTACTGTTTCAAAGCAACGACATCTAATTAATCATTTCACGTCTCATTTTTCACTCCGCTACGAATGTATGAAACTAACGGCGGCACCTTTGTGTGTGTGTATGTGTGCACTTGTCACATATAATTTGCTCCCAAGGGAGCCTTGTGGCACAGTTTGGAGGTTTAGGCTGTGCGATAGCTGAACTAGATTTGGGGGGTTATGTAACACGTCCTGACGGCCTTGAATTCGCCATGGGGTTTGGGATCAAATATGAATTGTTTTAATGCATTGTTTGGATGGAGACCTCATGTCCATTTGCCCTTTGTTACAACATTACACACACATGAGCTGCCAGAGTAAAGTTTTCTCAGCGGCATTGATTTCTTAATGTTCTCTGTGGCAGCCGGTACATTGGTTCCTCAAGATTGATGACCGCTTACATGTACGATTACAGAATATATGGGTACTATAAATATTGTCACAGTAGCGGTTGCAGGGCTGCTCATAATAACTCACTGTATCTGCTCCTAAGGGTTGCTCTCATGAAATCAACCCTTTTTCATCAGCCAATACAGATTTTTACAATCGGACCTGCAGTGATAAACACATTGAGCTTGGTAAATACTTTCACTAAACGCCTCGTAAATCGGAAAAGCACGTTGTTGCTCATGAGCGTGAAAATAGGTAGTTTTGCAAAACAAGCACTAGCTTAACACAAAACTGTACCCAAAATAGGTAGATAATACCGATACTTTATTCGTCCCCTATGAACATTCCCTATGGGACATATAGCACTAGACATTAGATGAAACGCATGTATAAGGACCAGCAATCATTGTAGGGCTGCAGAACACAAATAACAAATGATTTACAGTATGTATTGGTCCAAAGATGTCCCTGACTGTATGAAAGAGGTAGCATTAGTTGTGAGATGAGTGAGGAATGAACTGTGTGCAAAATAGCAGATGATATTTTTTAAAAAAGCAACAAGTGCATCAATTAATTAATAATTGTAGTCCCATTGAAGTGCTGGAGTGAGTCATTAAATGTAATAAATGGTGAGTCTCTGTGCAACATATATGGTATCAAACACTCACATCTTTAAAAAAATGTTCAATTTAAGCAGCTTTATCTAATCTGTTTCAGATATCTCCTTCTTGTGTGTTTGATATGTCGACTTCCAATGAATGAGCACAGTGAAGGTCATTTTTTCTGTCTGCATGTATCCTGCCCACAAAGCTACTGTGCGGCTGATGCATTGCGTCACTACTGCGCATGCGCGTAGTTTATCCTCCCGTCCCCTGGAGGGCGCCGCGCGCTGGTGCTGGAGCCGCTTCTAGTGCGGCTACATGTGACATTGACAGCAACAGAGGGTAAGAGGGTTTTCTGTGGAAATCTGTTACTTTATTCAGCGTTATCGTTGCATATTATGCTCCAGGCGGTGGGCGCAGGCTCTATTCTAGCGTTTGGTGTGATAATTATGCATGTTTAGCTGCAGTAACTTGAGAAGAAGCCATTATGGGAGAGGCTACAGTTAGCGGATACAGCAGCTGGTGGGGTGTTGTTAAAACTCTGGCTTATTTTACTGTGTTTTCAGCACCATGAGGCTGACCACGCTCCTGTCCATGGCCATAAGAGTCATGGTCCCTAAGGACTATCGCTACGGAGTCAACAGGCCGTGGACGGTGGCCGCCAAGAGGCTGAATCCTCCGGGGAAGAAGAGGAGAAAGGTGTTTGTGGAGCCCATTGACTCCATGGACTGGACTGTGCTCAGAGGAGACACGGTGAGGAACAACTCGTGTCTAAATACCACAAAATGACAAGGTGTTTGTCATTTCTACAGTGAAATGAGGCTGGATAGTTGTGTATGCAAGTTGTGAGTTTCCCAGTCTTGTTTTTAAGTTAGTCATTGATAAGTTTTAGTTATTGATAAGTGAGAATAGACACAAAATATTTGTTTACAGCCTGCTTCTTATGGAGGTGTTAAAAAGGGTCTACACACAAATTTGCATCAGGATGCATTGATAGATAGATCCTGGATGTAGTTGTTGGGATATATTGTGCTTGAAAAAGGGGCTTCGATATAATTAATAACAATTATGATGAACTAATTCTCTAATGGTGCATGACGAATGTATTTATGCTCCAGATGTTCTTGATTTCCCCCCCATTAAGTTTGTTTAAGTGGAATGTTAAAATGTCAGAATAAACAAAAAAAAAAATCATTCATTCATTAAAAATTTTAAGGAACAAGCACTATAATAACTTTGTTACTTGCACATCTGTCAAGTTTTAAGAGCTCAGGCATCCTTGGTACAGTTTTCTGTAATTAATATGTACCTTCTCCTCTAACAAATGGGCTCCAGAGCTAAAATCTACAACTATACTAATATCGATCTACTTCACTATTCACTTTGTACCTTTTATTTAAACACTGTCAGAACATTTCGAATCTTCATCTTATTGATTTTCTTCCTCTGACCACCTTTCCCTAAACTACAACACAGCATTCGTCAAAATGAGTACGAAAAGGAACATTTATAAGAACATTTTGCCAAATGTGGGACAGAATGACAAATGAAGGAAAGACTGTGTGTGTGTACAGAATGAGTCATGTGTCTGTTTTCCACACTTCAACAGGTTGAGATTCTTAAGGGGAAGGATAAAGGAAAACAAGGCAAAGTGATCCAAGTCTTCCGACACAGAAACTGGGTTATCCTGCAGGGACTCAACACAGTAAGTCAGTGAGAAAACAATAATGATGTTTTTGATTGGAGAACATAACATATGTCCTAAAAGCATCATATTCCAATGGTTTTGGAATCAGTTGAATCTGTTATCACTTCATCACAGGCGTTTGTCTTCTATAGAAGTGTGATGCTATACATATAATCACACAGTCAAACCAGTATAAAACACCAACAAGGTTTTATCCTTTAGCTCCAGCAGATGGAGCCAATGTCTGCTGTGGAGGAGCAACTGCAGCTGGAGTATGCCATAAAAAATATGATTTTTATGGCTCTGAACCCCTGGTCTTCTGTCTCAGCACTACAGGTACATTGGAAAGACTGCAGACTACCGGGGGACGTACATTGCCAGTGAAGCTCCCCTATTGCTCCGTGATGTTGCCCTCGTCGACCCCGCGGACAGGTATAGCAAGCACTGACGCAGCCTTGTCTCGTAGTTGTCCGAGTTAGAGGGAAAGTTTAGACCAGTTTGTGGGATTTCTGAATCGCATCGCTCATGGTGGTTGTAATGGTTGTGTGCAGGTTTTCCTTCCCACTCAGATTCTGACCACTTGACAGCAATGTTCCAGTGGACCTCGGGAGTATTATGATAGTCTTGAAGATGGACACAAATTATCTTTGGTTCCATCGTGGACTGATTGTAACATGCTGATTCTGATCTTCCAGGAAGCCCACGGAGGTGGAGTGGAAATTTACAGAGGAGGGAGAGAGGGTCCGCGTGTCAGTCCGGACGGGCCGAATCATCCCCAAACCTGTAGTGGAGCGACGGGACGGTGTGGTGCCAGAGCAGTGGAAAGGTGAGAGCGCCTCTGTGTGTGTGTGTGTGTGTTTTGACTGGAGGGGGATCCTCCTCTGTAACCGGTTTATTCCATGTCTAGCTGAGAGTCAGCATATAAACCTGGCTGCCGTTCACGTTTCCACCCGGGGCAGACTCTTAAGATACTCTAAATATGCCTCAGAGTGATGAAGTTTGATTGTTTTATAGTGGAAGAAACACATTTGTTTCTGAACTCGGGAGACACATGGGGAGTGTAAACCTGTCCCAGCTAATCTCTCTGCTTTGAAACAAGCCTGTGTGTAAAACCAGCTCAAAACCAGTGCCCGCTCACGTGTGCACTTCAGTGCTCATCTTATATAAGTTGGATGCATCTCCGCGTGACGCTTTGCTTTTCTTTAACCTCGCAGATGGTCCCAAAGACACCAGCCCGGAGGACGCACTTGAAAAGACCTACGTACCAGCTCTGAAAACCCTGGAGGAGGAAGTCATGGAGAAACTGGGTATTCAGGAGAACAGGAGGCACAGAAGGTCTTACTGGTACTGAACAGGGAAGTCAGAGACACTGTGGGACTGCACTGCGCCACCTGCTTCTCTCACTGTTGTGTGGGGGTCAAGCAGAACGACGTTAGAAAGAGGACGTGAGCGGATTATGCACTAGCTTCACCAGTATTGCATCATGCAGTGCATAATAATAAGACTAAACTAACAACGGACCTGCTTCTCCGATATTTTCCGATCATGTACAGTTTCTTTTTTTGTTTTTGTTTCATTATTTCCAGTGCTGTCAGAGTTTGTATTATGTTCCTTTCTTTGTAAGTCTGAATAAATGTCACCTGAACTAACATAACGGTCCTCGTTTTGTGGTAGAGCAACTCTCACGTTCAGAAGAGGAACTAGACAAGACACCCAACCACAAGACACCCAACCACACACACACACACACACACACACACACACACACACACACACAAACACACACATATATATGTTATCTGTAGTGTAGTATAGTTGTATTGATCTCCTCTACCAACTTATAAAGGTTTATTCTGCTCTAGGTGTAAATAAACAGTCATAAACTAATAGGTTTTGTATCAATGTCATCATCATGTCTGAGCTGTGGTACTGAGACATTTGGGAAGGAACTTTGTTTTCTTTTAACTTCCTTTTGCGATCGTTCCCTATCAGCTGTGATAAAATGGTGACTGGATCGGTTCTTATTTAGCACTTTTCTAGTCTCCAGGCCCGCTCGAGGCACTTAACAGAGTCTCTTTCGCCCGCTCGCTCCCATTCACACGCTGGTGGCACATGTTACTACATGGATTCGGGAGCGTTGTTAGAAAACAGTCGGTTTGCACATCATTACTTTCTGATTGCATAAGCGCCTCACGCAGCATCCCGACCCTTTTTTGGACTCGGGCTTGCGCTCGGCTCAACGTCCCGAGAAGTGCGGTGGCTTACGGTTCTCAGAAAAAACGAGCGTCTGTCCCACAGATAATAAATCACTTGCCATGGCTGCTGGAGGAGGCTTCATACATACTGCACAGTCTGCACGACTGGTAGAATTACTCTTGGTATTGGCAGGGTTAATACTGGTAATCGCTGGAGCCTGTTTGGATTAAAGACCAAAAATAGTCATATTATTTTACAGAAGCCCAGACTCGCTGCTCTCCAAAGCCTTCAGACAAATGAGTCTCTCTTTCCAGCGTGTCTGGGGAACAGTGGGGAGAAGGTAATGGTTTGGGAGGAGACTACACAGACGGGATAGTTTCAACAACGTTCTCACTCACCTCGTTTGACTCCGCATATGCTGCCGTCGTGCTGCTATTTCTGCGACGTGCGACGGCCTTTGCCTCCGCTCCCAAACATGACCTCACCCTCCGATTTATGAGCGAGCGTGTCCGTGGGAGCGATGTGAACGACCTAAGAAAAACACTCAGAAACATCACCATATATTTAAGTAGTCAGGATATGTGCGTCTTGCCTTTGCTTTTATTCGAGTCTCGACTTTCTTTTTTGGACCGAAATATCTTCCCCATAGTGAAAAATCATATCCGATCATATTAAAATGGATGAACTGTACACCCATTTTACACTTGGTTTGAAGATACATCCTGAGTCATAATGGTTCTAGACATTGGTTCACTCTAGTTTCCTCCCACAGTCTAAAAACATGCATGTGCAGGTCAACTGGACACTGTAAGTTCTCTTTAGGTGAGAGAGTATTCCCTGCTATCATCCTATGTGAGGTGGGCAGACCTTAAGACAAGAAATAGAAAGAATATTAATCTTCCCTTCGGGATAAATGAAGTATTTCCTATCCCTAAGCTACCAAATATGTAAGATAATGGATGGATGGATGGATAATCTGCGTAAATGTGCCTCTGTCCTACAACTGCATCCAATAAAACAACAATAATAATGGTGAATAATACAATTATAACTCATTGCTGGATTGGGTGTGGATGTCTGCTGTCAAAACAAGTGTATTGGAATGTAATGGGACATTTTCACAGAAGCTCTTGAAGGAGGAGACAGGGCATTGTTTATTGACAGAAGCTCCACAGCTGCTCGACACATTTTGTGGATCCTGAATCACCTTTTACTCTCACCCCCGGTGTGAAGGTCAGAGCTCGGCTTTATGTTGTTTAATGTCTGTAGGACCAAAAAAAAAGGCTTAAAAAACATTGTGCTTTATAAGTCGCAGAACGCACGCTCGGTTGGCTTAACGTGTCCGTAAAGCTGTAAATAATCAGGTGAAGATTTTTTCCGCGCAGACTTTTGACTCCTCTTAAGGAAAACATAATACAGGTGTGACTCATGAAAATAACAATGGCTCCATTCTGTTGAGGTTTCCCAGCAAACCGCCACATGTACAAAAACTGGACCCGGAGACTGAAGACGCTAAATGGAATTAATGGAAGTCATTAATTTTACTAGCACCTGCGCTTTTTTTTCCTACAGCGAAACGCGAGAACGTCGGAGAAAGCTGCAAAGTGTGGATATTTTTAACAACTTGTGGTCTGGTTATATTCTGTAATTACAGAGTGTATTTCACTAATGTGGGACTAATAGGGGGCTCAAAGCTGGAAGTTGCCTGGTTTGAATCCTGATTGGACAGAGGGCCTTTATGTGCAGAGATTACATGTTCTCCCCATGTCCATGTGTTTTTTGGGTTTTTTTTTAGGATGTTTGCTCCAACAGCCCAAAAATATGCATATACGTCTCAATTAGAGACTCTAAATTGCCTCTAAGTGTGAATTCATGTATCCATCATCTTACCAGCTTTGAGACTCACACCTTAGTAGTTGTCAAATCCACTTAAAACTTACATGTTCTGGGACTTCAGTGTAGTACAGTACTGTAGGAGAACATGTAAACTCCACAAACAAAGTCTTTAAGATTCAAGAAAGTCCAGCTAAGATTTGCCCCGACGGATTGATGTTAGTCTTTATCATTACGCTATTATTAAAGACATCCTGGCAGAATAGCATTAAATCACATGTTATTTTTTCCATTCATAAGCGGCTGCCATCCAGCCCATCCAGCAACACCGATTATTTAAAGATAACCTAAAATAGCTCTTTGTGGCTATAAATACCCAGTATTATCTATATCCATCAAAGAGAGCAGCCCAGGCTTCTGTACGGTACATTTATGTGTGATATATGAGGGAGGCGGCCTTTGAAGCCTATGAAGTCTCTTTTTCCTCGCTGGTTAACCACCCGTATTGATTTACAGAAGGGCCGACTCCGCCGGGTTGCCAGATCTCCAGCTGTAGAAGCAACTAACTGTGTTGCCGGGCAGTGACACAGAAAGCGATGTGTCACAGATAATATAACAGCGTCAAAATTTCACAGCGGCTCTCCAGGCCCTAATTTCTGGTCAGCGCTGCAGCATCATGCAGAAAGCATGGCAAGTCTTCGGTTTGGCCGCCGACTGGATGAGTGCAGCAGTTTTCCCAGACTCGTCCCTCCCGAACCAGTTCGCCTCTGCCACTTTGCATCCAAGAGGGAATAAAAGCAGCCAGTCAGCGGAAACAGGGTTTTGAGGGTTTTTCTTTTCCTTTTTTTTTCTTTTTTTTTTTCGCTTTTATGGGAGGAAAAATGATTCAAAGGCCGGTTGTCTCTCCTTGTCATTGCACAAGTGTTGTCGGATTTCAGCAGCAAGGTGGAGAATCGCGCTGGTGAAACGGAGCCTTTGTATTGCTTCATTTGTCTGTTTTTTTTTAACATTTATTTTATTTCATTTCCACTCACTCACGCAGAGTTTTACGGCCGTCTCAAGCTTCGCAGGCCAGAATGAGTTTTAAGGATGCCTCATCTTGTAATTCCTGCTTTGCGGCTGGTAGACAGTGAACCACAGAACATGACTCAAGCAGAATTAAGAAATACATAAAAATAAAGTGCAGGCTGTGCGTGTTTCAGCTGAGTCACACTCTGCTCCTCGGCCACGTAAACTAATGAAAACCACCTGGTGGTTTTAGGTCTGCACGTGTCTTGAGTCCAGTTCCCAGACAGAAGTGCTAAAAAATAAAAAAAAAGTCATAAAAATCATAAAGGCTCCTTTAAAAGTTACCTCAAACAAACCTGTGTGGTTGGTGGTGATGGAGCAGTGGTTCGCTGTGCAAATTGTGCTCAGAGAAGAAAGTGAAAATCTTCAGTTATAATCTCCTGCCCAGAGACAGAGGGAGTCATAGGCCCTTCAAACATTTTGGGAACATCTGAAGACACTTTGAATCTAAATGTGAGTCCCGCTCCTGACTCACTTGATGATCTAAGCTCAGCTACAATATAATGATAGTGTCTAATTATAGGCTGGTTGTTTGAAGGTTGCTGGAAAATGTAACGTTAGCTGGTATGCAGGTCTGAGGCATGGCTTGCTGTGCATGCATGTTTGACTGTGTTTGGTCTAATTTAGCGTCTCTCCGTGGATTCTTGGATGTGACCTCAGTGTGTTACGGGTAGGAGCTGAGCGGGTAGGTACAGTAAAACGCTGCTCCCACTTTTCCTTTTTGACTTAAATTCCCTCATCAGGACTTGATTTATGGGGTTTTTGTCTTTCGTTTACTTAATTCACTTGATGTAGTACATGGAAAAAACTCCATGCATAGCAAATGCGAGACATGTCAGACACGTAATTTATGAGGAGAGTATGTAGGGAAGAAGAGTGTAAATCCATACAACTAGAGGTAGAATGTATATTAAAGTCTTAATTTAAGTCAAAGTTTCATTGTATCATTGCATTTTGAGATTGTGATACATTATATTCCATCGTAACATACTGTAGGTTTATGTGGTACCAATGGATAATATTAATTGCGCTATTATACATTCTGTCTGATTTTGCAAAGATATTTGGGTCATACTTGCACAAATATTGTCTTAAAACTGTATGTGTGTAGAATATCGTAGTTTACACTTTATGGTCCCACCTCTGTACAACACACACACACATTATATATATGTATACATATATATATATGATGATACCTGGTTTTGTTCAAACTAAAAGGATGTTAAGTCTGTTTCTATGAGTTTATTGCTCTATTAAGCAGGTGCCCGGTCTTGTCATATGATCCTCCTCAGTAGCTGTGGTTAGTCTCATTGTCAATAGCACGTTAAAATTTCACCTTTTTCTGAGATTTCCTCTCCTCCACGTTGGCCTTAAATGAAACTATGTATCCTTGGCTAAAGCAGCGACCACTGTGGCCACAAGACGAAATTACAGGACACATTTCCTTTCCTTTCCTTTCCTTTCCTTTCCTCTCCCCTCCTCTCCTCTCCTCTCCTCTCCTCTCCTCTCCTCTCCTCTCCTCTCCTCTCCTCTCCTCTCCTCTCCTCTCCTCTCCTCTCCTCTCCTCTCCTCTCCAGCTCAGACTATCGTGTAATAGAGTCAAAAGTAGAGAGCAGTCACATAGACTGACCAGTCCAGACCAGTGTGAATGTGTTAAACTGAGCAAGAATGTGTTTTACAGGACTCTGAGGTCGGGGCATGTTGCAGTTTGGAGCAGCTTTTGTCTCACTTATTGTCCTTCACTCAATTTCTCTGTCTGTGTTTATTTCCTCAGATGTGTTCCTGGTATTTACTTTCCCAGTTCTGGATCAAACTGACATCCACTAAAGCTGGGGATGGGGAAACCGAGCTCTTGGCAATTTTATGACAGTAAACAACAATCACCGTGTGAGCAAAGAAATAAACTCCAGTTCTGAAATACAAGCGCAGCGACCTGGGTGTCTACACATCGATAAACTGGTCACATGTGGCTGAGCTTTGTTCTGGAGCATAAAAACTAAAGTAGAATGAGTGAATCTGGTTGCCGTCTTCTCGAGCGAGACGTTATCTACAGTGAGGTCGAAGGTCAGAGGTCAAGGGTCAGGTGATGCTGAAGCTGCAGGAGATGAAAGGTCGACCTGGATCGAGTGAATCTCCCATATTTTGGGATGACTTTGCCTTTCCTTACGCTGCTTTGAAGTCTCCCTCCCAGACTGCGCCTCTGGTATCCTGGTGTCAGATTCCTCAGGTGTGAAGCACCGACGCGGCCTCCGACCTCCACAAAGCGCCATTCACTGCCTCCTCGCAGACGAGTCAGCACGCTTCAACCAGGAGTGTTCGTCAGGTGGTCGAGCTGCTGACAGGTGTGTGGACAGGTCAGACAAGAGGGGAGGAAAAGAGCTTTTTACTATTTCAGTTTAATTTCTTTATAGTCCTTATAGTTACTCCTACTTTCAATTTTGGCCACTCTGCACAAATGCAAACCTTCATATCATGAGCCTCATAACATATACTGCCTTACTCATTTATTCAGGTTTTTGGAAAAGAAGGAAAAACGCTTTCTTCAACAGGCTCATTCATAAGTTCATGGTGACTTCCAGCAAGATGTATGAAGAAGTTTGCAAAAGAGAAAGACACAGTTAGACTAATATCTAAATTTGACCCAAAAATGTAGTTAGACAGATGATGCTATTAGGCTGAAGATAGGACAGTGTGGTATAAGGAGCTGAATTACATTACATTACACATTACCTTACACTTTAAAAGCAATAATTCTTAACTTTGAAAAGAGCTACTTTGCTTTCTTTTTCAAGTGAATTTCATGAAGTCACATTATTCACTTGGATATTTTAATTAGATTTGGAAAAAAGTTAGGTCAAACTGGTTATGTGGCTCTGCCGTCTGTTTTTATTCCACTTTTGCACAAGTTCTATATGGCTATATCTGAAAAAGTGGTTCTTGCTATACTTGAGACGTTTTTCAAAATGTAGGTGTTTCTGTAACGAGTTTATTAGTGACATTTGGCGTTTGTGCACCTACAGAGAGACACACGCGTTGCCAGGAGAGGCCAGGGCTAGGAAGCAGAAAGTCTGTTGGAGTTTGAGTGTGTTTGCATGTGTGTGCGCCGAATAAAATCATGCTTTCAACCACCTTCCCCCCGTGTCCAGTGATGCTGGCTAGAAGCCCCGCAGTAGAGCCAGGCTGCCCCGGTCTAGACATATATTACCCAATAAATTACCTTTCAACTTGTTTACTTTTAGTTGACCGTGACGTCCGCAGAGAAAGAAACTGAGAAAGGAGAGAGGGGGGCAAGTGTGGCCAAAAGGGACCACAGCTCATTTTCTGGCTGAGGACCGGACGACTGGACGGCTGCTTTATTAGACTGAAGAAAAATAAAACATTTACATAAACCCTCTGAACTTGTTAGCTCATTCACCAGGAGTTACAACTAGTAATCAACTAGTCATAGTAACATCATCTTTAAAAATCATCAGTGTAGCATTAGGTTTTATTGTCACTCTGAGTTTAATTAAATGCTGAATCTTATGTAGATATATAGGAAGATAATTGTAACTCACTTGATTCAGATACTACTATATGCATAGTATCTGGTACAACTAAACTAACTCTTTCTACTGCACGATTGGCCCCTTTGTTGATACAAAATAACATTTGTATGGTGAGGATGTTTAAGATCATCACATGTTTGTAGTCCAGAGAGAACCACCCATAACTAACCAACCTAGGGTTTTTCTCAACCTGTAATGGAACATTTGATCCTTCGAGTCATATAATCCTCTGTAGTCAAAACCACCAAATTAGGACAAGGACAAGGTTTCCCCTGGAACAGGAAGGAATAAAACATAACAACACCACAACTAACTGTAACTAAATCTCTCAGACGAAGTTTAGTGGAGGAAATGTGACAACAGGAGAACAAAACTGCATAAAAATGGAAAGAAAAGTGACCTAGAATGGTTAAATTTAGCTGTGGAAGCTGTGGAGCATCAGTTTCATCTGAAACGCCTCAGATGTTATTTTACAGACCTTTTTACTGTCCTGTATTTGGTGCGGTCTGATTCAGCATATATCTGGTGCCCTTTTCATGCTGATTTGGCAACCACAGGTAGGCCTTACTCTGATTTGCTGTCTCGCCTGCCACTCACATGAATGACCATCCAACTTCATCAAACAATGTAGCGTAGCAACTATTTCCTGAACTATGAAACAACTTTGGAGCACATGCACATCCAGACTTTCATGTTTGAGCCAGAACCAGATACTGTTGAAGAACCCGGAGCACGTACCCTGACATTTCACTGGAAATTTGACAAAATCTTTGACCTTCATTTACTCATGTACTTGAATGGAGGCGAGTCACATGTGTTTAATGTCACATTTGCATATATTTCAATATCCTAAATTTCTACATGAATGAGGATATAATGATGTTTTTGGACCCGCTGTGCATCTTAAGCCAGGAATAGACTGTTATTCAACAAAGTCAAGGTAAAAGAAAAAAAAAGTGTTTTTTTTAAATATTCCAGGTCTTCTTTAAGTAGGGCAGCACCTGAGTAAAATGTGACGCACAGCATTTAGTTCACCGCTCTAAAACCAGACCTCTGGCGTCAAGCACTTGCCTGCAGGTGCTGCTGCAAAGTTACCCCAAGGTAATTCAAGACGTGCAGAAAGCCCCTCTGTGCCTGTGTGCTGTGGCGGAGCAGCAGCCCCGGGACTGTGCTGCAATATCCGAACCTGCAGCAGCAGCAGCAGCATCTGCATCTGCAGCATCTGCAGCATCTGCAGCTGCGCTGACTCAACTCAGTGCAGTCTCAGTGCGGGGGGAAAACAAAAAAAGACATATAGGTCATCTCCCGAGTGCAGCAGCCCTCACTCCAGAGCCTATAACATCAGCTGGATGACATCCCCCTCCTCCCTCCCTCCCTCCCTCTCTACCTTCCCCCCTCCTCCTCCTCCCTCCTCTTGACGGGCATGCGCCATCTCCATCCCGGCTAGTTGGGTGAAAAAGTGGGCAGTTCAGGGTTTTTCATATCTGGCTTCACTTTCTCTCCACTCCCTCTTTCTTTCTCTTTTCGCCCCTGCGAGCCTCGGAGCGGCTGCCTCATACCTGCACCCAGAGAGGATTCCTCTGCAGACAGCAGCGACGCACTGCAGCACGCACACACACACACACACACACACACACACAAACACTTACACACACACACATACACACACACACACAAACACGCACACACACACGCGGGTTCACACACACACACACACACACTAAGTGCGTCCATCCTGCATCAGCTGAGATGCTGCTGACAAGAAGCCGGTAGGGTTTTATTTATTTATTTGTTTGTTTGTTTGTTTGCTCTTTGCTGTTTTGTTCCATTTAAAGTGAATGTCGTGCCAAATGATGGAGTCATTCAAGAAAATGACCCTCTTCAGTCCAGTTAATTGTTACAGTAGTTGCTGTCCTCAGAGGAGGTCCTGAAATTATGGCCGGTCCGTTTTCTCTAAATGTCATTTTGAGGAACTGACGCACTTAGTTAAGTATAACTTTTTGTTTGTGTGTCTGAACATGTTTTTCTTTCTTTTTTGGCTTTTCTTGCAAAGCACGAACCCACCCACTGTGTTTTATACAGAGCATGAAGCTGTTTGATGTGCTTCTTTGGGATTGTTACAGGGGAAAAGCAGCTTAGAGTTTCCCTTTTCGTCCTTTTCAGTTCAATGCTTTATCTGAAGGGATTAAAGCATAAATGAAAAATGTAAGTTTGTGCTCCTTTGCCCTGTGGGAGAACGGGATGATGCTCTTTTTCCTAAGTGCACAGGTCTATCGTCTCCTCCTCCTCAGGGCTCAGGTGGACTAACTAATGGACAGGTGGATGGATGGATGGATAGACAGATGGATATAGAGAGATAGATAGCAGCAGGTAGAGAGGCTGAAGCTGAGTCATTGTCATAGTTGCTCTAGATTGAATATGACTAAAAGCCTCAGAGGACATCTCCTGAAAAATAGGTCCGAGAGGAGAAACATTTTTTTTCTGTGATTATTTTCTTTCCATGTTCTCTTCAATTCACAATCTTTTACTCGTACTTTGCCGATGTGTATAAGTCAAACATTTTCATGCAAACTCTTGAAACTCCTCTTCCTTCTTTTCTCTGTGTGAGTGCTTGGTCCATAAAATCTGGCAAACTCGGCCTGTGGTCGTTCCAGGGACTTGTTGAGTCAGGTCTGAGATCGGGTCTTTGTCTGAGACTCCTTTGACTCTGTCCCAGGCACATGGAGTTGTGAAGGGTTTGGTGGGTGGCTTTTCCAAGAAGCCATCTTGTTGGGAGGCAGGCAGATTTTTTTTTTTAAACTTTTTTTTTGCATTAGATATCTGCATAGATGCAGATTTAGATGAAAGGGGGAAACGTTTTCTTGATGATAAATTTGGTGGTGCAAGGAGTCAGGGGAGTGAAGTCGAGTGAATGGTCCCAAGACCCAAGGACAAACTGAAACACACAATGACCCGTGACAGAGATGACTGTACATCATCGTTCTCGCTCTATGTGGAAGCAGGAGGTTTAACTGCTTCGATTTCTATGCTGAAAGTGGTTTATAAGTGACTAATCCAGTGGCAGGGGCTTAGATTTTGGACAAACTAAGATTTAAAGTCTATTTAGTAGGCAGGTGTCATCAGCATAGATGAATATATTAGGTTTTTAGGGATTCACGTACGGGGATATATGATATAAGTTTTATCTTATATCTTAATGTTTTCCTTTTTAATGTTTTTCATGGTTTAAGCTCCAAGTTGACTGGTGAAATGTCTAAATACACTAATAATTACCCTTGGCAAAAACTTGTTTTGAACTACAAAACATCCACTAAAGAGTGGATGAATGGGAGTGTGCATAAAGCAGCGGTACTCACATGAGAGATAGATGGTTCCACAATGTGGATTGCTACCTCATAAAACCCCAATAACTGCTCATTTTCGGATGCGCACCGGATCTCTATATTATCGTAGCCTCATTGGTGCCAAAGCAGGTTCCAGCTCAGTGCTGCACACCAGTTAGACTCGTGTCGTTGCATGATGGAGCTGGTTAAACTGGGAACAGCAGCAATTTTCCAGCTGGTTGGTGGTGAGTGTTTGCCTCAATCGGCCTTGATGCAGTGGTGTGCAGGCCACCCACAAGACACAGCAAGGGAGTGTTACAAAGTTAGGCCTCTACTTTACTCTAATTCATTCTCTCTACTGCCGTTTATTTCCATATCAATCACAGCCGGTACTGTTTTTTCTCTCACTGATGATGTCATCAGTCATCGGATGTTTGCCGGAGTCGCCTGCTTTTGCAGGCGCAGGGAGACTGGATTAGTTCAGTTTGCGGATAGTGCACAGGCTGCACTTTGGAGAACTGTACTGCAAATGCACTGGGCTGCATTGATTTCTAGCTCGACTCGTCTTGGTCGTTTGCTCTCCATTCAGAACAGCAGATCTTGCAGAGCGCCCCGGTGACAGTGAGCCCGAAGAAAAACGTGACCTGGAAAAGTCACAAACTCATCTGCCGCATCCAGGAATTTTCTCCTCCGTCATCAGTCTGAATGCACAAAGTCGCATATACAGCATGAGCACACACACACACACACACACACACACACACGCGCGCTCTCGCATCAGCTTGAAGACGGCGTCTTAATGCGGCTGCTGCATTTGGACAAAGCCCGCAGCCGAACGATTCTCGGTGGTTTTAAAACTTCCTTTTCCATCCTTGAAAAGAGAGCGAGAGGGAGGGAGAAAAAGCAAGCAAGTGTGCCAGCGCCCTGTCCTTTAATTTTCCCCCCGAGGCCTTTTGTGAGGGAGCCGCTGTGAAGTGAAAGCACAGTGTGCAGCTGTCCTCCTGGCCCACTGCTCGCTTTTTGTGAGGCGTTTTCTCGTCGAGAATACTAATAGTGATAGCGGCCTCGTGGAGTCGGCCCAGCTGGCCAAGAAACAGACAACAATTATACTGCCATCAAAGACGGCCATTTAATTAGACACAAGTTAGCGAGCCTGCGTTTGTGCCGACTCATACGAGGGATGTGTTTGAAACGCAGCCACAGAAATGTCAACTTCATCAAGGCTTGTTAAACTTGTGGCTCACATCTGCGCCTCTGACCTTGGCGATATTTATTCAGTTTTCTTCATTTTGTGGATTCGGCGCTGCACTGAGGGCGTGTATCCTTTACGACTGTCCATCCGAGATGGGAGCTCTCATCCAGTGTCAGCAGAGATATCTCCAAACCATGAACTTAGAAGATCTAAGAAGGTCTTAGAAGATGGACAGATTACAGACGACCAAATTGAGTATAAGTTACACATGCATCTGTTTATTAATAAAAACGGATATGGGATGTTTTTAAGATAATTACAAAGATTGCACCAATTATATTTCATCTATAACCTAAAGCTAAAATGATTATACTTGATCTTGTCCCTGGTCTTAGACAACAAACTGTGTGTGGGCATCAAGCATTAAGACCCTTTCAATAAAACTAAACTCACCTTTACTCTGGCTGTTCTTTACTCTGGTTTTTATCAGATTTATTTATGTATTTATTCAGATTAACGGGGGGGTTGAAAAGTTGAGACTCAGCTGTCAATTTGCTGTGTATACAGTTACAGTAAAAGTGGTGAAGAAGCTCAAAGTTTATGTCCCCAGAGTTGAAAACTTCAATCATCGGGAGCATGAAATGTCTGCCTTCTGGCAGCACCTTTAACTCGATCGAGCCTGAAAACTAATTTGGAGCCGGATCTCGGCTTTTCAATAATGAATGAACCTCTGCAGCTTCATCATGGCTGCCTCCGGAGGTTGTGTGAGGTCACTGCGAGCGTCCTGCCATGCCTGCTGGGTTAATAACAGGGCCAGACTGGTGACGGAGAGCTGGCAGGATGCCGCTGGGCTGAGACGCCGTGTCATTAGCTCCCGGAGGTGATGAATAGCTTGTGGTCAGGAGCCTGCGCTGCCTGCTTCCCTTTGAAAACCAGAGAAGTTGCTCTTGTCTGCTTTCATAGCTGAGCTCTTACGTTTTTCAGTATCTTATGGGATATGAAAAAAAAAAACGACGGCTTGACTCAGAGATTCTGCTCCAAAGTTATGATCCGTCTGTGAAACAAAGACAAACAGGTTGCAACAGTTTTACAATATATTTACGCTCTCTTACCAGTTTAACGGACCTATAAAAAACCAAGGTTTATGGGGGCGATAATGTGCAGTTTCTGTTTAAGAGAAGCAATGAATTAGCTATTGTTTCTGGTTCTGTTGGCTTTTGCAATATGCTCAGAGATGTTTGCGATACACGTTATAACACGTTTTCGTTTTTCTATTTTAAAGATCCCTTTGAAAGTCTGAATACCAGACTAATTTTGGCTCCTTTTTATCTGTTTATCAATGAGCTTTGACCCTTTTCAAATGGACCAAGGACTTAAATGACTTTCATCATCATTTACATCAGTTAGAGTGGATTTAACACAAAACCACTCTTTATGTATTATTATTATCTCACCGTCTACTGGAAAGCTAGAGAAAGAGGAAAATCTAGATCCCAAAGGGAGGAATAACTCATTCAACTTTCTTTTAGTGCCACCTTGAATTATTTGTAATTTTGTGAGAGCGAATTAGTATTTATTTGCACAATAATGTGCAAAGCTAAAAGGATTAGTTGCTTTTTTGCGTTTTGACCCCTTTTTAATTTTATTATTATGCACATGAGTCCAAATAAAACCTTAAGTATTTGGACAAGGCAAGTATTCACTGTGTTAAAAACCAGCTGTAAACCCTTTTGCAGCATCCCATATGAAACACAAAAAACACACGACTAGAAAAAAACTCACATTTAGCCCGTCTCTAGTCTCAGTGGCATATTGGTGCAAAGCTGTAACCACAGTGAGAGGATGCTGCAGTGAGGGCAACAGGGAGGTGTTCAGGTGTATTGCAGTAAATCAGCTTTGTGAGATCAGTGGAGCACATCTTCTGATAAGCTGAACCAACACAATACATGACCTCTAGTATCCGAATGGCTGCGTCTGTCCAAGGTTAAACACGTGTGAAATTGGAACTTGGAAAGCGGTAATGAGAAATCAGCCGTGTCATTCTTGTTTTCTGTCTTCATGTTGACTTAAGAAGGGAATTATTAATCTTACAACGTGTCCTATGTGATCTAATCTTGATCCTCAATCTGTTTTTCTCTTTGCGTTCACAGACATGTACAAATACTTCCTCTCCTCAGTGCAGTCTGCAGCCTCACTCTGGCCTTCCCCACCAAAACTCCGGCTGCATTAGGTACATCTGCATTCTCCCATCATCTTTCACTTTCATTTTTCAGCAAATGAAACATAGTGGGGGTCTGGTGCAGTGAATTTGCAGAGCTCTGCTCTTCAGGCTCTGTATCCTTGTACTTTCTTTTTCCTCTACAGATGATGTCCGGCAGCTCCAGGTGAACATCCCCCACTCAGGACCAATTTCCGCCCCGTTGGGCAGCTCCATCTCCATCCCCTGCTTGGTCACTCTGTCCTCCGCGCCCACCCCCACCTCCTCTGCCTCTCCAGTCGCACCGCGAGTCAAATGGACTGTGGTGTCTGGCGGGGTGGAGACGCAGGTCCTGGTGGCTCGAGGTCAAAGGGTAAAGGTAAATGAGGCGTACCGAGACCGCGCCGCCTGGCTCAACTACACTTCCTCGCCCGATGATCTGTCGCTGTGGCTGGGAGATCTGCGCTCCAGCGACTCGGGTCACTATCGCTGTGAGGTGCAGCAGGGCCTGGAGGACGCCAGCGACCTCGTTCAGCTCAAGGTCAAAGGTAACCAGCATGAATGCTTTGTATCTCCCTCTTGCAATGGACACTGTGTGCTGTTACCACCTCAAACAACTCATCTACCAATCCACCTGAGTTTAAATGTGTGTATGTGTGTGTGTAGGGGTTGTGTTCCACTATAGAGATGCTTTGGGCCGCTATGCGTTTAACTTTGACCAGGCCCAGAGGGCTTGTGAGTCCATCGGAGCTCAAATTGCCAATCCTGACCAGCTGCTGGCGGCTTACTACGACGGCTATGAGCAGTGTGATGCAGGCTGGCTGGCCGACCAGTCCGTCAGGTACCTCATCCCACACCCTTAAACCAAGACTGCCCGGTCTCAAGATATACCACCATCCCCAGATTTGAGAAATGCTGATCCTTCGATATTCTTGCAGGTATCCTATTCAAATTCCTCGGGAAGGTTGTTACGGGGACATGGACGGTCAACCAGGAGTGAGGAACTATGGGACAATGGATCCAGATGATCTTTTTGATGTTTACTGCTACGTAGAAGAAATGGAGGGTATGAAAACATCACTACTACTACTACTACTACTACTACTACCACTGCTCCTTGCATACCAATATACCAGTCATTATCTGTGGAAGCTGCATAAATGTGTGTAACAAGAAAGAAAAAAAGTAACCCCATTTAATAGACTATTTAAATAACTTTCCACACAGTGGAGGTTTCTCATCTGTGTAATCACCCAATAATATCAGCCTCTAACCACTCTTCAGTGGTCATGTAGGCTATATCTATATAATTGAAAATTGGCGCTTCGCTCTTAAGGATAGTGTACATGTTATAAAAACGGAGCGGTGAAACTTTATGACTTTGTTTTATGATTGCAGGAGAGGTGTTTCACGGCTCCGTCCCACAGCAGTTGTCGTTTGACGAGGCGCAGTCACACTGCAGAGCGGCGAGAGCCGAGCTGGCGACAACAGCACAGCTTTACTTGGCGTGGAATGAAGGTTTGGACCGGTGCAGCCCTGGCTGGCTGTCAGATGGCAGCGTCCGCTATCCCATTGTAACCCCTAGAGAGCGCTGCGGAGGGCCGCAGGCGGGAGTCAAAACCGTCTACCGCTTCAGCAACCAAACAGGCTTCCCGGAGCCATCCAGCCTTCACGATGTGTACTGCTTCAGGGGTGAGCAAATATGATATTCAAATACATGGAAATTGGGGATTTACCGCTGTATTTTGAGATAATGAAATTGTTTAGATGGAATATTTGGGATTCATTTTTCCATTTAACTTGTGCTCTACAGGAGGCAGAAATGAAACCGACTCTCCGATGGAAAATGTGGTCACAGAGCCCGTGGACATTGGTCAAGACGTGGTCATTCTCACAGAAAAAGATCAAGAACTGCAGCTGAACCAACCTGCCGAAGAAGTGGAGCTCAAAGCCCAACGAGTGGTCGAATCGTTCTCCTTTTTCTCCACCCCCTCCAATGAGGAAAACCTGGCCGACACAAACGCAACGGCCTCAGCAGACACAACAGAGTTTTCCCTCGCCACCACACCCTCCCTGGATCTCCTCCAGGCAGTCAATGGAACCTCATCTCCTGCAGAAATGAGCTACGACTCCCAGGATCCTCCAGCACTGATGAACGGCACCATGGGCACCACAGAAACCTACGGTCCTCCGCACAACGTGTCATTACTGTCCGCTGTGTTCAATGAGACAGATTCCCACCACAACTTCAGCGTCACCTTTCACCAGTCAGAGCCTGAAAGCACCACATGGTTTTCTGAATCATCAAATGAACCTCACACCCATAATCAGACGGTCACAGGCTCACATGCAGCGGAGAACACACAGCCGACCGAAGACCCGGCTGATTCCCAGGAGGCACACGAGACCAACTCAAAGTTTGAAAAACCACAAGCCAATTACAGCGAGACAGACGGCAATAACACCCAAGACGAGAGCTTCACGGAGGTGACCCTCACGACCCTTGAACCTGTGATTCAGGTGAAGCTGGAGGAGGCGGCTGGAGAAGAACCTGTGCAGATGTTCCCCTCAACTCAGGCCCCAAAAGAAGAAGGAGAATTTGTGACACAAACAGTACAAACTACAAAATCGGCCATCAAGGAGCTAACCTCAATGTGGTCACCTCTGGATGGATCTGGAGATGTTTCTCATGGTATGTTTACCACAAATATCAATATATGGAATTATTCATTAGACTCACTCCTAACTATGCCTGGTCCAGACAAAGTCTGGTCTAATTACTCTGATACTGCATCCCATCATTCCCTAGAGACACAACACTTGTATTGATCTTCTCAATTCTCTCTGCATATTAATATGAGTATATTTCCCAAAATACTGAACTATTCCTTCAATGGATGCATTTACATCTTTTAAAATTCTGTGTGATCTTTTCTAGAGCGGGACCTCGATGTGGAAGCAGTCAGCTACATCTCCACATCAGAGCCTTCCACCTCAAGCATCACTACTCGCCCGTCTCCCTCGGTGTCACCCAGCAGCACTGCTGCAGAGCCTCTGCAGACCTCACCCCCCAATCTGACCCTCTCATCTGGGCTACAGAACTCTGAGAAACTGTGGGAGTCCTCAATTTCAAGACAGGAGGGAAGCACAAGCATAGAAGTTGAAGACACAGTCACAGCGGACAGTGAAGATAAACTGCAATCAACGTCTGAAGGCAACCTCGTTTTTGGAGGACGTGTAACTCCCACAAAGTTTCCAGAGGAGACAAACACTTCTTCTGCTGTTCCCACCACAGCACAGTATCAAACGTCAGATTACAGAGTCTACCTGGACGCTGCAACTGCTGGGTATGAAGAGGCAAGTGGACAAGAACCTGATACAGTTACTGTAAACCTTGGAGAAGATGTTGAAGTTGCTCCAACGACAGAAGAGGATGTTCACATGGGCCGAGTCACTGAAGAGGAAAATCAAGTTAACCTAACGCTAGAGGAGGACGTTACAATCGTCCCAAACCTTGAAGAAGTAATGAATGGTTCCTCAACTCATAGAGAAGATGAAATTTCATTCAGAAAGGAAAATGAAGTAAATGCTGCCCCAGAACTTGCCCTTGAGGAGGAAGCTAATGCTGCCTCAACCCTTGAGGAAGAAGCAAACTTTGCCCCAACTTTTGACGATGCAGCTAACGTTTACCCGACCCTCTCCCATGAAGAAGCCCCAACTAATGAAGAAACTACTGTAGCTCCACCTACAATAACTGCACTAACACCTGATGATGAAGAAGATGAAGCAAAAGAAGATGATGACTCACCAAACCTTGATGAAGAAACTAATGTTGCCCCAACATTTGCCCTTGAAGAACAATCCAGTGATATACCATCACTTGAAGCTAAATCTACTTTTACCCCAACCCTGGAAGACAAAGTAAGCATTACCCCAACCTCTGAAGAAGAAGAAGCTAACGTTGTCCCAACCGCTGAAGAGGACTTTACTGTCTTCCCCCTCGATTCACAAACTTCTAACTGGGCACCTGCAACCACCATTACTAGACCCCAAGAGTCTGTGAACGACCTAGAGTACAGCAGAAAAACGACCACCACAGCACCTCCAGATTCCTCCTCCAGCACCAAATCTTCTGCTGCTACCTCCAGCACCACCACCACCACCAGCACCACCACCGTCACTACCACCACCCACTGGTCCAGACGCACATGGAGCCCGACCACCTCGACACCCAGAGTTTTCCACGAGACGGCTGAGCCCCAGAGGGTGACAGCCTTCATGCCACCAGTGGATCAAGGTCGGGTGGATGTTGAGTTTAGTCTCACGCAGCCGCCCACCCTGCTTATCTTGCCCAATGAGAGGGCGGCTGTAGGCGGTACAGGGAGATCTTCAGGTAATGTTAAAGCCACTCTCATCAGCCTTATCGTCCTCCTCTTGCTACTCGACACAATGATGCACTAAAATCCCTGGTCTGTCCTCTGCCCCAACCTGCCTTTGCTCCATTTCCTGTAAAACATCTCCCCTCTTTTTCAAAACGACTTCCCGCGTTTGTTTCACTTTTTGTCTCAGAGCGCCCACTCACCCTTCTGACCCCCTCCCCCTCCCCGCTTCACCTTAAAACGCTCCTCACTTGTCTCCTTGTGACCCCACCTCCCCTTTGAGATACTCACACTGGGACAACTCTCATTAGACATTTGTCAACAGTCCACTTTTGTCGTGCATGATGTTTTCTCCCTCATCCAAAGATTGACTTCTGTGAAGTACTGTGGTATACCAGTATGTTTACGAACGAGTGTTTCAGTGCTTGAGTGATGGCAAAAGCATTGGTACAACTTTTCTCAGTGTTTTGAACAGATGAATGTATTTGCAAACAACGCCGTCAAGTGCAGCAGCGATAACTGAATCCATTACCGTCAGTGTTAAAACTGCTCCTTTTCTGCAGATTTCTAGACTTCTATCGCTACTTTAGAGACTCCAGAAGCACAGTGTTATTGTGTTTATAAGCACAAATGTTGCTCAGCATTAAGTTGTTAGAGGTAGTATTTAGTAATGCGCTTTAAATACCCTTAAGTGGGTTCCTTAAGGTTTTATACACAGCTCGTATTCCATTGATTACTCGTGATACTTGTGTACAGTTGTGTTGTGTTTTTAGGTCTAAGACTGATAAAATGACTAATGTGTCTGTGTTTGTTTATTTGTTTCTCATCTTACCATTAATTGAAAAAATATTAAATTAAGTATTTGTATAAAAATGTGTCCCCTCTGCACGGTGCAGATGTAATCTGCATAAAGCTGTATGCTATATGGAAGCCAATTCCTGCCAAGAAAAGCTCGAAAAGTTAAGAATAAGGACATTTCAATTAGTCTTTTTTTATTTATTTACACAGAATTATGACTGGACTTTTCATCGCTTTAAGGATCTCAATTTATCACACTTTTTTTTGTATTTATAACGCCACCATGTTAATCCTGTTTTGCTTTCCTTTCAGAGATTGGCTTCCATATGGTTTGTTTAAATGAGGGTCTCATTAAAAGAAGCTGTTACCACTGTAAATTGCCTTTCAACACATTTGGCAGTTGCAAACTAATATTTTAGTCCTGCAAAAAAAAAAAAAGCAATTATACGTCCACATTCACATTCCCAGAGGCATTCTAATGATTTCAAGTCTACTGCATCGTAAACAGAATTGTCCTTTACATTTCCCTGTGTTGCGGCTTCACTCGGCACATTTGCCTTGATAATGATACTTCAAATCATCTCTGTGAGCAAACACAGAACGGACAAGATCTTGCCTCAATTAATGACTTTTGCACAGACTGAAGCATGCAGATATTTTTCCTGTTTTTTTTCACACATTTAGTCACAGTTCATTACCAAACTTGTGTCAGCACCTACAGGAAGTTAATTGCCCTGTTCTATTTAAAGATAACACACAATCATTGCAGGCCATCTGCAGAGTGCCAATGGTTTGACCGTAATTCCTGGTCATTTATGAGATGCTAACATGTCTCAGTGGTCAACCCTCTGTTAACTGTGTTTTTCAGCATAACTGCATGGTGGTTGTACTCTCTGCACATATGATTCACATTTGACCTGTGTAAGCCGTTATTACCCTCGATACACACGTTATGACAAAAGAGAGATCTCTGCAAAGTGTGCAGCATAATGACAGACACCACTTGTTCTTGTTTATAGGGTGTCAAATAACAAATAAACAGATTCCACTTGTAAAATGTGTAATTTCAGTTTGGACACACATGCCTCCATTTTGCCTTCTTTTACAAATTTAGTAAAGCAAACTGCAACTCCAGTGGCTTTCAACAACTACACACCATTTGACAAAAACACTGGAGCTAAAGGGTATTTCTCTTAAACAGTGTTGTCATGAAATGAGAAGTTTTCCAACGCAGAAGCTTTAAAACCAAAGCCTCAGCAGGACGATGATTTACTTCAGCTTACAACAATGGAGCCATCGAAATCTCATGAATTTCTCCCAAATTAACTCTCTTAAATAATTTATGATCTCCTCAAAAGTATCTGCCATTTCAGTTTTTTTCCACCTCCATTTAGTTTAGTTTGAAAATCCAGAGAAATGTTACTGTGTGAGCTTGATGCAAGAAAATGTTAAACACGTGTACAGAAGTTGTTTGAATAACTTATGTGAAGCCTGTGTGAATGTACGTACCCAGTGGAGGGTGAGACAGTGAGTAAAAATGATGGGAAACGCAGTTCTTCATCGTCACCGTCATCGTCATCATCATCACTGAAGGACTTTTCACAGGTCAACATTGGTATTCAACATGCACCCCTCTGCATAACATGTCAGACATAACGACAATGATATATAGTTGCACAGGATGCATGTTGTCATAGAGCATGGACATCAAACCAGATGACAAAAAGGTCATGTATGTGCCACCGCGTTTGTAAATGAATGTCTCAGACTTTTGCCCAGGATAAAGTTTGACACAACAAACAAGATGTCAGAAGAAGAAACCACAGAGCCTCAGAAAACAGTCCTGATGAGTTTGACCCCATAACGTGTGCTGAAGTTTGCCCTCTGCCGCCATCTGTAGGCTTTAGTGGATACTGACACTTCTACTGTGTAAACCAAAGATGTGCATGTTTTCATCCACCTTTTTAAATGTGCATAAGTCATTGGGACACATCCTTTCATATACCTTCGAAGTGCAAAAACAATCCCGAAAGTACATTAACAAACGTAACAAGGAGCCTGTGTTCTGCGGAGGTTTTATGAATAAACTAAGCTGTATTCTTCTGTCTTTTTCAGACGCCTGCATGGATGACCCCTGTCTCAACGGAGGCACCTGCACCGACCGGAATGGACAGATCAAATGTCTCTGCCTGCCAACTTATGGAGGCGACCTCTGTGAGACTGGTGAGACCTCTTTAAACTGAAATGTCTGTCAAACGAGCTTCAAAACTACTTGCACGGTGATGAAAAAGGACACAAGCACGGGACACGTTGAGACATCCTCTGGGTGGTCCTCTCTCCTCCTCTGTGATGGTTTCAGACCTGGAGCAGTGTGAACCAGGCTGGGACAAGTTCCACGGCTTCTGCTACAAGCACTTCAACCAGCGCCTGAGCTGGGAGGTGGCCGAGCAGCACTGTCGCATGCAGGGAGCTCATCTGGTGTCCATCATGACCCCTGAGGAGCAGAGCTACATCAACAGTGGGTTGAGAACATCCAAGTTCATACTATTTTAGTAACCACTCTTGAGGAGTCAGTAAAAAAAAGGCTTATTGTCCTCTCCAGGTAACTACAAAGAGTATCAATGGACTGGATTGAACGATAAAACCATTGAGGATGATTTCCGCTGGTCTGATGGAAACCCACTGGTGAGTTCACAGGGAGGAAGCCCACCCACAAAAACCTGAGAGCTGCTAAGTGAAAAGCTTTTTCCTTTACCTGCAAATGATATATAAGGAAATCCACCTCTGTCTCTTCTCTTTTTGCTTGCAGCTGTATGAGAACTGGTACCGAGGACAACCAGACAGTTATTTCCTCTCAGGCGAAGACTGCGTGGTGATGGTGTGGCACGATGACGGACGCTGGAGTGACGTGCCCTGCAACTATCACCTGGCCTACACCTGCAAAAAAGGCACCAGTGAGTAACAATGGATGAAGGCGGCTCCGTAGACGTCCATGTATTCAGCTCCCTCACATGGCAGTTTCTCTCCACTCTCCTCCAACAGCTTCTTGTGGTCCACCACCCAAAGTCCGAAACGCCTCCATCTTTGGAAAACTCAGAACGAGATACGAGACCAACACGGTCGTACGTTATCACTGTGCTGCGGGTTTCCAGCAGAGGCTGAATCCCGTGGTCAGGTGTTTGTCTGGAGGCAGGTGGGAGAGGCCGCAGATCCTGTGCATCCCCGGTAAGACAAGAGACGATTAAAACCGCCATAAACAGCCGTTTCCTGGTTAATGGCAACTGATGAGAGGTTTCTGAAGGACCGCTGGCCAACATTCAAAGTAAATCCTCTTTGAAGTGAGGATTGATCAGCCAGAGCCTCCTGCTGAGCTGTGTAAAGTCTGACGAAAGAGCCAAGAGGAGCTGCAGGGGTCTTGCTCTCTCCCAGATCACACAAATTTCAATATGCTTAAGGTTATATAACAGACCTTTCCCCACTGACACCAAAATGAAACTGCGGAGCAAGACTTCCAATAAAAATGTGAAAATGAATCCTTATAAATCCACCTCAAGCACACTGGGTGTACTCCCTGTTGAGGTCAGCCGTCACAGGTGAAATAAATCAAAAGATTTAACGTCTTGAAGAGGGATCAGAGGGACCAGCCAGGCAGGGAGCAGTTCGGTTTCAGTTTGGTATGGTCTCCAGCCATCCATCCTTCCATTATCTTACCCACTTTGTACCTTAATAAGTGCGACAGTGCACACATAGGACAAAGGCAGGGAATCCACCTTGGACTGGTGGCCAGTCCATCAAAGGGTCTTGATCTCCAATAGGGTTTTGTCGACCGTAGAGAGCTAGTAAATGGTGGTGGTGTGATCTCAGATTCATCAGCATTTCTTTTGAACAACCTTTCAGAGGCCGGAAGTCCAACCCTGCAGCCCGAGATGGCAGCACAGACCAGCAGCGACTTCGTCGACAGTGAATACGAGTTTGAGGCAAACAAAGAGACGCCGCAGTACTGGGACATCAAGTTCTAAAAGCCGCACCGTGCTCGTCCTCCTCTTTTTAACTCTGCTGTTGTAACGTGACAAGGTGATGAGAATCAAATGCTTTTACCAATGAAACGAGACGAAAAGAACCACAGACGCTAAAGACACAAAGTTATCCTCCAGGCCGAGAAGCCTGAGTGCACAGACGGGCTTTGTTTTCTTTTGAGGGGGTTAAATGTTCCTGCTTTTTGATGTGCTTGAGAATACTTTCCACTGTACTTCAGACATTTAAGTAGCAACTAGCAGCAGGAAAGGAGGTTTAGGTGGTTATAGCTGATGAGTCCTCTTCACTAGAAAGAAAAACAGTAGGTGTGTGAACTCTAAATTACTATGCCAACTCCAAATCTGTGTCACAGTTAAGAATTATTTCCCGTTTGTGGGTCTTTTTTACAAAAATGGTGCTAATATCTCTAGGATTTGTATCCAACAGACTTTTGGTTTACCTTTTGATGTAGAGAAACGATGTCACTTTTTCAAAGAACCTAACAACTCCAAAGCACAAAGTCAGTCCTAACAAACTGTCAGTAAATACTGTACAGGCGTTAGTTTTCACACTGCTGTCCGCGTTTTTCCAAGAGACACCTTTTACTTCCAGCAGACACAGTTTTGTTCGGCAGCTTTATGTTGTAATAAAGTTTTGTAGAACAGAACAAAGAATAAAATGTTCTCTGATTTTACCCTCAACACTGCGTATGTGCACTTAATGGATACAGACTCAATAAAAGTGTTAATGTCTATTCATCCGAAAGTCCAGGAAATTGAAGAACCAAAAGGCAGCCAGGTTTGTTGAATACTGGAATCTATCCATCCATCCATCTCCATTCATCACAGGACATACACACTGTATATATTATTCGGGGCAATCTAGTCTTTAGCTGAGAGGCTCGTGGTTTGACCCGGCTGTCAAACGTATCCAGCTAGCTATGTGGTTATTTGGGTTAATGGAAGAGGAAGGTGTTTTTTGTAGGACACCTTTACGCTACCTTAACACTGTGTTTCAAAGGCACTATTTCGGTTTTGTTTGGGAGCAAAGTGGAGCAACTGGAAGAATTGTATTTAAGTATCAAAACTCCATCTCTACAGGTGTAAAAGTTTGAGTAACCCACGTGACTACTTGTCCTGAGGGAACGGAACTGACGCATCATTTTTAGGCAGGACTATTGAGAAAAAAAAACATGGCGGAAAAGCGAGGGTGTGTAGGAGTCTGTAAGTAAGTAAGACCTCATTATTGTGTGTGTGCGTGTGTGTGTGTGAGCGCGCGCGCGTGTGGCTAAAGGTACAAAATGTTAGTTTTAGAACTAAAATGTCGAGTTGTACCACATTTAATAGTCAACCCGGTTGTCGTGTTTCGCCGCCACCAGGTGGCAGCATTGGGCTGTGGTTGGTTTTTGGAACTGCGACAAAACGCAAATTGTGAAAGAAAAGGCTCGATATCGCACAAAATATTGTGATCACGGCCACTACGACAACAACCACAACAAATAAATATGATGCCAGCAGGAGAGAGGAGAATTCAGTGATAGGTTCAGGGCAGAAACGCTCATTTCTAAGTCTGGGGTTTTGAAGTAGTTAAATAAAAACAAAACGGTATTATCACTTCTCATCAGAATAATACGTCACGTGTTATTATACTATAATTGTTGATTCAATAATACGAGAATTACTGCGGTGTGTTAGCTGAGTTTAATGAATGTATGAGCACTGTGTGGATGCCCCTGAAGGATCAATAAAACCCGAAACATCTCCATTGAACATTTCCCAGGAATCCAAGCATTTAAATTGTAAAAGCATAAAGAAGAAACAAATATGGAAATATTTAAGTGAGTTCCTCAAATTTGTACTTGAATACAATGATGTTAAAGTTACATTCCTCTGCTTTTTTTTTAACATACTATTGAAGTCAGTGTAGTATCCCTGGTTTTAGGTGAGAAACGTGTGAAACAACATGCATTTTTATAACCAGCTTCAACTGAAAATGTCTTAATTCCCAATGTGAACATTTGCAGTTTATTATGGCATCTTTTAGCAGGACATTGAGTCTGAAACAAACTCTCATTAGTGTTTCTTGGCCGCAGAAAATACAAATTCACCCAAGGATGCCCCCTCCACCCAAAGTGCAATGTTGGATCAAATATATAATCACCATTGAAGGCCAGAAACATTTGAAACATCATTTATCTCAAAACGGTTTTATGTAGTTAGTGGAAATTTGCTGATTTATTACGATAGTGAGTGAAAAGCACTTTTCCTTCCCAGCGGCATCTCCGACCAGGACATTTATCCTGAAACAGACCCACATTAGTGCTGCTCGGTGGCCAAAAATACAGGATAATGGTTGCTCCAGGCAGCTCCCCTGGTGTGCCGCACATACGTGCCACCTTTCTTCCCTGCAGTCCGGCTCAATTAGAGAGAAAGACAGATCCACATTATTAGACCTGATCAGAGGGCCAAGTTGAATTCAGAAAGCAGGACGGATGTTCTCAGAGGTGTATGTGTGGGCGCAGGACTGCCGTTCTCAGGCCCTCAATAGCGTCACACAGCTCGGGGAATGCGGAGCTTTGCTGTCCGTCCCCTTTGTCATGGAGCCGATAACACGGCTCCAGATGGGAGCGTATTGTGGCCTCCGACCCCGGGGTCAAAGGGTCAGAGCCCAGTGAACAGAGGTTAGTCGTTAAGGACTCCTCTAGGAGTTCCTCTTTCTTCCGCAGGACGCGTGGCTCCCTAATTGAGGACCCACCTCCCGAAAACCACAAGTGCCAGGTCCTTGACACCCGAAAATGACCGCTGGTGTGAACTTTAGGGGGAGGAGAGCGGAGCAGGGGGTGAAAAGGAGGGAGATGCAATTATTGGGGGCATGTTGCTGAGCCGCATTGAATCATTTCTAGCATTACTGACTCATTTTAAGGGTTTTTGGGGGTGATTGCCAAGCTGTATATTTGTACACAAAATGTCAAGTCTTTATTGGTTTATTTTTTATTAGCACTATTTTTTATTATCACTTGACCTGTCAGCCAGTCAAAAACCCCAAATGTAATCAATTAAGTATTACATTTTCCCATTTAAGAAGCTCGAACCATGGCTTAATTTTTAACAAAAGCACATTACATTTACAGGCCAAATAGGGTCAAAAACCTCAATACATATGAGAAAATACCTCTTTTCACGACTCTTCTTTATTATTATTTTTTTATCTGTCATAATTGGCCATCAGTGCAGGTGTGTGTGTGTGTGTGTGTGTGTTAAGGAGACAACTGTGTGTGTGTCAGGTTTGCTGGGAACGTGTCACCTCGGCCCTTCACCCACCTCCACCACTCGCTGCAGAACAAACAACCTTTGTGGGCTCTTCTCTCTCTCAAGCTCTGGTTGCAAAATGGGTTTTGTGTTTATTGAGGCCATCGCCTCCGTTCCTCTGGTTTTGCTTCCACAATAAGCGGACACGGACTCAAAGAATATGTGTGTTTGCGATTGTGTGTGCAAAGCCCAGCTTTAGGCATTCAAGCAGAAACCTCCGGATCGATGGGAAAAATTCAGACCTCCAGCTTTTAAATAAAGCTTGTAAAACACAAAAGCTCGATCTTAACCCTTCTTTTACGTTTTCGAACAATTTTCTGTAGACAATGAATGAAATTTTTAGTTCAATCTTTGGCTATAACGTATTTTGAAGCAGGTATTTCCTATTTGTTTTACAGATGGAAAGCATGTTAAAATAGGGCCTTGTGATATGATGAATGGATGGCACAAAAACTCTCCTTTCACACACAAACCTTTAACTTTCTAGCTGCTCTGTGACGAACATTTCTGAGATTTCCACAAAATAGATTAAAAAGTTAAAAAGCGGTCTCGTCTCTCTTGTTAGTAAATGCTCTCATTCTGAAATAATGCATTTCTCTTCACTGCATTTGATTATTTTTGGTTTCAAATTCTAGAAAAAATAAATGATATAAAAATGATATATTATTTAATTCAATCAAAACTGAAACACATTTTTAGTTGAATGAGAACATTTGTGTTTGGAAGATTTGTACTAACTTCAACTAAACATGACATAAAAACCTCTCATATTGTCTGTTACTGCACTGTTTTTTCCTATTGATCAACCCTTGCACACACCAGTGTGACTGATCGATAACACGACTGGCCGTAGATTGTTTATCTATGCGTGTGTGTGTGTGCAAACAAGTGTCATGTTTATCACTTTCCTTGGTTTCTTTTCTTCTTTTTCCAAAGTAAAAGAGACAGAGGGGACACTGGCCAAGTAACACAAACCCATTAGTTCACTCACTCATTCATTCATTCCTTCGTTCCCTGATATTTCTCATGCTGCTCAATAAAATCTTCTCACAAATATATATATATATATATTCCACATAATGAGGAAGATTGTAGTTAGACATACAGATCATGGCATCGGTTTCACACACTCACACAGTCACTCCCAGTGTGTGTGTGTGTGTGTGTGTGTGCGTGGAGGCTGCAGCAGCTGTATCAGTTTCCCAGTGTGATAAAAAAAGTGTGGGCTGCGTTGAGTCGGCAGTGTTCGCTCTCAGATCGGCTCCACTGATATAATGGCTTCTTTAATCCGAGCCAATTAGAGCCACAGGGCTCGGGGAGTGGCTGTTTTCACACTGCACCAATTTACGCTGGGGGTGGGAGGACTGATTGACAGGCAGCCGTGTGAAAACACGGAGACAAAATGGGTTATAATTTGAACCCATGGAGAGGCAATATGGAGGATGCGGCCCGCATGGGAAAGAGTTTGTGGGAAGATCACTGGCGGAGGAGTTTTCCCTCATTGTCCAGGAGCATTCGATCAAACCAGGCACGAACAATTAAACCTGAGCGTAAAGGCCGGGACGCACAGCTTTGTTTAGCTAGTTCTTATTTGTGTCGTACACCCAATTTAACACGTTTTCTCAATACTTTTTTTCCGCATTTTGATCCCCTTGAAGCCAAAGCGGGATGAGATTTAGGAGGTTTTTCCTCTTTTCTTGGTTTCCTATCAATATTCTGTGCAGGTGTAAATCTGTTTGATTTTCCTTTACATGGCTCCAGTTGAGGACATCTGGAAGCCGGCGTGTTATTCTCCCACTTTATCTCTTTAATTGTTTCATTAACCCTCAGATTTACCTTGACCGCGGGTTAGCAGCCATTGATTTGATATATAATGAGAACAGGCGTCAAGATAAAGCAGAGTTTCTTATCATTTCTTGTACTTTTACAAAATAGTGTTACATGTGTTTTACCACGCGGGTACAGTTTTGTTTGAAGAAAGAAGAAGAAAATAGAAAACACTTTTGAAACTCCTCACTTGTTGATCTTATGTCGTGCACTACAGATTTTCCGGGACAAATATGATGAATTTATCTGTTTAGAAATAAACAACCATATCATCCTCGTTTTTAAAACCCTCCTCCTCTTCTTTGCTCACAGTGATGTGAGGAAGAGTTAACCACCAAAGATGGTCCTTCTCAGAAACTGCCTCACTCCCTGCACTGCTGCAAAGCTCCACTCGGGGGCGCTCTGCACTGAGGTTGCACCATCAAAGCCTTTGAAACGACTGCATGAGAATTAACTCTGCCCAGAGCTGAGCCTCTGTTTCAGTCTGGGTGATGGCATCATGTCGACAAATTACCCTAGCAGTGGTCTTATCCTTACATATGCATCTTGTTTTTACACTGATCTATGACTGTGTGTGTGTCAGAGAGAGAGAGAGAGTATGTGTCATATCACTACTTGGATACCATACCATACCATACTTTTGTGATATCTTCACAGATTATGGTGATTTTTCTACTGAGCTCTTCGCATTTAATGGACAGTGAAGATCTCAGGGAATAGGGCTATTAATTGTTGGGCCTCCATATGTCGAGTTCGCATGTTCTCCCTGCATGTGTGTGTGTGTGTGTGTATGTGTGTGTGAGGGGGGTTTCTTTGGGTACTCCAGTTTCCTCCCACAGCCCAAAAGCATGCATGTTCAGGACAACTGGAGACTCTAAATTGCTCCTAGGTGTGAGTGTGAGAGTGAATGGTATGTGTGTGTGTGTGTGTGTTCGGTGATGGACTGGCGACATTTCCTTCGCCTTCATCTCAACACTGGTTATATGCATACATAGCAGACAAAGAAAATGGATGGATGGATGGATGGATGGATGGATTAGGGCTGGTGGGCTGTCGTGTGTCCTCTCTGAGTAATTCTGGAGAGTTTTCAAGTCCAGGAAGGGAAATACACTCCTGGCTAAAATGTGAGAGGAAACGGCTCACATACGCTGTCCTTCTATATGAATTTGTTTTCAACATTTTTCACGCGGAAATGGGAAATAAATTGCTGTTGAGGCAATAATGGCCCCTTAATAACCAGGGTGAAATGAATGCCGTGCGACACAGAGGGCGACTGTGATGATTTACAAGAGTAAATCAAGAGATATGAGAAAACATAACATCACGGTCGCATTATCGTCATGTACAAAAAAATGCTTCTTAGTTTAGTCAAAGATAATTAAAAGCATCATCTTCACAATGCACTGAAGGTAGTGAAAGTAAAGGTAAATGACCCCATGAGCATTATATGATAATGTGTCCCCTTAATGGATTATTAATGCTGATGCATTTTACTGTTGTGGCAAAGTTGAAGTGGAGCTAAATCTGACTCATTTCCACCTGCTGGGTTGTGCAATCTGTAACAGTGATTTTTAGAAGCGTCTGCATAAAATCTTAATTTGTGAAATTACCAGAAGCTCCAGCTGTCAGATAAATGTACTGGAGGAGATAAAAGTTTCTTAAATGTAAGAAAACAGCAAAAAAAAACCCACTAGTACTCAAGCTAAATTATGCCTAAGCGCAATGTATGTAGTTGTGTTTCATCACAGGCTAGTATAATCATTTATATAACGTGAAGTGTAGACATAATGCAGAACAAGCTGATCTAGTTTGATCTAGCTGGCTCATCATCCGTTATCTCGTTCGTGTTTGCCTCGTGTCCATAACTGGATGTCGTTTTGGAGGACGTCCCCCCCAGTTTACACCAGTTTGGCCTCCCTCAAGCCCCTCAAATCCTCCGCATTCAGCCGCCGAGGCCGTCAAAATGTGCGATTGTGACACATTTCAGCAAACGGTGTCCTGACAACGTAATAATCACCTCTCTGTGTCGCTCCGCAGCATTAACATGTGAAAGGCCCCAGTTCCTGTGAACTTATTTGACCTCCGACCTCCCTTCTATGTCTCGCAGACAACAAATAGTTGCAGCTGCGATGGAGGGCTCCCGCTCGGGCCTCACCCACGGATTCTGGGTTGAGATTGACTGGGCCGCGTCTGCGCATAGGCCACAATGAATGACTGAGTGAGGAGGAGTGATTTCTATCTGACTCGTTCCGACGAGTGACTTTCTGCCTTACACACCTAGCGTGGTTTCGGCGGCAGATGGAAACCCTCGTAACACTGCAGATATTTCAGCCTGGGAGGCGGTCATGTTGGCGTTTGACAGCCTGCAGAGGGTGCTGTGTTGAAATGGCCGAGACTGATGTGACAAGAGATGGAACCGGGAGAGTGCGACGACGCATCCCTCCCGACCAAGCGTGACACAAATACGCGCCGGGAAAATACGCTCTGCATCGAGGAAACGGCTCCCGTCAGAGACATTTCTCTTTCCCAGGTGAACCGTTGAGTCCTGATGGATGTGAGCCACTGAAAGCCGCATGAAGCCAAACAGCGGTTCGAATGGCACAAAGCTGAAGGCTGTGAATCACCTCGAGGATTAGTTTAGGTCAATATCATGGGGTCATGGGGTGTGTGAGGTGTTAGTTTTACTTGCAGTGTGATGGGTCTGTAGGCAGTCACAACCTACAGACTTGAAGTCTGGAGTCAGAGGAGGAAGGTAGGTGACATCCTGTCCACATCACTGGGTTCCCATGATGTGGTGGGCTGAACAAACACTGAACCGTTCCCCTCGAAATTCAGCTTCATCTGAGCGAGATCAACGTCCACGGTCACCCCATTGGAGCCCAGTGCCTGGGAGTTGCAGTCTATCAACAAGTCCTATTTTCTCTTTCTCTATTTTATGGTTGCATCATGTATGTAAGAGCGTTATCCCACAGTCTTACTCTCCTCAGGCCAAGATTTTTTTAAAGCTGACAATGCTCTGGTACTGTACACCTGCTGCTGGATGTCCTCGACTGTAATGTATTGTTTTTTTTTTGTTTTTTGCTTTTTTCCATTGTCATTGTCACTGACAATCCCATTGGTACTTCCTGGTCTCATCTACATTTAAATTTACTCATACGAGACCCTTTTATCCAAAGTGACATAGAACAATAAAAAATAAATAAAAAGATGAACTTGGAAGCTACATTTCAGGTACTCACTCATGGTTCCCAATCTTTTTTGGTTTGAGATCCTTTAAAACTATTCACCATGTACGTACAACTTATTTGTTTCAGATATTGTGTATATTGGTTGAGTCTGAGGAGTGAATTCATTTTCGACTGTTATTGTACAAGATGTGAAATAATGAGAAGAATGAGCAAACGTTTAGAAGAAAATGTCCCCAAAACCAAGCCTGGGAGCGCTGGTAAACTCAACATACAGAGTATGAAATGCTCATCTGATTCATTTCTTTAGTTTAGCAGTCTAAACCTGTAAAATGTGTAAATGTGCCATTCACGACCAGGTGCTCCATCTGAACGCCTTGAGGGTTTTCTAGCTTTTCTCCCAGATACAAACCTGTGAGCTACGTAACAAAACGTACCACTTTTGCCATGGATTTTGAACCGCTTTGCATTTTTAGCCGTTCCAGCGGACACAGAAGCACCTCAGACGCGTTCACATGATCATGCATTCCAGAGCTGCGGGCCAGACATGCAAACGACGTGCTCCACACTTTCTCACAGCTCTATCCAGACGCGCACACACCCACAGCGCGACACAGACAGTTTGAAGGGCCTCATCTCGCCCGCCTTTCTTTGCCTGTCTGCTCCGTCTGACCCGGCCTTTTTATATATCTAATTAAGAAGTCAGACTCTCCAGCGTGCCATGACACACTCACGGTTGATTCCTAGCGGCGTTTTGTGCCCGTGTCTTCGTCTGGATGGATCGGTTTTATATCGCAATCTATAAGATATTGTTTTCCCATTGAGCCCGCTGCCCCTGCTGTCAATGGTGTGGGAGAGTTGAGGGACAATTGACAATGTGTTCAATAGCACCCAATGGACTGTTTTTTTTGTGGGAAACCAGTGAGTGGATGACTATTTAAACACGGGAAGAATTTCAGACAGCGTTCATTAGTATGACGAGCATTCCCATACATGATCTCTGCATGCGTTTATGAGCCCGACAATCGCAATAATGAGACAAAAGGGAGAAGTCATGGGTTTCCTTTTACTGCCTCACAGTCAGACACCATTGTCTTTATCGCTGCGTATTTCAAAAAGAAGTTTGGATGCGTGTCCGTCTGCCTGCACGTGTTCACAGAAATAAGTCGTGGACGTCCGACACGCTTCGCCCTCCTTGACCGGTGGTCCGGGGGAGGACGCCCCCCCTCTCCACCTCCTGACCCAGTCGGGACCCCTGAGACCCGCATCAAAAAAAAAGAGGCCAAGAGGTTAAACTCAGCAAACCAGCAGGTCAACAACCTCTCATCCGGCCTTGACCCCCACCCACCGCCACCCACCCACCCAACCTCCACCACCATCACTCAGCCGTCTGGGACTGGACTGTTTTCTGCCGTCCAACATTTTCAAGTTTCATGTTTTGTCACATTTTTGGCTAAATGAGTCAAAGAGATAACAAAACAAACAAAAAAAGTTCAGAATTTGATGAAAACATAAAGTTGTGCAAGAGTTGTGCAAACAAAAACATGTCCACTGAAGGAATGTCAGCTAAAAAGTTGTTAGTGATGTTGCAGGGCTGCTCCTACTAATATTTTATTTGTGTACCTTTCTGTGTTTATTACTACACAGTGATTTATTTTTGTATGTATCGTCTGCTAAGAGAGCTGGTACATTGTTGAGTTCTTAACTCATTCACATAATGGTTTCCTCTGCAGTCTACAGGATCTGTATTATTACCACTGTGTTCAAAAGTCATCATTTTTTGTTTTGTGTTTGTTAAAGAGTCAACTCATTTTGACCTGTCGGCGTTTCAGCTTTTAGAGTTGCAAAATGACGGCCACTTTGTCTTCATAGCTCGAGTTAAATACTCTCAACCCCCAAAGGAGCAGTCTCTCCATTAGCCGATCAGATCATTTGCTTCTGCTGGAGTTGAAATAAAAAAAAAAATACGAGCGACTAAAGCTGCAAGACATTATGTAGAGTAAGAAAAATAGCTTTGTAAAAGTCAAAAGTAGAAGCCAAATCTGAAAACACTCTGCTAAGGACCTCACATTTCTACGTCTAAGCATTTAAATAATTATACTTGTAAACCTGGTGTCATTCAAGGGCTTGACTCTAATCGTACGAGATCAATAATGCTGATTTCCGGCATGTGGGATTACTGCTTAGAGGACCCGAGCAGGTCTCTCCACGCTGACTTTGCATTTCAGCATGAATGAATGGTTTCAGTTCAGGAGGGTGTGACTGCAGGACAAACTAAGCAGCGGGACGTCACAGGTGTCTCCCAACACAGAGCAACAATCAGCGGGATCAGAGGTCAAGCAACTTGTGGATTTAAAGGCCATCGATGAGGGTCACACAGAGCAACCTCCTCCTCCTCACACACACACACACACACACACACACACACACACACACACTCAAACAGTCAATTGTGTGTAGCGAGGTGGTGAATTGGGGAGGAAGTGACCATTGTCCGTCTGCCCTGGGGTCAGATCTCTTCATGTCACACTTAATTTCTGACCTTTAACAGACTGAGCGATTTATTCATTGTTTGAGGCTGTTTAATTTGTCACGGTGCTTTATTGTGATGGACAACTCAAACTATATCATATATAATTTTAATACCAGGCACAGGAGTGTAATGCCTGTGAGTGAAAGAGGATTTTTATTGCAATTTTGAGGGACAAAAATGCAAAAAAAAAACATGAACAAATGGACACTTCCAGCCAGTCTCAATCTTTTTATTGTCAGATATGTTTAAGTAGTTTGCAAAGCTGTTTGCAAAGCAAATGTGGATGTTTTGGTCCAGTTCAAATTTTCAGGCCTTAGTTTGGGAAGTATGAACATGGTTTTCTGTTTGCAGTGGGGGAAAAAAATTGGTTGAAAGTTCAAAATTATAAAGATTGAGAGACTAAATTTATAGGAAAATACTTTTTTTTTGACTTGGCAACTATTAATAAGTATAACATCTGTCACAGTGCTTTAAAATGTAAAATATGACCATAGGAAAGCATATAGGAAAGCAGATAGAGGACCAAACACCAGGCGAACAGATTGGAGAAGAGGCAAAACATAAAACAGCTCAGAGACCCAAAGGGACATGCAACTTTTCTTTTTTTTTTGGCAGATGCTGGAAAAGTGTAAATCTAAGGGAGCTTTCAGAAGGTTTCAAGGCTTTTAGTTCGATACAGATGTGTTGTGTATATCACGGTCATGGTGCTAAAACATAATCCAACAGTCCAAACACCTTTAAAGTTGTTTTCCGATAACATCTCCATCGCAGATCGACGTTGTTGATGTCGTAATTTATAGTGAGGAATGTGTGTAAAAGTTTCAGTATGGATTCATGTGGTTGAAGGGGAGGTTGAGGGTGGAGGGGGATGGGGGGGTGGAGGCTGAGTGGGGGGGGGGGGGGGTGTTTAGTTGGAGCGTAGACACAGTCGAAGTCAGACAGGAGACATTTTGTCTTCATCAGCTCCTCGTGCAGCCGGAGGTTTTGCCATTGAACTTGAACCCAGTTCCCTCACTCCGCCTGATTTCACGGTGGAACCCCCCCCCACCCTACCACCCCACCCCCCCCACTCCCCCACCCATCCACCCGTCCTCTCCCCCGCCCTCAGCACCGTGCCCGCCTTTGTGAAGCTGTCTTCCTTGACTTTCCACATCCCCCGTCTGGCCCTCTGCAACCTCTCCTCCATCTCTGCCTTACCCCCCCCCCCCCCCCCCCTCCTCCCTCCTCCTCCCCTCTCCCTCCCCTCTCCCTCCTCCCGCTGCAGCCATTCTTCACTCCTGGGTTGGGGGGCTCCGGGAGACGGCCCACGGGGACTGGCAATACAGAATGTTAATCAGGCCCTCGGCGGCACTTCCCACGATTTTCCTCCCAGACATGAGCTTTTGTTTTGTTATTGATTCCATTATAATCAGACGGCTCTCGTAACTTCGCTGCTGTCTGGAGGCCAGGCTGCGGCACAGGGCCTACCTGTCATCTGGCCTCCCCTCATTCACTCATTCATCCATTCATTCTTCCACAGTTTTACCTTTTAGTACACACCAGGCTAATTCCCATGTTTACGACCTCTGCGGCGGTAGTAACATCTCCATTGATTTATGTGAGTTTTGCCGGTCAAAAACAGAATCACAGACCTAAAAGGCTGCACTTTTGTTAAAATCTCGACATGCGTATTTTGTTGGAAAGAGGCTAAATCTGGCCATACACAGTCTTGATCTGACTGTAATTGACCTCCTTACTGTATCATTTGTGCAGCTGAGGCCAGAGCACTACCATGTGATTTTCACGCAGGGAGGTCTGCAAGGTCTTAATCAGAGCTCTCTGCCTTTTTCCACTTGCAGCGAGTCCATTGTTCATTTTTAATTACCTTTTATTTGTACATGTGCAGGACTGAGCATGCACACTGCTCTACGTCAGTGTTGTAAAATGATAGAATAAGAGGATAGAATAAGAGGCACTGTTAGTTAATTAAAGGGAAAGCGGACAAAGCCTGGGCTCAATAAAAGCAATGACAGGTGTGTAGAAAATGATTATTGATTATCAAGCGTAATCACGTCGTATGCAGCGGGTTATTTTAATGGCATTTTCTGTTTAAAATGTTGGGGTTGACTTTCCTTAAACTCTAATGGCTGCTTCTGTTAACATGTGAACTGTAGTGATTTTGTAGTTGTGTATCAAGGATGATCATGGATTTAAAGATTATGTATCAGATAAAATTTTTATTTCCATGAACATAACACAACTACACACAACTAAACTCAGTCTGTTGTTTTTCTGACTTCTTACAGTCAGTTTTACATGTAAATGGGCGACAGTGTTTTGGTGAATGGCAAGAAGGGGTTTGCACGTTCTCCTCACGTCTGCTCATATTTTGTCTGAGTATCCCGGTTTCCTCCCACAGCCCAGAAACATGCATGTTCAGATCATTAAAGACTCTAAATGACCCTGAGGTGTGTGAGAGTGAATGGTTTGTGTTTGCCCTGTGATGGACTGAAGATCTGTCCAGGTTGCATTCCTTCCCTGTACAGAGCTGGTGAGATGATGGAAGCCTACATGGACAAATGAAGAACATCCCACGATGGCATTTTAAATACACACACCACCAAGTAAACGCAATATCACATAGTATTTAGTGTTGAATTGTGTGTTGTTACGTCAGCTACCGCCATGTTACTGTCAGAAATCAGAGCAACACTTCCTCTTCTCTTCCTCTGAGACGTCACGTTCATCTGACCTCAGTCACTCCTGAGCTTCAGATTCCTGATCTCTGCAGAGAATCGAAGGCGACCGCTGTCACGTTGTGTGTTAAAGAATAGCTCAGAAAACCTTTTTTGAGTGTGTCTGTGTGTGTTTATTTTCCCCTCCACGAGACTTTTAGCCCCGGAGTGTTTCGTGATGCGAGCGGGGAGGCTGTGGCGGTTTCCCTGCAGCAGCAGCAGCAGCAGCTGGATCCGCTGGCCTGCGCCTCCTCTCAGCACAGCTGTGCTGCGCTCTCCCAGACGCCGCACATCGTCCAGATGTGACTCGGCTTTTCCTCTCTGAGAGCATGCAGCGCGTGTAAACATTGATCAGTGATCGTGTTTATGAGGGTGTCGTTCTCGAGAGCGGAGCAGGGGACATACCTGCACACACACTCTCAAATGGTTCCAGCACAGCGCTTTAATCCATATAGAACCATTCTTTATACTCTAATACGTTAGTATTGAATGTATCAGGTTTAGGGAGTGCCCTATTTTCCAGTCCAACATGACTGCGTAATGTCAAGGGAAATCATTCTGTAGTTGCCGCCGAGAAGAACATCAGCTGTTTTTTGTTGCATAATAGCACCAGGGTTTATTTCCACCCATCCATCCATCTATCCATCCATCCCTCCTTTATCTAACCTGCTTAACAGTGTCACTGGGGTCTGCACACACAGAATACATAAGATAAGTCGCCAGTGCATCGTACAGAGCACACGCCCCCCTTCGCTCTCACTCTTACACCTACTGCAGAGTCTAATCGTGCATGTTTTCTACAGTAGTACCCGGAGAGAACATGCACACATCGGCCCGACCAGTGTTCAAACCAAGGACGTTTTTGTCTGCAGGCATCAGTGCTAACCACTCAGTCACTGTGTGATCTTGTTCCTTTTCATTTTTGGGAGTCTTTACATGATTTTCATAACATACTGTAGCTTCACTGCACTGACTTTCTTACAAGCTTAACAAGAGTCGTTTATCAAATTGCAGTGTGTCCAAATCTATACCGATCAAAATGGATTTAAAAATACTCAATATGACTGTTTTTCAGAATTCACATGCATGTGTGTGTGTGTGTAGACGGTGTGCTTAAGGAAAATTGTTGGTCCGACAAGCATGTAAAATAGTGAGTGTGTCATCAAGTGCATTTTAACATGTAAACACAGACGCTCATTGTCTCATTGTAAACAAAAGGTTTATTGATTGAAATAACTGCAGTACAAATGGTTGCATAGTACAAGTATAGAGCACGTCAACAGTGGCTCATGTGCAAATCGTGCCTGTCCGTTGAGAGCGTCATTTACATGATCCCCTCTAAATATTATTCAAAAATCTATTGCACATATTCACAAGTTCTCCACATTCATTCCAAACAAAACTCAGTGCGTTCAAGTGTTCACATTAGATTTTCAGAGGAGCTGATTTGACAAATGAAATGTGGAATAGATGCAGATTTTCTGCGGTCTCTAAGACTGACTGCACAGTTGCTGATTAAATCAATGAGGGGGAAAAAAAAACACAACACTTGGGCGGTGAGGACTGTTCATTACCTCTAATCAAACCTACTGAAACAGTGTAACACACACACACACACACACACACACACACACACACACACACACACATTGCACCTGTGCTCACATAGTGCACATTAGTGAAACAGTCGACACAAATTCAACTGTATGTACAACCTTTGCAACACGACATACGTGCAATCATACAAATAGTGCATTTCCTTTGCATAGATAAAAAGATACTGCATAAAACATAGTGCGCTCAACTTTCCTCAAACTCATCTGAAATCAAAAAACACAATTTTAATAAAGAGGACAAATTTGTTCGGACAGCGTGCTCCGGTCCTGGAGCACTACTGTACACAAAAGAGAATAAGATGTGTGGTGATTGGTGGCTGGTTAATATGGGCCGCATTTCATAAATCATCTGGAGGAACAAAGGTTACACAGCCCTTAATTTGAAATGTACTCTATTGTTCGGTTATGAGATGATGAAGAGCAAATATGTGCCCTCTGTGTCAAATCGTCTGAAGGATTGATATAAAATTCAGATTTGATGGAACGAGTCCATAAAACACTGTTGACATTGCGCTAATAATTCCAAATGCTTCAAGTAGTCCAGTCACGCAGATTGTCTTCACTTCTGATTGAAACGTCTAAAGAGACGAATCGTTAACGGCCCGCCAAAATAATTAGAAACAAATAGGGCTCGAAAGACGAGCCGAGCAAATCACAAATGAACAACGGCGATAACACATGAAGTCAAACACACAAATCGTTCAAAATCAAAGATAAGAGGAGTATAAATCGCTACACTAATGAATAATACTAATTATGATACAAAACGGCAGAATTATTAGGTCCTTGTGTTTTCCCATCTTTTCTGCTCTTCTTAGCAAAATGAGTCTCAGATGTGTGTGTGTGTGTGCGTGTTTGAGAGATTGGGAGAGGTATCTAAGCTCTGACCTACATGAAAATCCAGTGCAGATGTTTCCTGAACAGCTGTGCAGAGCTGTTCCCAAGAACACAGTGTACACAACACACACATTGCCTCACGATGGCCAGCGTGTTCACTGGCATCGACATCCTCCGTCTTTTCGGACGAAGATGTTCTGTCGTAGCAGCGGATAGCAGCCGCCGCTCTCGTCTCCAGCTCCTTTGATTGGAGCACGTTTTAACTCCGTTGTCCGTTGGGACCCACGTGTGTTTTTTCTCCTGCGTGTTAGCGATGCAAACCGCTGTAGCAGTCCGGTGTGAGAAAAACATGGACTCACAAAGTCACAGTCCACAGACGCAGCAATCGGTTGATTTCCAGCTTCAGATTGATCAGAAAACCTGAAACAAAGACAGGAGAAATGTTAAAATCACCCCGGTGACCCACATTCATCTACAGTTGCTACAGTGTAGTCAAAACATGCAGGGTGCAGATGTGCAATCCTTTACTTTAGCTGTATTTTTCTCTGTTTTATCCACATAAGTATGAACTGCGCTCACTTTTCTATTTTTTTCTTTTTTTTGCATCTGCATTACAGTGTCAGAGATGACTTTAACGATATAGATCCCGAGAGGCCACCTCGGTTAAATAAGCCTCAGACGTCCTGCATCCTGCACATGCAATTAATAATCCAACACATGACGCACATATCCGATATTAACTCGAGGAACAATCAGCTTTGCTTTTTGGTCAAAGCTCGCTAATTCGCGTGCACGCTCAGAAGCTCCTAAAAGATGCTGAGTATGCGGCTGGATTTCAGCCGGATTTTTGAGTCGTGGGATCATGTGCGCGGACTCAAATGTTTCTGGCGCTCTGAGCCGAGGCCATGAGGCAGAATTTATCTCAGAGCTCAGCGTTAATGTTTACTGCATCGCCCTCTGAGAGGTCTCCTTACTGTAAGCCAACATTATTTCCCTATAAGCACACACACACACACACACACACAGACACACACACACACACACACACGCACACAAACATGAGGCCCAAGATGAAATGTGCCCCCAACCCCCCAAAATACACCAAACTCCAAAGCACGCATGTCTGTATTTGCCAGTCTAGACACAAGCTGCTCTCCCAATCACCCTCATCACACCACCATCTCTACCACCCCTCCTCCTCCTCCCCCTCCTCCTCTTCCCCCTCCTCTTCCTCAGCCCCACCATCATTGTCTGAACCACCAAAGTGTTTTTTTCCCACGCTTTATTTTTCTCCGTCCTGTTTGCAGCCAGGCAGGAGGAGGAGGAGGAGGAGTAGGAGGAGGAGGAGGAGGAGGTGGCAGCAGAGGGGTGGAAGGGAAAATGGGGGGATGGAGGGGGTACGGACTGATGGGTCGCCATGGCAACCCCACATTGGCATGCCCCTGATTGGACTATGTGGTGGCTAATTATTCAGCGCATATGCTCAAAAAAAACAATAAAGTAGGACGTATTGAAATGCAGAGCCAAGCATCGCATGGTGTGTGATTAACATACGAGCCCCGCGCTGCTTTTGAAGAAAGAAGCCGCGCTTCACTCCACTTAGAACTTAAACGCAGCGTTACGCTCTTAATTACATCTTGCGTGCATGTTAAACACACAAGGAATTTCAACTGTAATTGCGTTTGTTTTGTTTGTTGTTGTTTTGTTTTTGTTTTGTTTTTCTTCCTTATTCATAAATCGAAAAAAATGTTCCAAAATCCTGTTCCAAAAGCGTTTTTTTTCTCGTTTGGAAACTGTTTACATTTATGTATAAGAGGATTAATAATTCACATTTGTGCCAATTCGCATGTGACGATGAACTCGAACTTCACACCGAGGCCGAGAAAACTGAAAAACAAAAGTAGCGTGCTGATGGCAGGCCTCTGAGCATTGGCATGATGGACAAATTGTGCATGTGTGTGTGGGTGTGTGTGTGTGTGTTTGTGTGTGTGTGTAGGGACTGAAGCTCTACCGCATGAAAGAAAGCAGTGGGGCAAGGGTGTGTGTGTGTGTGTGTGTGTGTGAGTGAGTGTGTGTGTGTGTGTGGGGGGGGGGCTACGTTAACAATGGCCTGCATTGTTTACCAATCTCCCTCGTCCATTAATCAGGACGATCCGGGTGTAATTGGAGTTTTGGTTAAGCTGGTCTCCAGACCCCCGTTCCCTCCACTGGCCTAAATAATGGCGTTACGCCACAAGTGCCGCCACACATTGGCGAGGACAATGTGCCGCTTGTCTGAGGGCCCAGGATAGGATCCCCACCCTCTCCTCTTCCCCTCCTTTCTTAGTGGCCCCCTGCACCCCCCAAAATAAACCTCACACAGAAACACAAAGAAGGCCTCTCACTATTGAGATCTCACTGTCGCAGGCTCCCTCTCCTTGTCTGTCTGCCCCCTCCTCTCCTCCTCCTTCCCACCCTCCTCCTCCTCCTCCTCCTCCTCCTGCTCCGTCTCGTCTCCCTCACTCATTCACTTGCCACACTTTTCCTCCTCCGGGCTCATAGGTGGATGGCTCGTTACTGATGGATGTGGACAGAGTTGCAGGTTTTGGCGGTGGCAGCAGGTTGAGAAACCACATCCAAGACCCGAGTCGCTACTTAACGCCTGTTTGGATCTTAATTCACTGATGCTATCGAAGCAAACATCCCAACTCCAAATTAGGCAAATTTTAATCATTTGTCCCCCAGATGAAGGATGTTAAGCTTCTCTAAGAGAAATTTCACAGGCTCATAAAAACCATTTAAAACTAAATGGTCCGAAAAGCCTGTCGATGAAGCTCGAATGCCAACAGTGTCGTGACCCTTTTTATCTAAGAGCAACAAAATGTGCGGCTGCTAATCCAGAAATCACTGCAGGTTGATGGTTACTGCAGCACATTTTCCTTCCTTTGTGTTCCCACTCAGATTAATGCATTGCTTGCTCCTCTGAGGGACTTGCTTTGTAAATATTGCGACATTTGGCTGATTTCCTCACACTACTAGGATCATTGAAATCCAAATACTGGAGGTACATCATCCTAAAAGCCAAGAACTTTGAGGTTAAACTTTGACCTGTTGGAGACCCAAGGTCTTGGCTGAAAAGGACCGGACAGTATTGATAGAACATGTATTTCTGTGATCCTAGAAATTTCAACTGTAGGTGCTGTACCATCTTCTCTACCGTCCGGGAATCAGTGAGCGTTGACGATTCTGTGTCAGATAATCTGCACGACGACAATTATTCCTCTACAAGCCAAACACGTGCGTAAAAATGAAGCGTGATTAACAGGCAGAGATTTATGAAGACCGCCACGTTGCTAATTGCAGCTCCTTGTGGGTGTCGGGGAGGACGTAGGTAGCTCGTCTCTTCACTTCGTCAAACAAAGCTGTCAGTACGTGACCGCAGCGTAAACATCGTGTGAATCAACGCTCGGAGCAACTCTTTGTAATCAAAAACCCTCGAAATAACCTAATTAACGTCCCAGGAGCCAAGCTGGCCGAACGCTGAACGTTTCTTTCCTTTTTTTTTTTTCTTTTTTTTTTATCCGGAGCGTCTCGTGGTGAAGATCCACAAAATGGCGGCTCGCTCGGCGGCGTCCGCAGCGTGACGACGGGCACGAGGAGAGCGCCGCAGGAAGCGCAGCTGCCCTTAAAAATGCCAGCCTGCCGACGCCAACCCCCCCCCCCCCCCCCCCCCCCCCCAAAAAAAGAGAAAAAAGCTCTACGGTTTCCTCCTATCTCATCCCTACCCGCACGTCTCCTGGGGCGATCTCTACAATTAACACCCTGGCAGTAATTAACACTGTCTTGAGGCAGCCAATGGCGCGGAAAGGATCGGGGGGCCAACGCGAAGCGGGGGGAAGGTGCAGCGCTGGCGATCCACGTTCCCTCCTTTTTTTCTTTTTTTTTTTCCAGCTGCCATTTTGTGCCAGTCTTAACACCTAAGATGGTGGCAGGACTGTGACTTGCCGTGCGGGAGAGGAGGACAAACTGGCAAGGGAGGGGTCGGAGGAGAGGAGGATTATGGGATTGAGGAGGGAGTCTCTTATTTTCATTCTTCCAGTCGGTACATTTCTGAACGATTACCAAGACGGGGTGGGAGAGGAGGCGAGGCGGGAGGGACGGAGAGAGGCATGATCGTCAGATTGCTGCCCTACATGCACCACACATAGAGGAGGAATTTTCCCACACACACACACAATCACACACACAATCACACACACACACAACATGGTGTCAAAGAAGAGGAGCATATTGTTTATAGTGTGGGCATGAAACAACACCCTGTGATCCTCTGTTTGTGTTAAAAAAAAACAACACAAAAAAACGTGTCATTTACATGTGCTTAATATACGCCGCACACACATGAACACACACATGTGCCCATGCGTGAACACACACACACACACACACACACACACACACACACACACACACACACACACACACACACACACACAAACAACCAACACAGCCGTTCTCATGGTATGGTCTGCCCCTGAGCATGCAAATGACATTCATTATGCAAATGCATACAAATCAGGGCCAACCATCTGAGAATCCGAGCTGGGAAAAAAACGAAAAGAATAAAATTAAATGAATGAGGGGAAGTAGAAAAGAAAGGAGGACGCATGTGGCCAAGTGTGTGTAAGTACAGTGAGGCTTTAAGCTGCCAAAACATCTGAAGTCACACGGTGATCAGGAATTAACCTTTTAAGGTATTTTCTTCCGTTAAAGGAAGCCCTAATGAATCCCAATGAACACGGTAAATGAAAGCTAACAATGAGCAGAATTATTTTCCACTATGATGTGTTTTTTTTTTGTAAACGAATGCACCGCAGACACTCAGGCGATGATTTTCAACTGTTTCTTATCGTATGTGCTTTACAAAGTACTATTTAAGATGAGAGACGGGACGATCTGCACACACGCAGACACCACCTCTCCTCGCTGTGCCCACACTAACGCCACAAACGAACGCATTGTTTCTGACGGAGTCCATTGAGTCATTCAGCGGGAAAAGAGGCAAAAAAAAAAAATCGACTGCGGAAGAGCATCGACTGCAGGGGAGATGCTCCAAATGATGGCAAAGTGGTGCTAATTGGCTCTCAAGCTGTTCTTTGTTTTGTTTCACCTCCCTCACCACCATGTTGTCTGGTAGGACAGCCTCTCTAAAACCCCCCAGAAGAGCGACACGCACATTATCATCCTTCAAACCCAGGAACTCACTGAAAATAGACGAGGTGGGTTTTTGTTTTTTTTGAGTCTTTCTCTTTCGTCTCCGTGTAAAGAGCAGCTTATCAGACCGGGTTTGCCTTGTTACTAGTTTTCGTATACAAGCGTGTCAGATGTGTAAAAACAGGCCATTATGTGGAGTTAACCACCATTTCGCAGGTGTGCGAACATAAAGAGCTACATCCCCATGTCTCAACTGTGTTTAGTTCACAACAACAGCTACAATAGCAGCAGCAAACACATTTCCCTCCTAAATCAGGAGGGAAAACCGCTAAAGCCGACTCTAGCCAGTTATAAAGCGTTGATGAAAAGACCAAATTAAGATTAATTAGAGCAGATTGCAGCCAGTTTCTTACAAAACACAAAGTGCAATTAGACAAAGGGATTCCTTAGTGTGCAGCGTTTGTAAGAGATGAGGGGAAGGAGGGGGGGGAAAAAAAAAAAGAGGGCGATGACAAATTCAAATTTGGTTTACTGAGGACTTCTGTTCCTGTTATTCTTCTAGCTCATTAAGGCAATCATTCGTCACTGATTTGTAAACAACCGAACCAGCCAGGTGAACTCTTTGCCGGGGGATCCTCGCATGGAATCAGATTTTATGTACTCCAGGATTATTTGGATTGGCCTCAAACACACAGAAAGCTTTGTGTGCCCTCCATACCCTCGACACGATCTGAAACGGCCAAATTTTGGTGACACACTTACGTCTCAATCTGCCACTTAATCTCCTGAGCAGATTAACCCCGAAAACTTGAAAAACAAGGCTGGCCCTCAAGTGTGTGTCGTCAGCTGTTGTCGGTTAAAGTCAGCTCCGCTCGGATTCGGCCCTCGACTGAGCTGTGCTGTGTCTACGGTTTCACTGAGGAGTCTCCCTATAGAAACATGTTTCCCTTGTTTATAAACAGGACATCCATCCATCATATTATTCCTTTTTTTTTAGTCTACTGCAGCATATCCTACAAAGGATGAAGGAAGGGCATACACCCTGGGCAGGTCATGAGTCCATCCATCCACACCATTCACTCTGACACCAAGGGGCAATTTAGGCTCTCAACCAGCCTTAACATGAATATTTTTAGACATGCGTGTCTCCTTACAGAAAAGGCCGGGATTCGAACCCGTGGCTAGTGCTGTTCACCTACACCACTGTGTCACCCTGGTCAGAACAATTTTAATCCTAAACTGGCAGAACGACGGGAAGTCATTTGTGAGGAGAGCGACCGCTTTTATTTCTCGTAAAAACACTGCAGCCCTCTTTGTTGGTCGGAATATATCAGTGTTCATAATGAGGTCACCGCTAATGATTTTTCTATTTTCCTGGGGTGAAAACACACTCGGCGTTGTAGGAAATATTCACACACGCTCGCACACACTCATCCTCTCACTCACCACTGCAGCATGACGTGTTTTGTGAGTACAGCGAGCAGATTTGATGTCTTTTTGTGTATGTAAGTCATAGTAATAAATAGATTATTTGTCCATATGAAATCTCCCACATACCTCCCCCTCTCCTCCCCCCTTTTTTCCCTTTCAAACTCCCCTTATGTAACCCAGCCTCATACCTCCACGTCATCAGCTGGCATCATCCGATCCCTCTGCTCTCTGCTGTTTGTTTTTTTTTTTGTGCTTCATCTTCTTCGTTTTTTTTTCTTTTTTTTGTTCAATTCAGTTTCCTTCTTCCATGCAGGCGTGTAATGGGATTCTTGTTACTTTCGGTTATCTAGCTTTATGAAGAATGTACGTCACTCATACAGCTAGATAACCAAAGATAACAGACAACCCCTCAGGCCTGCACACAGCTCTCTGTCCACAACCACACAACCTCCGACACACCTGTAAGGACAAAAAGTGACAGTGGGGGTGAAAAAAAAGGGGCTTAGAGGGTCCGAAGTTGCTGAAATGAGGCTAATTTGCTGCGTTTCGCACGTGTTCCGGGGTGAAAATAACGACAATAATGGTCATAAATCTGGAGTGTTGGTGCAGATGATTTATCACATGGTGTTAAAAACGCCTCGGTGAAATGAGATGAAAAACAAGCATGACTAAAGATTCACAGGGGATACTGCTGGGAAAAACACATTTTCCAAGCTATTAAGTGGATTTCTTTTTTTTTTTTTATATGACTGAAATGTGAACGTGTTCTTATAGGAATTCAAAACAAAGCATTATGGCCGACGATCCGGTGAACTAAAGACAACAACAATGAAGACCTTTATGAGGGGGGCATCGCAAACTGCAGATAAAACTGCACCGAGGGGAATAATTTACACAAATAGTCCAGTAAAGGAAATATTACAGCAGGATCCAAGCAGGAAATCCCTTGATTTTACAGTGCTCATAAAGGTGTATAAGTCTATTTTAAAGACCTCTCTGGAATTATTTTAACTGCGTTAACATCCATAACTCTTAAACATGAGATGCTGCAAAAAAAAAAAGAAGAAGAAAAGAATGTTTAAGACTGATGCCTGTTGTTCTTTTTATATCTTAAAGAGACTTTCTGGCTGTTTTCCCTGAGTGAGTCGCATGTAATGGACATAAAACTCTCACATTCTGGAAATACTCCAGAAAAACGGAGATGCAGCAGCATCATCAGTGCTAGAGGAACTGGGCTGACGTATCGTCCCAAAGGATCGACATGGAGGTGCCCAGAGACTCATATCTGCACCTCGCTGTACAGGATTAAATTAGAGGAATTTATTCTAGTAAACTGATGAATTTTGTGGCAACGATTAAATCCAAGCAATTACAATTTACGCCCCGCCATCTTTATTACTCGTTTGTTTAAAGTAGCAGAGCATATTTGTTGAGTGTCTTTATTTTTTATTTGGACATAATTGGAAGACTCTAAAGCTGCATTTATTGTTACACTATATTGTCTCTATTGTGACGGAAATGTAATTTTCAAATGTAATTTTCATAGAACAGAATTATCTAGCAATACTGTGTGTGTGTTGTCTCTACATTTATTTATTTTCTCTTATTTTCTTCATACTCATTTTTTTAAATGATGGTGTGTGAGACAGAGAAAGAGAGCAGTGACGTCACGAACATCGCAGGCTTTCAATTAGTGCGTTAGCAGCCAGGTGTGATGCCTAATTAACACATACACACTCTCTCTCTCTCGCACACACACCTATTATGCAGAAGATGCTCACTCTTAACAACATGGTGGAAATGGGAAATAGGCCATTGCGCTTTCTCTACAGTACATGATGCGGGTTACACACACACAAACACACGCACACATTTTTGCAAAATACACACGTGCTGCAGTGTTTTATCCTCGTGATAAATTAAACTGAAGCTCTAGCGCATTTGTATGTTTCGTATAGCTCAAAACACGATCTAGTGTGTATCTGTGTGTGTCTGTGTATGTGTGTGAGCGTGTGTGAGCGTGTGTGTTGTAGCACATATCAGCGTCAGAATCGTATTTAATCCCAAGTCATTATACATTTTAGTTACACGGCTGTACGAGGAATTTGTTGAGGTGCAAGACCGAGCATAAATAAGCAGCACGTGGCATCGATTCAAATCCTATGTACACAGAGATGTATAGTATCCCTGTCCTTGTGAGTTTAAATTAAGTTATGCTGATTTTTTCTAGGCTGGGTAAATTGTCCCAGTTTTTCTTTGGGAATGTGTGTTCAGGTTTTCAAAAATCTGAATGAATTTCTGGACCTGAGTCAGGAAATCGCTCCGTGCGTGCCCACGTGCACACGTGCGTGCAGCACACGTGCTGCGATCGTTTTAGATTTAAATGTAATAATTATTATAAGCAGTAATATCATCGTCAGTACAACATTTCATTTCCTGTGTGTATTTATTCATCTTAAAGCATCTCTCTCTCTCTTGTTTTTCTAGCTTTTTTGTCCTTAATCTTTTTTTTTACAAGAAACATTATGTGATTACTAATTTCTTCTGTTTTTTTTTGCTTGTGCAGCGTCTGGTGTGCTTGGTAGCATGTACACTACGGATCACACCTCCGAAAAAAACTGAGTGTGTGTGTGTGTGTGTGTGTGTGTGTGTGTGTGTGTGAGAGAGAGAGAGAGAGAGAGAGAGAGAGAGAGAGAGAGAGAGAGAGAGAGAGAGAGAGAGAGAGAGAGAGAGAGAGACATTAAACCCCCGCACCGTGGGTTTCTCTTTAGGTGACTAAAGGAACAAATGTCCCGCTTTAATAGATTGTCCGGAGCATGAAAAGCTGCTGTAAACGCTGCGAACAGCACAAAGCATCCAGAAAGGATTTTAAAATGATTTCCAGGAGTAATCAATTAGTTCCACACAGCACGATGCTCCTGCTGCAGCCGCTGTGTGTGTGTGTGTGTGTGTGTGTGTGTGTGTGTGTGTGTGTGTGTATGCAGACGTACACAGCATATGGGTATTCTCAGTGCCTGACAGTGATGCGAGATATCGCGTACTCACCTGGAGGACTGGAGGCCTCCTCTTCATCTCTGCTGCTGATGAAGATGTTGCGCTCTCTTGTAACTATCTGCGATGGAAACAACAATAATAAAGAGAGTGACGCTTTTCGTTTTTCTCGGCCCTTCAGCATTTTGTTTTTTGTTTGTTTGTTTTTCCAAATGAAGTTGGTAAATAAAGGGACTCATACCCTAAAAGAAAGACCCTGCTGAAAATAAAGTGGAACATCTCATCTCCTCTCTCTCTCTCTCTCTCTCTCTCTCTCTCTCTCTCTCTCTCTCTCTCTCGCTCTCTCTCTTTCTCACACTCTCTCCCTCTCTCAGGAAAATCCCTCCCTACGTGGGAAATCTGCCGACTAGGTCACAGTAAAAACCCCAGCTCCCGTCTGCTGGGGCCAGGATCCTGATCCAGACCCAAGAACTGGATCAGATGCCCCCTCCTCCTCCTCCTCCACCTCCTTCTCCTCCTGTCCTCAACCAGAAAGCATCTTAATTAACTTCTGCAAGGATGCAGAGTTGCTGTGAATGTGACTTATGCAGTGAAATAACACGTGATTCTGGAAGCTTTACACCCCCACACCCCCCCACACCCTCAAATGCATCAACTGAACAAGGAAAGTTCTACTCCATTATAGGCTGCAGCAATCCGCCATGAATGTGTACTCACGTTGAGTCATAATTATAACAGAAATGAAGCATGAGAGGCAGCTTTGACCCCCCTCCTCACCCTCACTCTCTCTCTCTCCTCTCTCTCTCTCTCAGATTAAGCAGGTTTTATGTAAGAGCTCCACCGTGCTGGTTTAATCCCAGGCTGCCTGCAGGAAGCACACAGACTGCTGCTGCTGCTGCTGCTGCTGCGTTCACGGACCCTACAATAATCACCTTTCTTTTTTCTAAATACGTTATCTGCAGACAGCAAACAGGCCAAACACATCACAACAGTGCCTCCACCTCCAACAACAACTGAGCTGCACAACAGCAACTTATGTAACACCCTGGATAATAACCGGGGGAACATATGGCTGATCCCCGGGGTCAGCAGAGCCATAAAACACAGATTAAATATTACAATTCAACAGCAGAAGTTACAATAATTCATGAACTCATTATTTATTACCCATTCAACACATCAATTTCTTGTTGGCCGCCAACACTGCTGCTTATATACACATATGTGGATGTTTCATGTCTGCAATACCACGTTCAAGGACTGTAGCAGTATTTACTGCTGCATTCCTTACAGTTCAAAATTATCTATCTATCTATCTATCTATCTATCTATCTATCTATCTATCTATCTATCTATCTATCTATCTATCTATGGCCTAAAAGGTTGTAAGTGCAAAATTCAATCCTTCAAATAAGAGGGAGAGAGGGATAAAGAGGTGGTTAGAGAGAGAGACAATACATATTCCTATTTTTACACATTACTACCAATTCAGATTGAAATCTGATCAAGAAGTCCTCAGCCAGTGTTGGAAAGTAACTGAATACATACAATAGTGTATGCACAATGCAATATATGAGAGACTGTACTTCATTTTAATTTAAATATATGGGATTAATGGATTGTATGCATTTTTAGTAAAAGTTTGTTGGTGATACACAACGAATAATAGTAATCACGAATGAACGAGACAATTATGGAGTAATCCAAACTATTTCAAACACGTTACTTACATGTAATATATGACAAAACATGCTAAAAATGACATTTTTGTGGCATGTGTTTTGTAATCTAGTAGCGGAGCCTATTCGAAAGTAATCCTCCCAACACTGCGTGCAGCCACAAGTGCAACTGTTACAAGATGATGCTGAGCCTTTATCTCTCACGCTGCTGCTCCCTTAGAAATAAAGATCCTCACACTGGTCTCGGGATATACATTGTAAACCTCACTAGAGGCGCACGTAGAGTACATGTAGTCAATACTCGGCCTCACTTATTTCTACTCAGTGTTGAAAACGTGCCTGAGAGCCTGCGCTGCAGCCGCTCCTGCAGCCCCTTGTCTCAACTCAGAGCCACACGCATGGAAACGATGCAGAACATGAAAGGATAGGATCTTACTGTCGCCTCCTCAGGTGCAGCAGGCTGGGTTGCACCGGGTCGGGGTGATCTCCTGGAGAGCTGCGGTCCTGGAGGAGCAGGACCATCTGCGCTGCTGCGCCGGGGGCGCAATCTGATGCTCCTCCGTCCACGGCCATATTTTCTCTCCCTTTTTTGTATATACATATATTACTGTATATAAAATCTATCGCGTCCTCGTGTTCGCCTCCGTGCGTGTCGTCCATCCTGCCAACACCATCCCTCCTCCTCCACCACCACCACCACCACCTCCACCACCACTCGTCCTCCTCTGAGATGCTACATCTCCATCCACCGTCGACTCCAAATGGTCTCACATCTCATTTGTCCCTAAATCATATACGCGGTCCAAGGCCCTCCCCCTGGTGAGCGAGTGGGTGAGGTAACACAGTTCCCACCCCTTTGGAGATTTTTGATATTATGCAAGACGGCAGATGCAATTATAATCAGGACCTATGGCACAGCGTCTCTCACGCCCCCCAACAGGCGCATGCAGAAGTGCATGGTGCCACAGCCATTCAAACTATTCTATTCAGCTTTATTCAAAGCGCCAATTCACTACGGCGTTAGCTGAAGACACTGCTATGCAGGGAACTCCTTTATTAAAAATTAATAAACACCCAGAGCCTTAAAAAATACACATTAAAGCAAGATGAGCAGCGCAAATCTGAGATTTTTTTTATGGTTCAGCATGGTGCTTCCTCCAACATTTATGTTTTGTAAATTAAATTTTCTAGTTTTCATGACCACTTAAATCACTTTTACAGACCATTGCTTTTACAACCATTCATACACTCATCTCAGAGACGTCCTCAACACCTGTTTAACCAGTAGCCTTTACTATTTATACGCATTCTCACACTGATGGATCAGTTTTTTGGGTTCAGTAACGAAGCCTCTATCCATGGACAACTGCACTACCTCTGAGTCTCTCTAGAGTATATCAGAGTTTGGTGCAGACCAGCTCTAATGTATCTACACTTTATATATATTAAAGCTGAACTGATTTCAACCAAATAAGTTGTTTTGCCATATATCCATCCATCACGTTACCTGCTTTGTCTTCAGTGGTGTTGCAAGGGTCTGCAGGTGTCTGTCTCCAGCACCCACAAGATGAGGGCAGAGAAGACGCCCTGAACAGGTCACCAGTCCACCAAAGGTCACATGCACTCCTGGGGGAAATTCAGACTCGACCTAATTAACCTGTGAGAGGTAACTGCAGACACAGTGGGAATATGTAAACTCCACACATAAAGGCCCTCGGTCTGTCCAGGATTCGAACCCAGCACCTTGAATATCTCAAGTGCAATTTTTAAATTTCCTTATCATCCAGCAGCCACTTTATGTACAGGACCTACCACCAACCTCAGAATGTATATTTGCATTATATTTTATATAATTTTATATAATTATCACTGCTTTGTTACACATCTACCCCATCCTTCACTTACACCCTCCTTTGTTCTTCTGTTACTTTTGATCATATTTTGTAACATTTTATTTCCCTCCAGTGCCAATCTCTGCCCTCTCAACTGTCCCACAGGAATAAATTGTTTATCTTGTGGTATCATATGAATCTTATCACCTCATTTATACCTTGTATGAGCACATACGATCCCTAAGTGTCATGAACCTCACTCTGAGGTCTTTCCACTTCATGTCTAATCCTATAACCATCCCTGTCATATACTATTATCATGACCGTACTCAACTATGAGGTTACAGCGTTCACTCTTCGCACCAAGATTTAAAACTTAGTTCATTCATTAAAACCTGAGTTTCTGATGTAGATTTCTAGCGTTTATTTGTGAGTGTAATTTGGGCATACTTATAATACAATATACACGAAGCAAAAAAAAAAAAAAATCGGAACCTCACTAATTTCTTAATCTTGGTCACGGCCCAGACTACTATCTACAAAATGTGAGCGTTATTCACAAATCTTGTGCAAATCTCCCCACTCTAGTAGAAAATGTGTTGTAATTTCTCCATGGTTAAATGTGAAAAGTCGTGTCTTTGTGTTTGGTTCCTCACCCAGAATTGACACATCTCTGAGATGTTTGAGACAGACTGGAGAGGCGCTCCGGCTCAGCCAATTATCATGATAATCACAGCAGGAATCTTTTGAGTCCATGAAAGACCAATCCTCTCAAATGTTATTGTGCCCGGGCCTCAGCCCGTCTGTATGCATGCGTGCAGCCTAGACATGCTAGTCATTTGCATGAAATAAAGTTAAGTCAGACATGCAGATTCGTCTAGACCAGGAGATTCCGTTACACACAGGGATCCCTTCACACAGAAATCCCCCTTCACTGCAAATCCTGAACATGCTGTTGGACGTGCCTCAGACACTTGTACATGCTGTACAACGATGAAACGTCTCAAGACAGATCAGCCTCGTATACATTCACATGAACACTTTTTTCGAGTTGCCAGGTTGCTACACACATTTATTTCTTACTTGTTGAGCCCGTCAAGAATGCTGGATTATTGAAGATTCAAGAGAGCTTCTTTCGTCCCTGTGGGGCACTTCATGACAAGCCATAGAGTTGTACATCAACACCAGAGTGAAAATAAAGATAGAATAAAAATGATACAGAATACGCACAAGGTACAGAGCACAAAGTGATATGGATGAGAGTACAGCATAAAATCCAGTGCTAGACCCCCAGATGTAGAAACATCTAGAAACAAAACATGATTGTGTCATGGAATGAAGGATGACATGGATGTAGACATGACAGGTTTAACACTGTTGCCTCATAGCAAGTAGATCGTGTGTTCAAGTCCTGGTTGGACTGAGGGCCCTCCTGTGTTGAAAGGAACCAGGAATGGAACCAGAAGTTGCAGTTTAAGAGTTTTTCATACACTCATAGAAATGCATTGTTGGGTTGCCTAGTTGTGTGAAAAGTCTGTATTTGGCTAGTTTTTCTGTCTGTGTTGCCATTCTCAAGTTTGCCAAACTATTGCAGTAGCTACTGTAACTTTTTCCAGCTATTGAATCCATTTCTATGAAGTCATTTAGTAGACACTTTCATTCAAAGTTACTTGCATAGAATAAAAAACAGAAAAGAGTATAACTATAAATACTGCTCTACTTTCTACCAAGAATATCTTTCCACCAATCTTCTCCAAAGAGATAAGAGCACAGTATTGTGAGTACTAGTAAAAGTGCAGTCCAGTTTAAGCACTGTAGTTAAGAGGAGATAACGGTGTGAGAAGGATAAGAAGAAGGCAGAAAAAGGACAGTTCTGACAGGGGAAGGTTAAGAGAGGAGATACTCTTGGAGGAGACTCCTCAAGAGCTTCTTGATGTTGGAGAGGGATGGTCCCAGCCAAGATGACACTCCAACATCAAGCAACTACAAATGAGAAAAGTTTGGATTGTTGTGCTTTGACAGTATAAGGCGAGAGACGATCGATACCGATGCCTTGGCAAGAGCACCCGCGTACACTGGAGCAGATCCAAGGAGCATCGCCGAGGCAAAACAAAGGTTGCACAGCCAAGAGGAACAGCTCTGAAAACTACCCCATCGTTCCTCTCGTTACACTCAAATATTCATCTTCAGGCTTAACCTCACTGCGATATTTGGACGTAGAGCTAGATATAAACACGTTGCCACGGTAACAACGAAAGCATTATGCTCTATGGAAGCGTTCATGAGAAAAGCGCCTTTTTGCCCCTTTGTGTTTGCTTCGTTGCAAAAAGTCACAACAAAGTGGCAACAACGACAAGGAAAAAATAATAATAATAAAAGCTTTTCGCCCTGTTGGGGTATTGTAACGCATTACGTGGGCCGTGAGAAGCAGACAGTCTTTTGGCTGTAGGGTCACAGTCAGTCTCAGAGCCCTCCGACAGCAGTAAAGCACCCTCACCATCCCTCCATTGTTTTACTGCTGCCAGCTCCAGACACCATGCAGGCTCCAGTGAGCACAGAGGCGACGCACATTGCGGCAAAAAGAAAACAGCATTGTACGTCTGCTCAAAGCGGCAGATCTGTGCGGCCAAAATACACAAATCCTCCCTTGGTGTTACTGTACCTATGAGCTGTAATAATTTCCCTGACCACAAGGATTCAGTGTGTGTATTTTGTGCCCGTGCATGCAGCGACCTGGCACCCTTTCACCCCTGCGTCGCGCCAATATTCAAATGGGGAAGCTCTGATGTGAATGGGGGCTTAATGAGACATGGTGGTGTATAATAAATGAAAGAGGGGGTCCTCTGTTGAAATGCAAGGCTGAGGTATTTCAGAAATGTCGTGAGGATTTGTGGACACTTTTTCAGACGTTACAAGTCTATGATATGCAGAGGAAATATATATGATGTTAAAATATAACATTTTTGAAAGAGGGGGAGGAGGTGAAGAAGTAGTATCAGCTATAACTCTTCATCCCAGTGGAAATGCTCCTCTGAGGATTGCATGAAGTCAACTGGTGGTCCATGAGGGGGGACCACCGGGAATCTCCCCATCACGTCCTGGGGTCATGAGGACTCCTCGTGGGAAACGTTTTGCAGGGAATTTGCATAATGTTAACAGTCAAGTGAACTCACATCGCCGTCTTTGATGTCGTGAGAAAGTGGGGGTACGGTGCCACATTTTACAGGAGCTCAAACAGTCAAATCATGTAAACTGAGGCTGGAAATCCATGGGCATTTGGAAGCTTTAACTTACAAGTGTAATCTTGAAACATGAAGGATAAATGTGCTTGCAATATCTTCAACTTTATTTATTTTTTTAGCAAATCGGTCTTTCCTCTCAGGTTTCCTGCTTCTGAGAAATTTGGTGCTGCTGCCGTGTCTTCTTCCAAAGTTGCCAAATCAGAATAAATTTTGACTTTTTTTTTTCTTTTTATACCTAATGTATATCTTCAGGTGTGCATGTAGGCACTCAAGACAAGATAAAAAGATATGATGAGATATGTTGTAGTGGCAGTAACAAAATCATCAAGGGAAAGACGATAAATAGTGTCTACATGCACTGAAAGGACATATGAAGCATACACCTTTATTGTTGTGTATTAAACGAAGAAGATACAGTGAACTGGGATTGTCATTATGCAAAATAATAGAGAAAGTAAATAAAACTGCAAGCAAGTAACTCTTGGACGTCAAATGTTACAACAAGTTAACATACTGCATGTTTTCCACATTTTTTAATTCGTCACAAATTGTTCCTTTACAAGAAATTTATGTGAAATCCTCAACTTTTTTGAAATGAATACTGATTTAGCTGTGATGCTGCTGGCTTATGAGCTAATGTGAAGAAAGTGATAACCAGCCACAGTTGATGTGGGTCCTCCTGGAAAACTGGACGTGGCACAAAACTGGAAGGATGGATGGATGGATGGATGGATAGATGACAGATAAATGAATGTATTGGATAAATAGATCTATGGCAATGAGATATACATACATGTATATCAGATGATAAAACAAGTGTTTTTCTGTTTTTTTTAAATACAAAAGTAAAGATCATGAATGGATGACGTGCATTTTAATCACTTGTGCTTGTGTGTACAACCAAGGCCGCACAGTTTGGAGACCTACACCCAAACCAAATAAAGGAATAAAATAAGACATACATTTTTTGGATTATTTTTTTTAGATTTTTAATACAACAATGCCTACTTTTTAAACAGGTTTTACATGATTATAATATTGAAAGCATTTAGATGTTTATTGAAATGTTTATGAAACATTTAATATTTTCTGGGTTTTTGCCTTAAAACTGTTTGCTTCAAAAGTTCAGCTGAATCGTCTTAATTATGTTAAATATGGATGTTGATGTCATGCAGACGTGCTAAAAGAAATTACATTTTATTATTAATGAACTGTGATCCTTAGATATAATTTTTCTTACTTTAACCCTCATTTTACACAGTTCAACTTTAATTGGGGGACTAGTTTAGACTTGTTCATAGCTTATTTTTTGAGTCTTATCTAAATTTCGTTTGCTTATCTAGATCGTTTAATTAGGGTAAAATAGATAAATATACTCAAAAGTTTGCTTCCAGAATTCAATTGATTTGAATCATTTCAGCAAATAAAGGTCAAATGTGCCTTTTTAAATATCTTTTATCAGTGACCGTTGTGCAAAAACATATTGTTATGCTGAAAAGGCACAAAATGTTCTGATTATTTTCAAAGGTTTATAAAATAACATTAATATAGAGATTCTCTAAAAAGGAGGATTTCAGGCGTTTTCATAGCGCTCTTTTCTCAGAAAAAAGAAAAAAATACTAAACTTTTTAAAATTTGTTTCTTGCCTGAAATTAGCTTCTATAATATTATAGCTTATTATGAAACAGGAATTGTATTGATATTTGGCGTTATGATGGCATTTCTAGTGAATAAAGTCCTAGCGAATTGTCTTGGAGACCTAAGTTCTTCCTTGTTAATCACAGCTGAATTATTACTTTATGAAATATTCAGACCCGGTCGGTAATATGTGTAGGCTTGGTTTTGAAAGGACTTTTTATTATCTTGTGCAATAAGATCATGTCGTATTAAAGCACAAGCATCACGAACTGTAACTCAAACATATCGTTCTCAGAGGAGGAATCCGGCAATTATTTTACGTGTTATAGCTGAAAGTCTAGTCTGCAGATGACAAATCTGTCTTTGCGATGTAGATTTTTCTGGATATTTGCTGCGTTTTTCTCTGGATGTACAATCTGAGAAGCAAACGCAGCAGCTGTTACAGAGGTTTTAATCCCACAGGTTGGCATGTATTCGCAGCTCAGCAAGCAGGGAAACCCAAGACGTATTAATGAGAGTTTATCGAGTGATAAAACTGGGGAAAAAATCAGTGACATGTCCGACCTCGTGTCGGCGTTAACACGTCGTGTGAACGTTGCTGAAGGAGGCGTCACAGTGTGGTTACAGGACGACGGTTTCTCTGTTCTCCTGCCGCCATCTTGTGAACATATTGTGTATTACAGCACCGTCTCTGTGGACGAGCTAGCGCTAATGCTAACTCTCTGCTGCCTCCCTTAGGACAACAGTGTAAAGCCAGGGTCAATGGACAGGACTAGAAAACCTTAGTCATTCTCACTGCTACTGTGCCTACAAGCGTTCTGCTCTTAAGGGAAGTTTGATCTACTTCAGTAAAGTCCTTTTTTAACCCCCTCTTTAATAACAGCTTTTTATGGTAACACAGTAGTTGATTAGCATATATCACTCCTAGGGTCGATTTTAGAGTCTCCAGTCAATCTAAACATCTCTGTTTTTGAAATTTGGGAATTAATAAAAGTACCTGAAAATATTCTACACAAATATGGGCAGAACAAGCAATTAACACACAGAATGGCCCTTGGACCATACGGGAAATTGATCTCCAGTGCCTTGCTAACTGCTCATTCACCTGATGGCCCTTAGAGCACAGAATTTAAGGAGAATGAATTAGATAAACTAGTGGCAGATTCTTCTGCAGAACTGTCATTTTATTTGATTCAACCTGTAAGGAGTGGACAAAGTGGTTTGTATTGGTGCTGCAGCATCGCTGCAAGAAGGTCCTGGGTTTGACTCATCTAAGACCATCTGTCCAGGATATTTTTCCATGCCTTTGACCTAGGATAGGCTCCGGCAGACCCTGCTAATAATGTACAAAATGGGTAATATAATGGATGGATGGAAGGTATTTGTACATATAAAAACCGATAAAAGAGTACCAGCTCTTGGCGAACACTAATACTAACACAACCAAGTTTTGTTGAACTTACTGAGGAATAAAAGTTACTATTCTGTCATCACAAACTGGTTTCTGGAGTCCACTTCAAAACATTTTGTCACAGTTAAATGACTGAATAAAATGGAAGACAATGAGAATCACGAGGAAAAAAATCAGAAGTTTATTGGCAGCCTGTTGATGTGTAAGTCAAGCATCATTGAACTGAAGGAATTCAGCAGAACAACCTCAGTGTTTCCTGCCAATGTCGTGACTGCGGGTGACTGCAGATACAAAGCAGAAACGCGCCAGAACATCGGGCCCATTCTTCCGCATCCCTGTCATCACAATTTTATGGTTGTAGTCCATGACTGCCAAAAAATAAGGACAACCACTCCACATTCACATCCAAACAGTGTGGCAGTATCGATGAGAGGACGCTTTAGAAGCATTTCCACCAGAGCGATGAAGATGACAAACAGACCAGCACCATGTGGTTTGTTAGTGATAACTTTTGAAATGTCACACAGTCAATCTAAATATGGGAAATGTAAAACAAGAACCATTCTTCAGAAGATGGAAAGAGATTTTTCATTTTCATTTCCCGTGGATAAGATGATGAGTTTGAAATGTTTCAAAGCCTTTTCTGCATTTTTACACAGTTTTTTTAAATCATTTTTTGAATATTTATTTTAAAAAAAGACATTAAAGAAAGTGGCATTGACAATGGAGGCAAGAGAGGCTGGAAGAGGCTCAAAGTAGAGTTTATTCATCTGACAAGGATGCGTCCCAGACAACTCTTTGTCGAGGTGTTCTGGTTATGTCCATCTAAGAAAGAGACCCTGTGGCAGACCCAAAACACATTGAGGAGATTATTGCCCTTGGCTGGATTGGGAAAAACTAGTTGAGGTGACTGGGAAAAGGAGTGTCTGGCAGTAAAAATGCTCAGATTTCCTCTCCCTTTACAGTCCTGGATGTACAACATTGAATTTTAAGACTGTATAATTTACATCATATTAGCACATAAAGTAGTTCTATATTCACTGCTGGCATTTTAAAAGCCATGCTCCCAATAACAATCATTCAAAATTTGTGACAGAGGCTTAGAAACACACAGCAGGCCCCAGCAGGAATCTGTAATTATGCACTTAACTGTGAAAGCAACCATGAGAGCAGAGCAATTAAAAGAGTCAAAACATCTTTTTCTTTCAGTTTCAGTCCAATATTTTTTTGTGGTTGTCTCCAGGTTTGAAGCTGCTGTAATATTTCCTGTAGATGTTATTAGCTGAAGTTCGGAGCCACTACAAACAGTTTGGGTGAAACATGTCAGACTGACTTGACCTTAACCTTTTGCTGCTTTTACTTCCATGTTCACATTGCTCAGTCAGGCAGCAGATGGTATATATAAATGGTAATTGGACTGGTTCTTATAGAGAGCTTTTCTAGTCTTCATAACCAATCAAAGAGCTTTGCAGACATGAGAGGCATTTACCCGTTCACTCACTGGTGGCAGAGGCTTCCCTTCATGGTCCATCTGTTCCACCAGCAGATTTAACTATTCACACACTGATAACACAGCATCAGGGGAAGTTTGGGGTTCAGTGTCTTGCCCAAAGATGCTTCAGCGTGTAGGCTACAGGGGGCTTGGATCGAAAGACCATCCTTCATATAAGTTGACAAACAGAGCCACAGTCGCCCACAGAGTTTGTACAGAGGCTCTCAAGACTAACTGGAAAATGTTCAGATTGGCCTGTTTGTCACTCTCTCTCCTCCGTCTTGTTCTCAACTGAGGATATGCCATAAAAAGCAATAACAAAGAGTCACATTCTGTTTTATAGTCAAGCTTGTTCAGAAGATCAACTGCATCTCATAAATTCTAATGTGTATAGGATAGATTTTCCTCAAGGTTCCCTCACTGCATACTGTTTGTGTCCCCTTCTTTCTCCATAATCTGTTTGGTATTACTCTTTCTTGGTCACCCTCGCCTTTTCTTACTCCATGTGAAGCACAGTCCAGTTTCACAGCTTTTCAGATGCTCATAAACTTCAAAGGGTATTTGATATTCAAATGCCTGTAGATTTCCAATAGATTTAATAGAAATTTCGACATGTTTCATCTTTGTTGAACGTTCCTACAGTGTGTTCTTCCTCTGAATACTTTCTCCGAACTAATGTTCTGATATATAAACCAAGTATTAACATTTTTTTTGTCAGTCTTGTTAGTAATATTTTCTTGGTTCATGTTTTTTCAGTGCATATTCAAAGATTCTTCCACAGACCGAGCCAGCCATGGCTGCTTTATCTGCAAAATCACTTGCAGCTGAATGATGAGGCTCCTCTCTGTGTAGATCTGCACATTTATTGGCGCATTTATCAGTGAAAATACATTCATGAAAAACACTAACTCCCGGCAGTAATGTACTGAAGGGAGGTTGATGGAGTTACAGAGCAGTGCCATTTGCCACAGTCTTATTGCTCACACAAACAGGCGACAGCGTACAAGAGGAAAAGCTGTGCAGGCACAAAAGAACACATATCAGCTGTGTACTGCATGAAAAGGTGCTTTCTTTACTTTATGCTAATGTTGCTTGATGTCAGAAATTACTCACTACATGCAGCCCTTCTAAGCACAGTATGGAGGTGAATGGCAGCATTAATCATACTCATAAATACCAGTGGTATAATGCTGATGTTTAACAGGTATGGACCATGAAAATGTATCATTTAAGGGAAATAAATGAGGCAAATTGGCTCCAGATTCCTGAAGAACAGTTATTTAATTTCACTTAATACAACCTGCACGTCATGATTCACACCACACATTAAGTGGAATCAAATTATGCATCTAAGATAAATATCCCTCCCTAGCTTCTTTCTTCTCCTACTGGCAGTGCATTAATGCTCTCTGCGATGAAAATCTGAGTAAATTAACTTACATGGCCCACCTATGTGCCTTTTCTTTATAACAGAACCAGACCAGCACACCTCCTTCATCTGCCATCGCTGTTGTTGTGTTCATCTGCTCTCCTACAACAGATGGGCCAGCTGTAAGACCAAGAAGAAACTGCAGGAGCACAACAACACATATACAAGGTTTGGACAGACTGTTGCACACATGCTACGAATGGTCCCCGAGGAGATGAGGTCGGGGTGTATTTGCTTATTGCTTATTTGCTTATTTGTATTTGCATTTTGCTTATGTGAGCTGAAGATGACACCTTTAAGGTCAAACGCAAATAAGAAAATGGACGGCGAGTGCACAACCTATAAATATATTTCTATTAACGTGTAGGATCAAGATTATCAGTCAAGGCACAATCAGGACGTAGTTACCGGGAATGTTCAGAAACAGAACCACTGCTACAGTACAATACTCCCTTGTGAGTAATGAGAGTGATGAGTAGCCTGAGTCTCCACGATAAAATGAGATCGTAAAGAGAAACATGACGGCAAAGTGGAGTGCATGTGGGAGGCAGTGTGGAGTGCGTGTGTGGGCTACAGAGTGGGGTAGACCTGCATGGAGAGCACTCAGGTTTGTTTTTGTCATTACCACTGTGACTGTAAAACGCATTTCCAGGCAAGCAGATGGGATACGATGACCCTTCAGGTTTGTTGTGTTGCCCTCTGTTCAGGTTGCACATGCGGACAGGAAGACTCGATGACTGTTTTCAACGTGGATCGTGATTGCGTAACCGCAGCCTTGAAATATCGGCCGTAAACATAGGGAATTCATTCAATTTGACATCTTGCTCGAGGGTTACTCGCAAATTCAGAGAGGCAATATAATATACATTTTGTCAGTCTCCAGAGATTTCTTCAATTGCAGCTCACAGTAATATTTGTTATATACAGTATGTGCAGATATGCAAAATTGCCTCTTCTCTGTTACTGTTCACACTTTACACAGCGTCTCCTGATCTTGTATTTCACTAAATATCTCTTAAATTACATTGATGCAGGCAGCATGGAGATGATTTCAGGCACAGGTACATACTGCTGAGAAGCTGTGTGACATTACTGCTGTCCTTGTGTGTCCGTAAGGAACTTCACATTTCTTTATAAAAATGTGAATTGCATTACTGGATAAGCCTTTTACCTTTAACTCTCACCAGTCTGCGTTTACTCTTAACAGTTTATGTCTTTTCAGTAGAACAAGCAGAGAGTCAGGACCACACTGACAACAAGTCTTGTTGAATCATCCTTGACATTTTGTAACTATGTGTGTGTGTATGACTCAGAGTCCTTCAACAAAATGAAAGATTTGTCGATATTTTTTAGTAGTCCAGTTGCTATTATTCTTTGTTGTACATCTGATCTGCTGAATTATCCGTGCACTTTACAATTATTACAAGTACTTGCATGATTCATATTTGTATCTAATTCATTTTTAGCGAGTTTTATATCCATAGTGTATTTCCTCTTGATTGGTCATAATGTGGTCATTTTTTTACGACAAGCAGAAGTGTCACAGAAGTGTAACCTGCTCTACACACTGAAACACTGCCATCTAATTGAAGCGATTTCATTTCTTAGCTTTTCTCGGCTGTTGTTGGACACTTAACAAATGCCCTTTGTGTTCTTTTGTGAACCCTGAGGCCAGTTCTTTGTGGAGTTTCTTCAGACTTTCCTTCCTTTGCTGCTGACCAATCTCTTTGCCTTCTGCATTTCATTTCTAAGGTCTGCCTCTGGATACTATTACGCCACGGACTTACTGAGTTTCTGCTCACTCGCTGAGCTCCACTGAAATGACTTCTTAAGAACTTCTTGAAACTTTCAGGTCATCACAGGATTCTTGCAATCCCTTAATGCCTTTCTTGGGGGCATTTATGTCCTTTCTAACACAGTTTCTTCATCCACAAGAGCAGACCTGGTCCTTCTAATCCAATGGTGTTAAGAAATTCTATGCTCTGCTCTTCAATAGTGATGTCCTTGCTTTAGCTGTGTTGTAAGATTTATCTATGACTCATCCTTATTTGTGTCCAACAAATCCAACAAATCACACCAACATTTGATACGTCTGTTTCGAATCCAAGGTGCCCCTTTTCAGGCATTTTTCCAAGATATCATGTGTTTTATCTCTGTCAGTCTCTCTGTTCCCAGCAGTCCACAGCAGTAGGTCTGATACAGCATTTGTTGTAAACTAGGACACAAGTCTGCCTAGAAACCCATTGAAAAGAAAAATATTGTGGGAAGAGATGGAACATTTTTAAAAGCAGTTTTTCCTTCCGGATGAGTCAATGGGCATCAGTATGGTTACAGGAAATATTTGCTTACCAGCAGTGTTTTTATTAACTGTTATGACTGGGATATTGGGTCATTATTGGTTATTGGACTGGGTTAACTTATTTTTGGAAATTTGCAAATGAACTCACAGACCCACTTCACTGTATATGTACTTTGCCATTAGTCCAAATAGTTAACATTTAGGGAAATACGCCGATTTGTTTTCTTGCTGGGATTTAGATGAGAACAGTCCAATCAATGAATCTAGCCAAAGAAATTTTCTCAGCACAAAACTCCCTGTAAAAACACAGATTGGAATTAATTCTTACATTTGGCTTTTTTGTAGGCGTTAACGTAGGTTGTTACGTTTTGTAATGCAAAGCTAAGCTAACCTGAAAACATGTTGTTGGTAGCTTGATCTTTAATCATACAAATATGAAAGAGGGATGTCTGCTTTCTTTGGAATAGTATGAAATAGACCAGCCAGCATATCTGTTTTGGAATAACCTTCCTCCTATGTTAAATTCTGGCATTTTCGCTGAATGCGTCATTTTCTTCAATTGCAGGGTCCTTTTCACACCTACAAACAAAAGAAACAATAGTGAAAACTTGACATGTATAGTGTTACTAGATTTCTCTTTCACCATTTATGCCAAACTGTCCTTCAAAGTGCCTGTCAGTTTCATAGGGATGGTTTATGCTGCCAGAGAGCTAAGAAGCTACAGTTTTTCGCTGCCTGCAAAACCCATTTGAATGGAACTAGACATGCTCATGTTTTTCAGTAAACAAAGACAACACAGAGAACTTGCAACAATCGAAACACACATGTGCTATAAATGCAGACTTCTCTTGATGTGACCATGCCACAAGCATATATTCTGAAGAAAAGAACATAATGCAGTACAATAGATTGTATACCTGAAAATCTGTGAGTCAGCTAAGGGAAGCATTCAAGGATGTTGGCTCCTGTTCTACAGTTACATATGACGCATAGAGGGTGATTACAAGAGTTTACAAACACAGGCTTAGAGTAAAACACATCTAAGTAAACCACAGCGTATAAGTAAGAACTGGGCAGCATCTGTCTGTATACAAGTGACATCACAGCAATAGCAGTTTGGTTAGTATAGTTATGTGGTATACGGTGGTTTGATAGAAGGATCTGCCTAAGTCTCCTGCAAGGATTATGCAGAAAGAAAGCGCAATTAAGAGCTGCCATTGGATGATGATGATCCATCACAGAGCAGGTAAAACAATAAATACTGTAGTTGTCAATCCCTCTGTCCTTTTACCTGCTCTATACCCACTATGCCACAAGGGTCTCAATCAGAAGGCACACACATGATTCACTTTCACACCAAGGGGCAATATAAAATCTCAAATGTATGCATGTTGTAATTAATGCGTGTTGACCAGAGAAGTGTACACAGAGCAGACACACTTGCACACAGGGAGAACACACAAACTCAAAGGCCCGGACTATACAAACCTGTGACCTTCTTGCCTTCTTCCTGTGGCTAACAGGACGAACCACTGGCACACCATGTGGTCTGGCTGGATGATTATGTTGCACATAAATGCAGCTGATCTGGGACCTTTAAAGGTCCAGAGCTGCATTTAAGCATGACCTTGAAACCCATAAAAGTGAGCGTAAGCATGTGTTTGTGCATATATATATATATATATATGCATATATATATATGTGTATATATATATATATATATATATATATATATATATATATATATATATATATATATATATATATATACACATATTTAGTGCCCGTACATTGCCCCTGTGTACACAAGTGTTCAGCAGCCTACTGTATTCCCTAGTGCCTGATTGCTTGACAAAATAGCACAATTTTCACAACACAACTCTTATCATTTCTCCCTATTGGCACCACAAACAGACCTTGGTGCACGGGTATTCACAGCTTACGGGACTGTGGTGATTACAGGTAGGAAAAAACAAATGGCCTAGCGGCTTCTCGTATGGAAAGCAGGCAGAGCACAGTGGAGCTACAGTGACATTTTCCCCACATGCAAAATCATGCAAAAGGTAAATACTGAAGCGGAGGGATACAAACACTATTGCAGAACATGGCCGTCACCTCCGTCATGTCCTCTCTCGTAAACCCGCCTACTTTAGCAATACCGCTCGCTGATTGGTTTATACGATCGCACGTCAGCTTTTGATTGGATCCCCGACATATCCGTCACGGGTTAATGTCACTGACGTCGATCGTACACTGGGTACGCTGTGTCGCCTGGGTGGACAGTATAGTTACTTGAACATTAAAATGGAATAAAATGCCTCGGAATACTGTAAACAGAGTCGTCGGTTTAGAGTAATTAATTAACGCGTTTTAGCGAAGATTGTCCACTCTCGGAGGCGGTGGTGGAGGGCCTGTTTTCGGGGAACCGTCAGCAATATTTCAGGGTAAGTGGAGTGATACATTTCCTTCCTGCGTCTTTTCTCCTCGCACAGGAGACAGCAGACCTGCCTGCCTTATTATTATTATGATTATTATTAATATCGTCATCTAAATAAATCAAAGTATTAACTAACGCCGTGCTGGATTAGATTACTCAGAGAAACAGTCTTCATTTGAATACAAAATGTCCGTAATGTGATATAAAAGTAGTGCGCTAGGAGGAGTGTAAGGAAGGTAATGGCTGTCGGTCGGCTCGTAACTTGAAAATTGTGAAATGGCCTGTTTTAAGAGTCTCTCGACCTTTTGCTATGGTTAATTAATAATCGATAATCATCCATAAGAGACTATACGTATGGTTTAAATAATCACAGACGGTTTTTGTCTTCAGTGTTAGCCTCCAACCTGTCAAATTAGATCCTGTAGGGTACCTGTCTGCCGACAGTGGGCCTACCCCCAGTCTTCAGACTCCCCCATCTATTATGATCTCTGCTTCTAGGATACAGCTAATTATTAATTATCCAGCTCCCACTTTGTGTCTTTTTTAATGTCATGTGGGAGTCCACATACCAGATTTAACGCGGTCAGTAGTTTAATGACATTAAGGAGAAAACAGGCTAACTACACATATAAGAGCCCTATTGTTCAAAGCTGTTCCTCCAGCTGCATTTTTCCTCTTCTTCTTTTTCTTCCCCTTGCAAGAGCCTCGAGAAGAAAAATAATGAAAATATTCTGGTTCATATTTGGTTATTGAGGTTTTTGCTGGTGGAACGTTTTGCAGAAAATGCATTGAAACCAAGCAAAGCCAGATGCCATGAGGTAGTGGTGTTGACATGCAAATGGCTGTATGTACTGTGCATACTTGCAAACCATTCACCCATCAATCATCTTACCAGCTTTGGACCAGGTCCTAGGGGTCTTATCTCCAAGGCACATAAGGCAAAGGCAGTGAATACACCCTGGACTGGTCTTCAGTCTATTGCAGTGCACACATACACACACGTTGTTCACTCACTCACTCTCTCTCACGACTAGAGGTAATTTAGAGTCTTCAATTGGCCTAGACGTGCATGTTTTTGGACAGTGTTAGAAACTGGAGAACCTGAAGAAAACCCACACAGAATACAACATTTATATATTTTGCGTGTCATCCTCCTTACCTGTTTTCTATACTAATCACCAAAGCAAATTCCTTATAGGTGTATAATTAAGTTGTAGAACTACTGGGCAATAAATCCAGTTTAGGTTTAGACCCAGACATGCAAACTCCATTGAAACCAGGGTTCAGGGACCCTTTGTCGCGAGTCGACAGTGCTAACCAGATTGTCGTGTGCCCTGCTCACATTGTCACTCAGGTTATTGAGCAGAAGTGGAAAAATTAAGCGTTGGTGGCTGACAATATCGAAAAAGGGGAGAAATATGCATTAGAAAAAGCTTGGGAAGATGGCAGTGAACCCCACACAGGCATGAGCAGAAAGGCCTGTGTTTGGGATTCGAACCAGGGACCTTCTCACTGTGGCAGACCTTGTCAAATGAGGGCAGAGATTATGCTTCCACATGGAGGTTACGTGTAATGTAGTTTCTGGCCTGGGCAACTGGAAATCGGCACCCACGATTTTCTGTGCCACCCCAGGGTGGATATATCAAAGCTGTTGTGAGCTAGAAATAGGCCAGTTTGACAGTGATACACCACTGTGTGCCCTCCCTGCACATAGATTCCTATCAACATCTGTTGGTAGTTCAGTCCCAGTGATTGAGAGCACAGATGACACATTTTACCAGCGCGTTTATTGAAATAGGTGGTTTCAATTTGGTGCTGAATCTTTTACTCTGGGATGTCAGAGCTAAGCTCTGCACGTCCCAAAATTTCATGTTATTGTTTGGATCGCAAAGATCCTGTATCTCCACTTACTTACCTTGCCCCAAAGACTTGCTTTCTAATGCCAAGGGTATTTTATTAAAATGCTTAAATCAACAGTGTTGTTGAAACTTTCAGTTCCTATGGGTAGGACCTTTGAGTTGACAAAGCTGGGTTGGGTTGCCAAGATGAACAGAATTAAACCAAAGGAGGGTTTTTCTAAGTCCACAACAACATTTCCTTAAGGCAGCTTTCAGATCTTGGATTATTTGCCTCACTTAGTGTATGGGAATTTGAGCTGAAGATGTCTCTTGGGTCAAATGAAGCTTGACAAGAAAGACAAACCACTTAGACAGCTGATTTAGTATAGAGGTAAAATCGACCAGTATGAAACACTATAAACCATTTTTTAACGCAAGATGTTAAAAGGACCCACCGGGATAATGAGTTTGACTGAAGTACGAGTGCAAGCATAAAATGAAAGGAAACACTAAAAATATTCATTCCAATTTTTATTTTATGCTTGAGACAACATCTCAAGAGAGATGGGGTTTCTCTTATTTTTTGATAGCAGTCATAATTTGACTCTTAACCAAGAGTGTTTCACATAAACCTGCGGATCCAGCTGCTCATTAGTAGTCACTAAAATATCAAAAATGACATTTTTATTGTCCAAAAATGTCAGGTTGAAGTTTGTGTTAATAAGAATGGATAGCATCAGTATCCAGCATTAATATTCGGTTAATTAGTTACTTGACTGAAATTAAACATTTCTGGCTGGTATCTGCACAGATGCCTTATCTATTTCTATGAGCCACTAATTGGGCAATCACTTTGGACCAGATATTCTGACTGACATCACCTCAGGTTTACATTAAAATCACTGCACGTTTTCGTGTTCTTAGGTGTAAAGGTTGCAGTGCAAGACGGAGGCAAATAAATCCTGTGCATGTTTGGGGAGTGGAGACTGAGCCATTAAGTCTGCTCCATGCCTCTGCCTCTGAGCTGTGGACGGGCAAGCCCCTCCGCAAGACACGTTTGGGTCTCAGACCATTTATCTCAGGGCTTTGGCACATTTCATTGGCTAGTGCATAATCCGGTAAAGGTCACAGCCACTAATTACACTACTCCAAAACAGACAGATGCCTACCCTGAGCTTGATTGTGCTCTCCTTCCATCAGAAGAATATTCAAGGGCTTGCGTAACCATCTTTTGGGTGATTCGAATAACGTGCATTGGAGTGACCAAATTCCTGCCCTCGCTACGACAGGGGGGTTCAGCCAAAAGCCCTTCATTTTCCACCGTGATACACTTCCATGGAGTCTTTTCAGACGCATATTTAGAACGTCATGTAAACCGTCGACTGACCTATGTCGCAGAGCGAGAGCTCGGTTCGGTCGCATGCAGGGCTCGGTTTTAGCCAAGTGGCGACCTCATTATCTTCGGCGTCCAATCAGTCCTCTGGCCAGCTCCTAATTGAGCCATCAGCGCCTTAAGGGGGAAGAGGAGGGATGAACGTGTCAATTACAGTAATGAGGGGGCAGCCATGCAGAGGGCAGCGGCAGAAAGGGAGGCTAGACTGAAGCCTTCCAGTGTGGCCCCGCTCTGGTCCATTCACGGCTAATCAAAGATAATATTGTGTCTTGACAGTGGCAAAGTTTCTAGATCCTGTAAAGGAGAGCAGTTTTTAATCATTTTCCCTTCAGGGGTGGGATAGTCGGATATGTCTAGTTGTGCTAGCTACCTCTTACAGTTAGTATTAATGAATGATACATGATCTCCAACACCACTGTGAATACCAAAACAAGGTATGAAAAGCCCTGTGTAGGCACAGCACAAAATGAAAAGCAAGTCTATGCTTACTAATGCTTGGCATTGGACATCATTTATAAGTTACATAAAGGTTTTGCGGTAGTCAGAATCAATGATTTTTCCCATGGTCATGTTATTCAGTCCCTTCAGGGTCTTCCACAGCAATGATTCCCAACCAAATGATCTGGGTACCTGTAAAAATGAGCGAGGATCGACTTTAAACTACTTACAAGCTGCAAATTGGGAGTCAAAATAGCCGAGTGACACCAAAATTAAGCAGCTAAGATATAAGCACATAAACATTGAAACATGTAAGATAAACATGAAATCTTTTACCGAGCAAATTAACCAGAGCTCCTCTTGTTCTAGGCTTGCCAATGTGAGAATTGTGCAGTTTCCCTCTGTGCAGCTTTGGGTTGGACTTCTGGATTACAACACAAGATTTATGGGGGCATGACATGGAGCTCTTGGACTGCGTCTTGGACATTTATCACATTTTTTTTTGTAACAATATGTGGTTCAAATAAATGTTAAATCTAAGAAATGTCAAGGAATGGTGAACAAATGCCGTCCATAGATCCAGTACATAATTATTTAATCAAAAGGAGATGCCATTAGGAGAGAGTATATTTAATCACTTCACCATTTTTGTCTAAAAGATAACTGAACTAGTTGTTAGCACCAAAATAGCCGTTTCTTTTTTTTAGTATTTTGGGTTTTAGTCATATTTGGTTCAACTTTACAGTGAACACTGTGCAGGTAGTTGTTAGGAAAGTGTTGGATTAAATGGTTGATAGAGACCCTAGTTGACCCTAAAATGGCAGATTCTGTTACAGCTTCTGATTAATTCTCAAGCTGGACACTGTGAAGTGTTGAAATGTGGTTTGCAGAGGCCCCATGTGCACTCCACTGGCGTTTTTTCATTTTTTCCGTCTGGCCTAACAACAATTCCCAGGAAAGGACGGACACGGAGGGTCAAGGCTAGAGGGAAAACTTAACACAATTGCCCCAGGGCCGAGTGGATGTGTAGGAGAGGGAATGAGTCTATTTACAAGACACAGGTTTGCCCTCAAAATGGTAGGAGTTGAATACATTAAATATGTAAAGTTACAGCTGAACTAGGCTTGAATTGCGCTATTCAGACGTTTTCTTGCCAGTTTTCGCCAAGGCAGTGAGAACAGAGGAAAACTTTACCATCCAGATCTATTTGTTGTCTCAGTCTCATTTTCACATGGAGATGTGTGATCCTCCACACACACACGCGCACGCACACACGCACACACTGCAAATTAGTTCACATTCCTCTCCCTCATTTAAAGACACGAAACGCACAAATACAAGCTCAGCAACGATAATGTCGAGCATGAAATAAATGAGCCCCGGCTATTTGATATGAATTTGGCAGCAAACTTAGTGTCATCGTCATTAACCTTTGATCTCATACATATTCTTGTATAATCAATTACGGTAATTGTTTTTTTTTTTATCATTTCTGGTTTTATCCGTCCAAGGAGAGCAGGACATTTACACCGTTGGAGAGTCTGAAACTAGACCAAAGTGGTGCCTGTTTGTGCAAAAAAAAAAACGAAGAAGAAGAATGAATGAGTTAATTATTAAAAAGCAGCCCATCTTGCTCCTTATCGACGACTTGATTGGCAAGAGACCAGCTTCCTCCGGGCTCCAGGGAGCGTTGCAGAGCGTCAGCGTCACACCTGGATGACTTTAATTAATGGCCGATGCCAGAGCCGTGATTATGATTTGATTAGCCGTGCTGCGCCGCCGTAAACTCCAATGACTGGCTGTGTTTAAAGCTTGTCTCAGGAGGTGTGGCTGCAAACGCCATGCACTGAATCACCGTTAGTTAGTTAGTTAGTGTGGACTGAGTAATGAGCGTGAAGTGCAATCCTCACTTTTTTACGTTAACTCTGACATCCATCCATCTCGCATGCCCATTCAGCTTGAACCGGCAATCCTGTTTGCTGTGAAACCATCCGTCTACATCAGGGGTGTCCGACTCCTTCCACAAAGGGCCGTGTGGCTGCAGGTTTTTGTTCCAACCAAGCAGCAACACACCTGACTTGACTCTTTCAATGAACTGATCTCAACCTTCAGACAGCTGATTGGTCAGACTGTGAACTCTTGATTGGTTGGGACAAAAACCTGCAGCCACACGGCCCTTTGTGGAATGAGTCGGACACCCCTGGTCTACATAGTGGCATCAACTAGGGCTGCGACAAACGATCGCTTTTGTAGTCGATTCATCTGTTAATAATTTACGACTCGATTAATCGAGTCGTTCTAACGCAAAAAACGTGGAAATTGTCAACAACTCTTCCACGCAAGCCGAGATAAGGTCTTAAAATGGCAGTTTTCTCAATTTTCTGTCATTGAGGACTCAAGAAACCTGAAAATACATGTTTTTTTTTGAAGCTGAGAACAAAGAATATAGATGATTGCTAGGCTTTTTTTTATTAGCTCTACCAACCACCAATAAACTGTGACATCAGTATCATTACATGTTGCTCACTACATGTTTGATTCACTCTTCATTCTGCCCTATGGAGAAAGATTAGGCTCACACACACATATCAACACTGAATGTTGATATAATTAGAACAACTGTAAGTAAAATTCTCCGGATGTAATGCATAACCAAGCTCGTTATAGCTCCTAATACAAGCAGGTAGAACTAATCACTTGTCCCTAAGAGCTGAGATGGTGTGATATGATCAGAGGACTGACCGGTTTCTTTAGTCTCGAGGCTCACGCGGAGGTGGCGGATTTCTCGAGGCTTTTCTTGTTCGCCGTTGGCCTCTGATGTTGGCGTTTTCCCATTCATGGCTCTCGGGTCATTCACGGCATGAGATGATGGCTAAAATAATGAGCGCGGAGCGGAGCAGTGATTCAGCCCTCGTACAAAGATGGCTCTCCAGCCTCCGAAGACTTCAGCCAGGCTATTATTAGAGCTGATATTGAGCCACCTCTGGTGCTGCACGCCTCTCGGACGGTCCTCGCTCTCCTAGATTTGGAGCGCTTGTAGAGTAACTTCTAGCATTGATTCAGCTCTCCGAGGTCTGCCCTCGCTGACTTCCAGCCACTGGAGAGATGCATAGATAGATGGATAAATAAGAAATCCTCATTGTAGGCGCGCTCTAATTTTTCCTGCCAAGAAGAATGGCATCGATTCTTTCAGCGCTGACACCAAACGGCCCCTAAAGGCGATGAAGCATCATGCGTGGAGGGGAAAAGAAAAAAAGCACAGCAGCTACATTCCAGTGATTCACACATTAGTTCACGAGACCTAGTTTAAGCACGTAATAAATTGAATCTTCTCATTGGTACCGTGAATTACTGTGTATATTATTTGGGCATAAATCATCCTCATCCTCATCATCATCATCATCATCAGCCCCATAACAGACAGCTGGTCACATTCAACTCACTTTAAGTTCTGCATCATAGTCCAGAAGATAAATCATTGACACAATGTGTGTATTCAGTGTTTTGCATATAATAGGATGATAGATATGAACGTAGAAGTGCACCAGTCGGTGTATGTACAGTAGGAAGTGATTTGGACATACATGATTAAGGGGTTAAAAGAAAGCAAAAAACCCTCAAAACAAAAACTCAAATTTAAGTGATTTTGAATAGGAGTTCAAAGCGAGGAGAGTCCAGGTTGTACTTTTTTTGCAAAGATTTTCTCCAAATTCTTCTGTTTTTTTTCCTACAATCCAAAAACATGCATGTTTAGTTCGATCAGAGCCTGTAAATTGCCTAATTATCTCCTGGGGTGTTTCACCTACATTCGCCCTATGTACAAAGCTGAACCTAGAAGTTGGTCTTTATGTGTTTGAATGCAGATAGATGGAGCAACCCAGGTATTGTTGTTGTCTAGGCAGCACAGAGTAACTACCTCTGCTGTCAGTCTCTGTGAAATCTAGATGATCACGTCTCAATCAAAGAGGCAAAGCGCGAGGTCAGATCAGCGTCTCCGAGCGCTTTGTTCTCGCGCCGCGTGTCACGTCCTGACGGCGGACATTGAACCGAGCAGCAGGATGAAGCGACGCTGCACTTCTCCTTCCCATACGTCACGTCACAGGCTCGGAGCCAGCGCTGATTCACAATTATCGCTAAATGAGACTCTGCTCCCGTGTCACATTCCCGGTGTCTGGCCGTCTAACGAACCTTTCCCCGTCTGTGCGTCCCAGGCAGGAGAGGAGCGAGCCGTCCTTCTCAGCCGCAGCAGAGGAGGGGGAACTTTCGTCTCTCTCACCCCGAGGACCTTCCCACCACGACGCAGCCGACATCTGGGCCGAGAAATGCGTGTGCGCGCGTATCCTCGGATGCATGACTGTGTCTGAGCGCTTTGGGGCTGAAGCAAGAGGTCTTTGGGCTGCACATCCTCTCTCGCCCTCCGAGAGGCACTTCTCCGCTTGACTGACTCCCGGTTTTGTCTCCCCACCTGCAAAGCATCATGGGTAGGAAAAAGATTCAGATTCAACGGATCACCGATGAAAGGAACAAGCAGGTCAGTCTGATTATACATACATATATATATATATATATACTTTACCTCTCTGGTTATCATGGAAGTGGCAGGCGATGGGACCTAAGCCCTTGTTTAGAGCGTTTCTTTGTGGCGCGCTAAGTATGGATTAGTAAAGGAGATGTTGCTAAAATGATTCCTACGGTCCACATATGTAATCGTATGCAGATCCTCCGCGCCCCTCGCCTTCCCGCTTTGTAAAAATCACAGCAAATGTGTTCTTAACGCTGACAGATGTAATCTATTGAATCAGAGCGCCGTGCCTGGGGAGCCTCTATTTAGAGACGGAGCGATCAGTGCTGTCTCATGAAGAATGCAATGCGGCTGTACGTCGCCTCGTCACAAAGCACATCTCTGTCTTTTAAAGACCGAAAAGTGCTCGCCCCCGAAGGCGCTGCGCAAATTGATTTTCTGCTCAAATGAATGCCGCGGATGAAGAGAGGGTTGTAGGCATACCTGAGCTGTGTTGTCATTCAGACGTGTTGAGATGTTGAGAAACTCTTCTCCTCGTGTTGGCGGGGAGGCCGGGCCCGGCCCGGAGTCGGCCCGGGGCGCCGGGCCGGTCTCCGTTCTGGGATCTTTGCTTTGCTCTGGGATCACCAGCTGTGTCTCCAGTACGGTTTTTCCACAGATTAAAAGCAGGATTTGTAAATTCCCAACAAAGCGAGATTTCAGTTGCAGGTGTTTTCACCGCTCAATACTTCATGTTGAGGAAGGTGGATGCTTAAAACCTTCTTCACCTCCATTCTTGATTCGATGGACCCTGCCATCTAGCTTGAGGAAAACTGGTCATGTGACGCCTGTGCATCATGTGCTGCGTCATACACTTCCAGATGGACAGCTCTGCAAAAGCATGCCATTAAAAAGACGTCATATATGAGTTTTTTGGGGAAATTTGTGCATTTTCCTGATTATATTGCAGTATGTAGATGTGTGCATGTCCGGGGTGAGTGGAGAGGCACTCATCGTTCAGTGCCAGGCCTGTGCCGCTGGGCACGGTCTCTGGCGTGCTGAGCATCGGCCTCTCTACGGCTCGCTCTGTCACTTCCTCACGACGTGAGTCAGCCGTCACACTTCACAGTCGGGCCGGCGTCGGGTCTGCCAGACAAAGCGCTTTGTGCCGCCGCCACTCAATGTTTAGCCACACGCGCTGGCGTCCTCCGCATGTTGGCCCCCCCAGACCCCGAGCTCGCTGCCTCGCCTTCCTCGCTCTTCCTCGCTCTTCCTCGCTCTTCCTCGCTCTTCCTCGCTCTTCCTCGCTCTTCCTCGTGGCCCCTCTGGCCACGTGGCCCGGATCTGTGAGACGCCGCATTGATGGTTCACATCGCAGCTCCGTCCGTCTCCTTCCAGACATGCCCCGGATGAGTCGTCGCACAAAAATGTTAATTTGGTATTTTTAGTTTTTCCTCCTGTCATCGCTGCTCCTGTGAACCAGCAAGAGTTTTTTTTTTTTTTTTTGTTTGTTTTACTTCCAAGAAGCCCATCTCCTCACAGCTCCGACCATAAGCTCCGCAGACGGGTCCTGGCAGCATTTGTGTAATAAATACTGTAAAAGTCTCTTCATTCATCTCGTCGGTCACATTTTTCCCATGTTAGATATTGGGGGAGAATTCGTATGCATCAGTTTAGCCGATATCGGCCTCGAACCCTTGACCTTTTCACCATTTGACAAAGGCAGAGACAAAAGGTTTTGGACGGGACTCTAGAAGCCTCTGAACCTGGGTTTTCCCCCTGAAACAGTGCCACAGTGCACCTTGTTGTTGCACCGAGCTCTGCCCTATTTGCCGTGGCTTCTTTCCAAGCCTATAAGAGGTTTCCTGGTTAAAAGCCAACCACTGGGACTCTTATTTCATTGTAGTGCGAAGAGTTATGAGTCTTATTTATGATGGGGATTTTTTTGTTTGTTTTCTTTTTGTTTTCCCCCTCACCACTCGTCACCTGAGAAGATCATTTGCAGGTTACCACTCGCTCCTCTCGAAGTGTGACTTGCAAACCTTCCTGGTTTGAGAGATGGGATGAAAGGATGTAAGCATAGTGATAAAGTTGCACAGTTTTGAGCATCGAATGTGCAGTGTTTTTGTTAAAGTTTTGCATATTTGGCTCATATTATGCACATCCACATTATCAACATTTTGAACATGTTTTAATGATACCGCGCTATGCCACTAACTGTGATAGTCCTGGCCACTATTACTGCGGTGTGAAGAGGTCGTATCCCCGGCCGTATCACAGATCGTCCCCTCGTTCTGTCCCCTCCAGGTGACGTTCACGAAGCGAAAGTTCGGCCTGATGAAGAAAGCGTACGAGCTGAGCGTGCTGTGCGACTGCGAGATCGCCCTGATCATCTTCAACCACGCCAACAAGCTCTTCCAGTACGCCAGCACCGACATGGACAAGGTCCTGCTCAAATACACAGAGTACAACGAGCCCCACGAGAGCCGGACCAACGCCGACATCATCGAGGTAAAGCCTCTCGTTAGCCAGGCGGCGCGTTTCGCTTCCCTCACCCGGGGTCGAGGTGACGTAAACGGAGCTGCTGCTCAAACTGCTAAAACGGCCTGTGGACGTACGAATGTTTTCCACATAATCTGGTTAAACTGTGGCAACACTCCTAAGAGGTTTTACGCCCTTTGTTTTTCCTAGCGATTACCTCGAGCTTAGAGCATGAAAGGCCACTGAGAAGTGCAGAGCGAGGCTCTCGGAGCCTGAAGAGCAGTGTTCAGAGTCTCTTCAGTGCCCCAGAGTCGAGGCAGATGACTGTTAGACAGCGTGATGCTAACACCTCCTCTCCTCTCCTCTCCTCTCCTCTCCTCTCCTCTCCTCTCCTCTCCTCTCCTCTCCTCTCCTCTCCTCTCCTCTCGCAGACTTTGAGAAAGAAAGGCTTTAACGGCTGTGACAGTCCCGAGCCCGATGGCGAAGACTCCATCGACCAAAGTCCCCTGAATGATGAAAAGTACCGTAAGACCACGGAGGACCTGGACGTCCTCTTCAAGCGCTACGGAGTAAGCCCACCCCCCCAACCCCCGCGCTCCTCCTCCTCCTCGCACCTCGTTCCATAGATGGTCTTTTAATGACTGTTTGCTCTGCTCCTCTCCTGCCCGGGGCCTTGTTGGTAAAACATTGGCCACTTGTTGTTGTTATTACGCTGTTCGGCTCCAGCACCCTGCAGGAAGTGGCTACTGGTGCAAAGTTCCTCTAACTGGTTGTTTCACTCACTTTTTTTTTGTTTTTGCTCTTTCCGCTGGTTACTGCACACCAGACCAGAAGCTGGAGATCATTACAGGAGATTACAGACACATTAGCATGTTTTCTGTTCTGTTTTCTTTTTGTTTGACCGCCGGCCGTATATCGGAAAAGCAAATTGCGGAGGTCACAACTTATCTGATGTTATTTGTTTTAGAGTGAGTGAGTCAAACTGGGCTGGGTAAGAGCGCCAGGAATTTGAGGTAGCAGTCACATGTGTCTCGTCACATCACTGTAAGAAGGGCCTGGGTTCCATTCCCAGTTGTGTGTGTGTGTGTGTGTGTGTGTGTGTGTGTGTGTGTGTGTGTGTGTGTGTGTGTGTGTGTGTACATATATATATTCATATGTACTTTTTGGATCAGGCTTGCTCAGTGACTCGACTGTGAAGTGTAGTTCTCCATTATTACTTGGATGTAATCTGCCACTATCAGTCACTTCTTCGTAACTAAATGCTGAGCTGTTGCTCAGTCACCCCTGCAACGCTGTGTAAGTGGGTAGCACCGACGAGAAGAAGCTCCTGGGTTTGACTCCTCTCTGTGTGCAGTCGGCATGTTCCCTCCTTGTCTGTACAGTTACCCCCCCCCCACAGCCCAAAAACATGCAGGTTTAGGTTGATTAAGGACCCTTGCTGCTAGGTGTGAGAGTGTGTATGTGTGTGTGTGTCCTCTGTGATGCCTTCAAGAAGAAGCACAGATGGAGATGCGAGTCGTCCTTGCGTGATGAGGACTAAAAGTGAAACTCTCATCTCTCTCTCTCTCTCTCTCTCCCTCTCTCTCCCTCTCTCTCTCTCTCTCTCTCTCTCTCTCTCTCTCTCTCTCTCTCTCTCTCCCCCTCTCTCTCTCTCCCTCTCTCTCTCTCCCCCTCTCTCCCTCTCTGTCTCCACTGTGCAGCAGTCGACAGCTCCACCCCAGACGTTCTCCATGCCAGTCACAGTCCAGTCGTCCAATCAAAGCACGCTGCAGTTCAGTAACCCTGGCAACGCACTGGTAACTACCTCCTATGTAACATCATCGTCGCTCACGGATACCCACCTCCTGTCGCCACAGCAACCGGCTCTTCAGAGAAACACAGTGTCTCCCGGGTTGCCACAGCGACCAGCCAGTGCAGGTGAGCCAGAGCGGCCAGGCGAGCCATGAATTCCAGCAGATGCTGTACATCGCTGAGCAGCCTCTTTTGAGGATTGTCAATGATGTGGAGGACAAAGGACTAGTTTAAAAACATTCAACCCTCATGTTATTTGCCCCCCCCCGCCTCGTTATCAGTTTCGTTCTAAAGTAGAAATTGTATGGGTTCCCACATTGAAGCATGTTAAGAGCTACTTGGTCCCTTAGACCATCTTTGTGCCACATTCTGGCTCCATCCTGGAGAAATGTTTTTACTCTAGTGCTTTCGCTCACTTATTCACAGCTGTGACAGTCAGATGTTGTGTTTAGAGGAACTCTTAGGCCCCATTTACACTTGTCACTCACAGAGTTGGTAAGTGTTTGGGTGGGCAGATGCCCAAAGACCTTGTGGCAATATTATTGTTCAGCTTGTTTTTTTCCCCCCGATCGTAATTCACGGCTCGAATGTGTCTTGCTGACAGGCCTGTGCCGATTTGACATTAAGGAATAATAATTATCAATGGGTGAATAGATGCCTGACAGTGAAAAATGAAAGAGAAGATTAGATATTAGCGTGTCGATCCACTCAAACTGTGAATGTGCACACTATTATGGGTTTCCATGGACGTTTGGTCGTCAGATGTTAAATGTTTGGTCGAGCTCGTCATTGACCTTGGAAACGGCACATTAGCTTCTGCAGTCTGTCTCCTTTTCTCTTCAGGACTCTCTGATTATGTGCTTATTTCTCCTTACATTTATAGTGTCACTCTAATCTGATTTCTATCAGAAAAAAATTAAGCTTTTCTCTCTCTTTTTTTTTCTCTCTCGATAGGTGCTCTTCTCGGGGGCGACCTGAGTAATTCAAATGGAGGATGTCCAAGTCCAGTCCGTGAGTATTAGCGTATTTTGTTCAGTCACTTTTATTGTTGTTGCTTCTGCATTTCCGAGCCAAGTGTTGCTCTAGTATGTGGTCTGCGTTAAGAGTATTCAGCTGAAATCGTTTCCAAGGCTCCTTCGGTGCTCCCCCCCCACCCTCTTCCTCCTCCTCCTCCTCCTCCTCCTCCTCATGCACCATCTGTGATGGTGCCTCGGAGTGAACAGGGAATGCCATCAGTAACATGCATGGGATTCCCCGAGCTTCCCTTCGGACATGGAGCCTGCTCCGTAGATCACCTTTTTGATGCCGCGCGTCGTTTATTTTTCAAAGTCCTGTTTTGCCGCGCTAAATATTTAATTTCGAGAGCGCAGATCAAACATTTTCCCCTCAGAAAACCTCATTCGTTATGTGCGGGGATGTTGACATTTCAAAGGAGACGTTGCGTAAGATTTCGGCGGATGGAATGAATGTGTAATGATCACCAAAACATGAAAAGATTCTAGAAATCGGGATCCGTCCGTCACGAGATTTGGAGTTTCATTCCGAGTGACGTAACATTTGCTTTGCAAACAGTTTCGTTCTGTCGACTCGAGAAGGCTGCGCAGGGTTCTTTCAGCTCGCCCCGCACGGCCTTCGCATCCCGCCGTCTGCATTCACCTGTTTGATTTTTTTTCCCCCTATTGATTTCTGTCCATTTGCACCTCCGTCACCCCGCAGCTAATGGATACACCAGTGCCAGGGCCTCCCCAGGCCTCCTCACCGTTTCCAACGGCAACAGCCTGGGGAAAGTAGTTCTGGCCAAGTCCCCGCCCCCACCTCCCAGCCCCCAGATGGTCAACAGCCGCAAGCCAGACCTCCGAGTCATCACCTCACAGGGCGGAAAGAGCCTCATGCAGATGGTGAGCCTAAACCACGCCGGACCTGCGCTGTCTGGGTCAATTTTAGTTTCACTGTTGTCAATAATAATGAAAAAAAATGTCGCTTTCTATGTCTGTTAACACCTGGAACCAAAGAGGGAGTCGCACCTGAAACTGTGGATTTGCCACAGGGCTCGAGGGGGATAGATGTTATTTCATCTCAGAGAAGTATGCCTCCATTAGGCCAGTGTGGGAGATGGGAAACTATACCAAAACAATGGGAATTTATGTTTATGTATCAGACGAAATCCAAGAATTTGATTGAAGATAAACAGCCTGTTAGACGCTATTTCCATCATTTTTGTGATCTTTGTAAATACCTGAGAGCAGAGATCTGATCCCTCCACTCAATGTTCAACATCTCGTATTTACTCTGGCAAAGTTCATAAAGTCTCGGATGACTCAGCCAACTCCCACAGACATACTGATGAGGTTTCTCAGAACCTTTTGTAACCAAACATGCAGCCACATTAGTTTAAAGCCTTGCGACAGTGCGTGCTAACCACCAGCAGGTCATTAAAACATAATGTCCTTGGAGGCCAGGAGCTTGGCTCGGAGCTTCGTAGCAGCAAAGATGACAAAACGGTGTCGGCACTGGAGTCCATTTACCAGCATGTGTCCGAGCAGTGGTGACTTTCCTGAGCATTTTGCAATACCTTAAGATTTACAATCAATGACATGCTTTATTTGTATGTGAAAGGATGCTCAGTCACCTGCAGTTCTTTAAGGAGTGTCCAAAGTCTGAACGTGTCCAATGGATGTATTTAACACAGCCCAAAGCTATTATCAATCATATATTCAGGTTATTTTGGTTTTTACACTGGGATATGGCGGGGTTCACCCTGGACACGTACTCGGCCCATTACAGGACCCACATACTCCTGAATCCAGAATCTAATGAATCCAACTCATTTTGGCGTATGTTTTTGCGTCCCTTGCATTTGGTATGTCACGGGAAAATGGTGAAAAAATTCACTTTTCTCATGGTTGTGAGGAGGCACAGTGCACACTTTGACCGAATTTGGAGTTTGGACACCCCTGACCTGCCAGTTGAGACAGAGCTGCTCAGTGGCATTTCCCGGTAGGTAGGCAGGCAGGCCACAGATAAGGCCCAGAGTGTGTGCGGCGTGACCACCTGTCTCCCACCAGCAGACACACGCAGACAGTCAGTGACTGGGAGTCGCACGCAGTGACGCACGTACTGTAGCAGTGGAAAAGCCAGACATTTCCCTCAGGAGGAGGAAGGAATGTGGAGGCTAGGAAAATCAAGTCAGATGACCGAGGTGCATGCATGTCAGTGCTGTGTTAACAGCCTCAAGAAGCCCAAAAAAAACCAAAACATTGTTGTCTCCACAAATTGACCTACATATCAGATACTGTTTACATAGTCTGTACGTTGCACTAAGAGGATCAGAGCCTACAGCTAGCACATCTGTAACACATAGAGTCATCCACAGGTCTTAGAATAATGGTTTTTCCTGCACAAAGAGTTGTAACTGTGTGTGTTGCCACCCCTTGCAGACAGAGGATGAGCTGGAATTGGTAAACGAGGTGATTCCCCCCCTCACGTCAGTCACTCGCATGATGTCGATAGCCATCGACTGTCCGCACATTGTTATTATTATTATTATTATTGTTATTATTATTACTATTGTTCTTGTTATTAGCATGGTTACAATATCGTGCCAGAGTTTGTTTATTTATTTGTTTACTTTGGTCTGTCCTGGTCTTGCCCCACTGACACATCTTGGGATTCAGCTTGTGGTTCCCACCTGACTGCATGCGGCTCAGGGCTCATGGTTTTGTCGTGCCAAGCATTTTGTTTGTTCGTTCATTTCTTTATCTTTCGTTTCGGTCGTGTCGAGAACATGAATTTCTCCGTGAGAGCCTGCGCTCGACGCTGTAACAGAGCCGAGCGGTCCAGGCGGGTTTGACCTCGTCCCGTAACGCCCCTGAAAGGGTTTGGTGCTTTTCAACCTGGACCGCATTTCCTCCTTTTTTCTGCATTTTAACCCCCCCCCCCCCCCACACACACACACACCCATTGGGACCATTGCACCTGGGTGGCAGCGTCATGATGCAGCGGTGCAAGCTGAGCCGTGTAAATATCAGCTGATATTAGAACGATAATAATCTGGCATTGTCTCCTGGTGCCTTGACGACCTGTAAGTCGGTGTAAACTCTATTTTTAAGCGCCCTCATCTCTCAGCATCCTAACAGAGGCGGAGCTCTGTTTCACAGATTAAAATCCCTTTTTATTCTCCGACCAGAAACAGTCATCATGTGGCAGAGAAACGGTAATTAAGCTAAACTCTTAATTCATCGTGCTGAATACAGGACTAATTTATTTTAAAAGCGGTCGTCCTTGATCACTCACAACTGCATGGGAAAGAGGGTGAGGTCCAGGCTGAAAAATACCGAGGTCTCCTTTGATTTATCACCCTCTCTGCTTATTTATCGATCTCTTTCTTTTGAAAGCATGGGTGTCTTCTCACGTGACGCCGCGGAGCATGATCCCTGTTCCTCCGACACTCACACCGACTCATTCTCACCTGAACTGTCCATGCGACTGTGCAGATGAACTCACTGGCATTACATTAAAGGCATTTTTCTCCCACGTTTTCCCTCGGTCACGTCTCTACGTGATCTAAAACCTCAGGATTGTGTGTCTGAACAACGGTTTCCTTAAAAATCTATCTATCTGTATCAGTCAGCTGTCCAGCAGAACCCGATCCAAAGTGTCATTAATCTAGAAGCGAGAATGCAAAATATTCCCTAATATCGACGTCCTAGCGTCTTTATCTAACCCCGACATGTGAGAATGAAACTAAACGAGCTTCGGCTCAAAACAAGCAGCTCAAATAGGCCGTGCAGACTGCAGGCCGCCCTGCAGGGCCCAGGTTCAATTCAGGAGGAGTTCACAGGGAGAAGGATGGCGGCTGCTGCCCGTCACTGCCCTCCTCTGTAACTCTGCTCAGATTTGATGGGCAAGAATCTCATTTTCCAGAGGGTAGTGATTCATTTTCATCACTCTCACCCTGCCGCCCCCTCCTCACTCCTTCACAAAGCCGGTTAATTGAATCTGGCCCCCTCTCTGCGGTCTGCCCCCCCCCCCTCCTCTTTCTGTAAATTCAGCGTTACAGTCGTAACCGAGGCCAAATATTTCCTCTCGGGGCGAGGGAGCCATTCACCGGGTCTCGGGTCTCGCAATTCAGAAGATTAATTCCCCCACCAGAATTATTGCATCTTTAGCTTTTTTTTTCTTTTTTTTCCCCGCGCAGACGCTTTATTTGTTCCCTCGTACAAAGGACATCAGTTTGCTTTTATCCGCTCATAATTCAGCCCAAACCAGACTCCGGAGTCTTCTCCTCCCTCTCCCTCTCTACCTCTCTCTCTCTCTCTCCCTCTCTCCCTCTCTCCCTCTCTCCCTCTCCCTCTCCCTCTCCCTCTCTCCCTCTCTTAACACAGGTGTGTAATAATACTGAAACCTCACAGCAGCACTTTTCTCAGATGTGGCGGAGACGCTGAATATTTTGTCATCTGAATGTCTCTGCTCAATGTGCAAACACTGAGCAAGCGCCGGGTCCACACCTCCTTAGCCTCCTCCTCCCTCTCTCCCTCTCCCTCTCTCTCTCTGTCTCTCTCTGTCTCTCTCTCTCTCTCTCTCTCTTCTCCTCTCTCTCTCTCTCTCTCTGTCTCTCTCTCTCTGTCTCTCTCTATCTCTGTCTCTCTCTGTCTCTCTCTCTCTCTCTGTCCTCTCTCTGTCTCTCTCTATCTCTGTCTCTCCCATCTCTGTCTCTCTCTCTCTGTCTCTGTCTCTCTCTCTGTCTCTATGTCTCTGTCCTCTCTCTTTATCTCTGTCTCTCTCTCTCTGTCTCTCTTTGTCTCTCTGTCTCTCTCTCTCTCTGTCTCTCTCTATCTCTGTCTCTCTCTATCTCTGTCTCTCCTCTCTCTGTCTCTGTCCTCTCTCTCTCTGTCTCTCTCTTTCTCTGTCTCTCTCTCTATCTGTCTCTCTCTATCTCTGTCTCTCTCTGTCTCTCTCTGTCTCTATGTCTCTCTGTCTCTCTCTCTGTCTCTATGTCTCTCTGTCTCTCTCTCTCTCTCTTTATCTCTCTCTCTCTCTCTCTCTCTCTCTCTCTCTCTCCATATGTGTAAATCATTAGAAAAAACAAGAATGATTGAAACATAAAAGCGAGTGCCACCCGGGCCACGTGCTGCCAAAGCCGTAGTGACATCCACTGGAGGGAGACGGGACGAGCTGCACGTCGGGCCCGCAGTCGGACCTGATCTGGGTCACTGCAGCTGCAGATGAGCCGCAGCCTCTGGGACGCCGTGACAGCTAAGATTTCCTGCGCTCAGGCTGCGCCAGTTAATTCTGAAAAAAAGCAGTTTATCAGGGCGGCGAGCTGAGATTAGTGGTGCTCTCACTAAACCAAACGTGCCATCGCTTTAACTAAACAGTGTGAATAAATCACAGCTCCCGGCTCGTTAGATATGAACGCTTGTTGGTTTTCTCCTGAATCTGTGGAGAGAGAAAACATGCTTTCCAGATGTTAACATAAAAGGCAGATACGTCTGACACTGAGAATGGTCAATGAATGCAGCCTAGGATATTAAACCAAAAAGCACTTTAGGAGTGATAATAACAACATCTAGACTTTTTCTCTACTCCATTTCCCTTTTTCCTCTCGCCTGCTTTTTTCTCCTTCTATCTGTGATCAAAGAAAAGCTTAAAATGTTGGGAAAAAAACAAAAACCAAACATGAAACCCTGAACTTGATCAGCCAGTTGCATCCATTGCCTTTAATGTAATACTGTACTGTTACTGGGCCTCGCTCGGACCGAGGGAGCCGTTTTGGAAGCATGTCATCGAGAGCCTCCTGATAGTAAATCCCCACGATTTACTTGACTCCGTGCATCGCTGTGACTCCAGCCATACGCACACCGTCACCCCCCACCACCACCACCACCTCCACCAGCATGTCAGAATTTGTACATTATGGAAATGACCCATTTTTGGAAGCTGGAGGCCTGGTGTGTGAGCTGGCTCCTCTGCTGCCCCTGCTGCCCCTGCTGCCCCTGCTACCCCTGCTGCTGCTGCTGTGACTAACTGGTGTGCCTGTCCTCTCCTGGCAGAACGCTCAGCGGCTGGCGGCCGGAGCCCAGGTGGCTCAGACCCTCACCACGCCGGTGGTCTCGGTGGCCACGCCCAGCCTCCTGGCTCAGGGGCTGCCCTTCTCAGCGTACAACACAGGTGAGCCCCGCCACAGGGGACAGAGAGCTGCAGCTCCAGCGCTTCACCTCCCCATGTCATACAGTCCTATTACTTGTTTTTATGTTGTTTACCGTTGAATGAATGAAATCAGACGACGCCAACATCAGAATCAGCCATTTTCCACAGATATGCTGTGTTATATGCAGTTACAACCATGCATTTTACACTCAACATCTTTTTGGTAATATAACCTGAAACTATCACATGATTTCTAGATTATTTCCTTATAACGTGATGATGTGAGGCAGTAATGTGGCTTCATATGGACTTACACAATTGGCTTACACTCTACTTCCTCAGCTTGAGTGGTGAGATTCTACAGTTATTGAGCATAGTGGATAGTGGATTATCAGTATACATATTGTTAAAAAGGAATGAAGAAATCTCAAGAAAGGATTATTAAGGTTTTTCAAATGCATGGTTGAATCTGACCCTGGAATAATTTGATTATAGCAAACATTTCACACACAATTGTGTGATGCTGAACCCTTGTTTTTCAATGTGACACAGCTACAGGACCCCGTACTTTTCCACATTTCTCCCAGTCTCGGTTTACTTTATGCAGTCACTGCATCCAAAGCCAAACTGGAATTACAGGGATGGCAAGCGAACACAGGAATCTAATCGTATACCGGCCCGCTTAAAGTGCTTCTCAGCTTTCAGAAAAAGGTTTGAGCATTACCTCCCAACCACAAGAGACCCCAAAAACTGGGAGGGAATGGCTCCGCGCCCCATTTGCAAATGATGGAGGCCTTCAAAACATGTTTGAGACGAGTTAAAATCTCCACACGTTCTGGATTAGAGTCGGGGCCCAGTATCCTGAGATCAGAACTATGAAAACCACGCATCTGTTCCCAAAATCCTACATTCGTGACGGTTTATCTGAATTAAAAGCAACCAAATGACAGCAACCAGACCTGACATGAATGACACACTTTGGGTGTCACCGTCTGCCAGTGGAAAAAGTGAGAGACATGACACTTAAAAAAAATAAGATTTGGCCTTAATCTGTCTGTAACTGGGCAGCTAAAGGGCATGCAGGCATGCTAGTCCAGCTCATCTTCTCCAGATCATCAAATTGGAAACTTTTCCAGTGCATGTATACTATGTAATCCATCTGAAAGACAATAGACAATACATGCACACATGTTCCACAAAGCCTGCCCTGCATTGACTTCCAGAACAAAACACATCCAAAAGAGCCGGTCGCAGGTGAAGAAATAGTAGGGAGTCCCAGGAGACCTACAACTACAACAGCAGCATGGAAACTTCCAAGAATGTCCATATCTGGACATATGCTCATGGTTACTCAGCTGAAGGAGCAGAATATTTTAAAGAGAAGGAGAGCACCCAGAAAAGGCTCCATTCAAACCCACAGAAACGATGCATACCGCCACCTAGTGTCCAGGAGGCAACATTGTTGGCTGACAGAGACAGCTGTGCATGCAAACATTATCACAGTGTCACAGCAACATGTGTTTCCATTCCTTTTAGAGATGCCCAAAACCTAAATAGTGATTATGGAAACACCAGTGAGTCCTTGCTATAAGATATTGACACTCTCATTGGGTGTTTATAAGATGTGGCTTTTTTTTTTTTTTAGTTCCGCAAAAGTGTGATCAAAACACTTTTTCCTCATTTGCATATCACAGGATATGACATGGGGGGTGTCACATGACTAGTTCACTTCAGGAAAGCGCAGTGTGTGTGTGTGTGTGTGTGTGTGTGTGGACAGAGAAGGAGACTGAACTCTCGACCTAATGTAAAAACCAGATAAGACAATGCCTTTCACTTCCATCTTCCTCAAGGTGGAGTCTCATTTCTCACTTCAGCTATCAGAGGGTTTTAGACTCGTATCAGAGCAGGGTTAGATGCATGTAAGAGCAGCTGAGCTGCGGCGAGGCTCACAGCTGTCCTCCTCCGTCCTCCCCCAGAGTACCAGCTGACCAGCGCCGACATCACCGCTCTGCACGCCCTGGCGTCCCCCGGCGGCTTGTTGCCCACCACCGTGTCCACGTGGCAGCAGCAGCCACAGCAGCAGCAGCAGCAGCAGCAGCAGCAACAGCAGCAACCACAGCAGCAGCAGCAGCAGCAGCAGCAGCAGCAGCTCAATCTGGCGTCACTCAGCAACCTGGTGTAAGTCTTTGCCCCGGCGTCTCCTCCTCCTCCTCGACTAGACAGCCATCACTCACATCCAGCATCCGTGGTGATGGTGATGGCGGTGGTGGTGGTGGTTTCTGACCTCTCTCCGGTCTACACGTAACACCCTCCCTAACACTTGCAGCACGTCACTACTGACCTCTGCAGCCAGCTTGCATGACCTCCATACCATGGCCGCACACAGGAACAATTCACACGCCGTCCCGGTGAATTGGGTTGTCTCACCAGCATCTCACCATCCCTCCATGACATCAGCCTGAGTATCTGGAAGCTCACTTCTCTTCTGAGCAGCACGGACTCATGTTTACGACACGTCCCCTCCCTCCCCCCCACACACACGCACACACACACACACACACAACCGACCTCTGTGATATATGGCGCAAGAGGTACTTGTCAACCTGCCAAACCTAAAACTGATCCGTGTTACTGGATCTGATCTGGCATGACATGAAGAGGAAATGACGCACAGTTACCAGTGTAATAAAGTGAATAAGCTTTGGTTTTAACTTCCTCAGGTACCAAAACAGCTTATTTATCTATATTATTACATAAAGACTTTGACTGGTGTGGGTTGGTTTGGCTGTTCTGGCAGTTGTCAAACATCTGGCAGACACAGTGGCCCAGTGTGACCAGTAACAGGCCTCCGGGTCCTCCTCGGAGTCGGCTGAGCTCCTAATAGGAGCCAGGTGCCACAGGCGAGGGGCTGCACACGCGTCCCATCTCGTCCGGACTTTGCACGACGTGCCACACAGATCTCGTTTGTTGCCTCTGTCCAGGAAATTTGACCCGATGTCCAAAAAAAAAAGAACAGCACGCGTTAGAGCAGCTGATTTCGTTGTCCCGTCAGCTACAAAGAAAGAGGCTGATTGGACAGATGTGAAGGGGAGAAGCTAAAACACAAAACGCTCAAGAGAAGAACAATGGCCCCTTGCTTGTCAAGGTCTCAGCACAAACAGATCGACATTGTGTGTGTCGCACTATTAATCTCAAAGAAAGCTGAAGTCTTTCGCACCAAATACCGTCTTTGTGCACCCCCTGCTTATAGCAGAGGTAACATCCCCTAATTCGCTTAATGTCCTGAGTAAACCATCAGCAGGCTTCGTTCAGAGGTGTTTTGATAGCTAACTGTGCTAGTAGCATCACAGCGTTGCACTCTGACCTCGCCTCTGCCAGGGTCAACTTTAATTAAAGATCTCCACGATTGCGTTGGCTCTGTGAGTCGTGAAAAGGCTCTGCCCGCAGTGTGCGACCGCTGGAGTCGGTTTAGGGCCGACTCCTCGAAACGAGACCCCGAGACACGTCGCCGGTGAGAGGGAGGTGACTGTGTGAGGAAGGTCTGTTAAACTGAAGCTTTCAGAAACACTGCTGGCAGATGTTTTTCACACACACACACACCCAGTCCAGTTTTTTAGCTGTAATGAGAAGATTGGATAAAGACGGAGAGGAGAAGCCTGTTGATCAGATTAGGTGAAGGGTGGGGGGGGGGTGAGGGGGGTGAGGAGGGGGGGGGGGGGGATTTGGGGGTTTTTTTTTTAGGTGTTAGGTGTTTGTCGTGAACACCGGATCCTTGAAGTGTGTTCTCTCCTCTTGTCCACAGCATGTGGGGCATGGACAAACAGAGCAGCGAGCTGTCTAGCCAGGTGTCCAGCCTGGCTGCCAATCTGAGGTGAAACGGCCACTACTAGTGTGTGCGTGTGTGAACTGTCATGGCTTTGTCTGTAGGGGGGGTGTGTAGTCCACCGAACAACACAGAGGCTCACGTCTGGAGCTGAACCGTAGAAAAGATCTGTCGTCATTCACAGCAGCCACACAGTCACTTCAATAAACATGTGGCACATAGATCAAGGTGGATTATATTGAGATGCTAAACCACCTCAAACTAAATGGACTGTTTTGAGTAAATTTCCCTCTCGACTCGTTTTGTAGTCCGGGTCAAGGGAGTGAGCTAATTCAGTCCACTAAATGCATTTCAAGAAGAGCCACTTCATAATATTTACACTGAACGCATTAATATGATCACTACAGACGTTCAGCAGACTTTCAACCTGCTTACCTGAATAAACAACCTGGAGATGAAGATGAGGCCCAGTTTATGTAAACATAGCCGCCGCGGATTGGCCGACTGAGTCACTCAGCATTATGTACAGAGCATCAGTCGATCCAGGCAGTAATGGATGCTTTTCATGCAACATATAATGACTCGTATTGACTTGAAAACTTACTTCACAAAGGACGGAAAAGGTGCTTTCCATTTTGCTTTCATTGCTTTGAGTGTTCAGCCATTAGATCAGAGACTTGCGTGTTAAGAGTTTATCCTAGGTGCTTTCAATTAGCAGTTATGAATAACGAATACTTAATCTATCCTAGTTCATGCCACAGCCCTCGTTAGAGACAGTATAGGAAGACGATGGTCTCCAAGGAACAAACACACACGAGGAGCAGGCCAGCTCATAGAGCGGTGCTAAACAACACAATTATTATTATTGTTACTATTATTATTATTATTATTATTATTATTATCTCCTAGGATTAAAGCTTCAGCATTCACCTCTTCCAAGCCTTCAGACAATCAAAGCACTTTGGCAAAGCAGAAGAAGTTTGCATTCACCCTTGTGTGTTTATTTGTCCTTTGTGGACCACCGTACACACACACACACACACACACACACACACATACACACACACACACGTCCAGATTCCCGTCTCAGTCTTTGTTTATCAGTAAACAAGATTCCATGTCTGGATTTTTATGTGTGCTCGACCCAAAAAATTCAGCAGATTCAGGTCTTTCTTGTTTCTGAAGACGTGATTAACATTATTGCTGTTGTTGGGGGGTGGAAAAAAAAAACCAACAAAAAAACCATTTTGCTCGCAATAATGTGTCACACTTCTCTCTGTCACACATGCCTTCTGATCCACCTCTTCCCTTTGGTTCGGGCTCCAACGTTTTGTTCTCTCCCCACAGCGTTGGCTCTCCGTCCAACCTGCTCTTGGGTAGAGATGAGTGGTTGGGCCGGTACTGTATCACACTTCCTTTTTCCTGTGTGTCTGTGCGCTTTTGGCTGCCCCCCCCTCCAACTCCCCCCACTCCCCTCCCACTCCCTCGCCCTTTTTTTTCTCTCTCTCTCTCTCTTAAGCATGTCTGGTGCTGTCTGCAGTCAAACAGGAAAGAGACGTAGTTCCGGTTTCCACCGTGCTCTCTAACCCGAGGTTCCTTTCTGTTTGTCATCTGTAGTTTCTCGGTTCACGCCGTGGCTGCCTCACTGCCGAAACCACCCTGTCACAACAATCATTTCATGCTTCCTGGGCTGTCCTGTTGATCTTTTGGGGAGCAGTGGGGGTGTAACTTCTGCTTTGAAGGCTCCGGGTTGATTGGATTACTCAGTAATGGAGTGTGGCTTCTCCCTGTTGGTGCTGTGCCGTGTAATGTCGGTTCTTGTCTTGACGCCGGTGACCTTCCACGTTCCTCGTCCTCGCGTTGTCGAGTCGCTAAACATCTGTGTTTTTTTCCCCTCCTCCTCCTCCTCCTCCTCTCCCTCCTCCTCCTCCTCCTCCTCCTTTTGTTTCTCAGGCCTGTGACTCATATACCTCAAGGCGCCATGCTGACCGTCAACACAAACTCCAGCGTGAGCATCAAGTCGGAGCCTGCGTCGCCCGGCCGGGACCGCAGCACCCCCTGCCCTCCTCCTCCTCCTCAGTCTTCCTCCGCCACGCCGTCCTCCGCCTCCGGGGGCGCCATCCTGACCGCCCCGCCTCAGTACCCGGGCTCGCTGCTCTGCCTGGAGCCGCCCACCGGACGCTCCCCGGCCGACAGCGTCAGCAGCAACGCCAGCTCCTTCGAGGGCAGCGACCGCGATGACGCCGGAGGAGGAGGAGCAGGAGCAGCAGGAGGAGGAGGAGGAGGAGGAGGAGGGGGAAGTGGAGGAGGAGGAGGAGGAGGTGCTGGTGGTGGAGGTGCAGGCGCCACAGGCAACACGGGTCCCGGCAGCCGCTCGGCCCCGCCCGACTTCAGCCCGTCCTCCGACGTCCTGAGGGCGTCGAGCGAAGCCGAGCAGGAGGGAGGCAGCATCAAACGCATGAGGCTGGACGCCTGGGTCACATAGGCCCCCAGTGCTCCCACTGCTCCCACTGCTCCCACTGCTCCCACTGCTCCCACTGCTCCCACAGGCCAAGCTCTGGTGACACTTCACGACAACAAAAAACAACAAAAAAACGACGACGACACCCCACCACAACCACCACGACGCACATCTTTCACAACCCTCACCTCCTCTCACCCCCCCTCACCCCTCCTCCACCCCCCCTCCACCCCCCCCCACCCCCCCGTCCTCCACTGCCATGTGACACCGTCATTGCACATCTGCCTCTGTCCACGATTTAGACTACTCAGCTGCGTCACCCAGATCTTTGAGGCTTTGCCAAATAAAAGGAGAAAAAAAATCAAATAAATATAAAAATCTTGCTAAAAAAGAAATCGAAATCCTGAGGGGGATGTTAAGGAGAGGAGAGGAGAGGAGAGGAGAGGAGAGGAGAGGAGAGGAGAGGAGAGGAGAGGAGAGGAGAGGAGAGGAGGGAGGAAGAGGAGAGGAGAGGAGAGGAGAGGAGAGGAGAGGAGAGGAGAGGAGAGGAGAGGAGAGGAGAGGAGGGAGGAAGAGGAGAGGAGAGGAGAGGAGAGGAGGGAGGAAGAGGAGAGGAGAGGAGAGGAGGGAGGAAGAGGAGAGGAGAGGAGAGGAGAGGAGAGGAGAGGAGAGGAGAGGAGGGCTTAGTGCTCAGCTGGATCTTTTTGCCCCCCCCTCTGGTAGCCTCTCCAAATATAGAGGGACGGTAGATTTTAAAAAGCCTTCTTGCTTGAATGACTCCCGTATAGTTAAAAAAAGAAAAAAGAAAAAAAAATCTTTGGGTAGAAATATTAAGGTGTTGTACCTTTTTATTTTGATTTTTTTTGTTATTTGTTTGTTTTTGTTTCAATCTGAGGAAACCATAGAAACATTTATCCGTCACGTGGTTCCTACATAAGCGTCATGTAATTACATTGAGCTGTGCTACATTGTTCACGATGTGATTGGTGGCTTTGTCGACACTATGGGACTGTTCTTTGTTTTTGGATGGGAGGGGGGGGGGGGGGGAAGGGGGGGGGACTCACCTCACCTCACCTCACCTGATAATCCAACATTGCTTGGATTTGCGCCGCTGTCCATTCTTCCATTATACAAGTCGCCTCCAGAACTGCACTTTTGGATACAACTGGCTTGAGGACTTGAGCGTCTCTCTCTCTCTCTCTCTCTCTCTGGCACTGAGCGAACGGACTCAGACTAGGAGGAGGAGGGGGAGGAGGAGGAGGGGGAGGAGGGGGAGAGACGGAGCCGGGACGCCAGTAATCGACCTCTCTGCCACGACTATGACGACGATGAAAGAAAGAAAATGCCAAATGCCTCTCGCACGCGGTGCAGGGACACCGAGGGATTATCACGGGAATAATAAGACGAATGATGCTTTTCCGGGCTTCTGGGTGCTCCTCCCCCGTCCCGTCTCACCTCATCTTCCTCTGGAACTCTGATGGAAAACTGTAACGCCAGATATCCAGCCACACACACACACACACACACACACACACACTCTCTCTCTCTCTCAGCTTATATTACCCAGGAGTAGATGCCATCCAGTTATAAATGCATAGTGTGAGGTTTTTTTTGGACCCTCTGGTGGCTTTTTGTTTGTTTTTTGTTCCTGTTCAGGTAGGGAAGTATTTGGTTCTCTAAGTCCAAGTGTTCTTTATCTGTTGGTATTTAAAGAAGAAAAAAAAATCTGTTTTGAAAGGTCTGTTAGTTGTCCAGACAGGTAGGAATTCTGACTTTGTATAAAAATCACTCCTTATACAAAAAGCTTTGATGTCCTCTTTAGCTCTGTCTAGCTCTCCTTAGCTCTTTGCCGTGTTTGGAAAAAGTGAAAGGAAAAAAGACATTTTCTATATTTCTACCGCTTCAGTTGGCGACAAAGTAAAATAGCTTTTCGGCTTCAACGACGTGTATGTACATATGAATATATTTGCATAGACTTTGCTAGGTATCCCTAAAAACAAGCAATGTGTTGATTCTCAGTGGATCTGTTTGCATAGATTGAGTGTGAAATTTGATATGTTTGGAGCTCCGGTGCAGGGGTCACGCCACACTAGGTAGTGCTGGTGGATGGGACTTGTTTCAGTAAACCTATTTTATGCTAGTGTTGATGGTGTGTGCACTTTCTGTCCCTCACTCAGAGGCCTGCTTGGTTGTGGTGTTATCATATTCTCCTACCACACACACACACACACACACATAGACACATTCACACACACACACTTAAAAAAAAACAAAAAAAAACAACCCACGATCAAAGTGACGTTGTCCGTACGCACCTGAACATGAAGTGATTAGGACACTGCCATTCACTCGTAGTGTAGTCGCGCGCCATAGGTTTCAAAAAGACGCACTTCTTTGATGCATATTTTGATTGACAGTTGTGTTCAATCTCTTTTTTTCCACACACACACACACACACACACGAAAGCAGACACAGGTTATGCCTTTTTTTTCTCTTCTCTTTTCTTCCACTTTTAAACAAAGTCAAGAAGTTGGCTACCAAGTGCTGTGTTTGTTGTCAAATCGTACGTTTCTAGTACAAATTTGTTTTTTTCGTCTGAACCATTTCAGGTTTTTTCTCATGAGCGCGCGCGTGTGTGTGTGTGTGTGTGTGTGTGTGTGTGCGTACAACGGTTGTTTATAGCCTACGAATAGAAGGTTCTTCCTGATTGCTTGACCCCTCCTTTTCGCTTTCCCGCCTTTTTTGTTGTTTTTTTCACACCCCCCCCTCTCCTCGAGACAAATGCAGACTGGTATTGACTAGGAGACGTTAGCCCATGTCGCTTTCAACGTTCTCAGTAATCATGACGTCTCATTTCAGGTTCGTAGGACAGACATTTTGCCTCCCTCATAAAGGAAAGCGAAAAAAGTTCAACTTTTTTTTGTGGCTGAAAAAAAAAAGTCCTAAATTGGTGTGTTTGCGAGGTGAACTTTGAAGACTGTTAGCGGGGATGGAGCCCCGCTTCACACGTTCTGTTCATGTGAGTTTCCCGTCCGTCCGTCCGCTAGCTCGCCCACGTTGTACGTACGTAACGATGTGGCAGCTCTGACCTGAGCGAGGCCCTCGTACGGGTCCCCACTCGCCCTGGCCTCAAAGACCAGAGACATGCAAACCCTCACATCCCAACTGGAAACCTTTCACTGTCTTTTCTTTTTCTTTGTTTTCTCCATGTGAAAAGTGTCATCAGTGCGTCAGATGGTGGTGCTAACCTTCCAATTTGAGCAGGAAAAGACTTTTTTTTTCCGCCCCAAAGAAAACGTTGAACTATTGATCTAATGATTTTGTTCTTTAAGTGTGACGACCAGCCTCCTGACAGCTTCCTGCTCTTATCACACTCTCGTTTCCATCCCTTGTTTCGTTTTTCTGTTTTTCTCTGTTTTCTTTTCCTCCCCCTCGTAATCTCTTCACATTTGTGGGCGCTGATGGTTTGACTGAAATGTGACACCACACCCGATTCGGCTTCAGCGTCTGTCCCTGCCCCACGCGGGACGGTTCATGTACAAAACACACAAAAAAAAAGAGGTTCTGTCCAATCCAGCCGTGTAGTCACGAGACAATCTACGTATAACGAGAAATGAAAACCTGCACCCCTGTTACTTGTTGTGTACAATGTTTTTTAGAATCTCACTATTTTTGGATTAATTTGTGCTGGTGACAGTTCCATTGTCTATTATTATGATGATATTATTATTATTATTATGGAGCTTTTATTTTATTGCTATTTTGTGTAGGATAGTCAACTTTGTTTTTATTTTTCTCTTCTTTTATCTTATCATAAACATATAGTACTGGTTTCCTTTTTTTAAACAACTTGCTGAAAATTGCACGATCAGTTATTGTGGTATTAGCAAATGCAATGAAGGAAATACCAGTTAAATGCTGCAATTTTAATTAAGATATAGAATATATTTATAAAAACGGGAAACAACTGAAATTAGTAAATCATGAAATTTGAAAATTGTAAATGCATGGGATACAGGTAACAATAAAACGTGTGTTACATACAGTAATGATAAAGGACATGCATCACAAATGAGTTTGAAACCAACTCAGAATAATGTAGCATATAAAATACTAAAGATGAAATTTATAGCTAATATATTGTGTTGAGCTAGTCTGCTTTGGGTTTTTGTTGTAAAGAAAATATTTCTTTTTGTTGTTTTTTTGAGAATGATATACAATTTGTGTATATTTTCATATACAAAGTATGCACTGATATGTTATTGAAATTCTATACCGCTTTTACAAAAAAGTGTTTGTTGTACCAAAGTATCCAAGTCCCTTGAGACCTTACCCTTTTTGCGTATGTTTTACCGTATTTTATATATTAAATAGACAAACTGAGTGAAATGAACACGAGTCCGCTTTGTTTTCTGGAAAACGACCGTTATCGTGTGAATCAGCGTCGATCGAGACTCGATCTGGAACATTTGATGTGATTAAAACCTGCGGAAATCTGTCGGTGTGAGAGTCCATCTCAGAGCCTGTGTGTGTGTGTGTGTGTGTGTGTGTGTGTGTGTGTGTGTGTGTGTGTGTGTGTCACAGTCCCTAACACGTGTGGCGAAGCTTCGCTTCACACGTTGGGCGATAACTAGCGCGCTAAATTTATCGGCGTCTCGCGACCTTCTGCGAGGTAAGAGAGCAACAAACAACAACAACAACAACAAAAAGAGAATATTCTCCTCGATATTCTCGTTTCTCCTCCGTCTGCCGAGGTCTTTCGTAGCTTTCATGAAAAGCCGACGTTGGATCCTTTGAGTGAATAAAGCGCGTCTTCGACAGCTGATCAGAGGGAGAAAGTATAAGACATCCATCGTCAGACGGTTCATCAGAAACTCGATTTGACGCTCCATTAATTGTTCTTATCTCCAGTGAAAACGCCATCGTTAGCCAGGAGAACTTCCATTCTTTCCTCCTGTGATATTAATTGAAGTAACTTAGATTAAATCAGACGAGTGGGCTAATCAAGACGACAATCGCCATCGTGAGTGTCACTTGAGGAAACAAAAGGCCCTGTAATCAGTTGTAGAATTAACACGTATTGTGCAGTTGTATTGCTCCTGGCGGGCTGCTGAATGTGGAGCAGAAATGAGGGTTTGAGTTGCGAGTAATTAAATGAAACCCACACGACATCTGGGAGCAGAAGAACAGGCCCGATTCTGCTGTGTTATAGTAAGGATTTGGTGGAGACTACGTTGTTCCTAGTTGTGTGTGTGTGTGGGTGTGTGATAACGGACGTTTTGTAGCTTTATTGAAAGTAAAACTCTAAAATGTCCTTCATAGCCGCTGGGACACTCGCTGTTGAGGAATGTTTCATATCTTTCTAGATTCTGAGCACTCTACAAAATCTGTTTCTATTCTGGGTGGAATAATTCGTATAGGGCCGGAGAAAGATCGCTAGGATACAGTCAGAAAAGTACAACTGTGGAAACAGACCCTTGATAGGCACTGTAGGGCCACTCTGCCGGGACGAACGCTTTCAGACAGTTTCAACCTTCTGTCGGATGTGAGCGAATACTTGTTTTGATCTTGAGCTTTGCACCAGATTGAAGCATTTGTGCAATAAGGGAGGAGCGGGGTTGGGGGGGGGGGGTTCCTGACAGGTCTGCTCGACGTGATAACGTAATATCAAGTGATTCACAAGTTACTGTAACGTTGAGCATTTGTTTATGAAGCTTTATTTAACTCAGAGCAAGTCCCGAATATATTGTTCAGACTTAATAGGAATCCTTAATCCACTGAACTGAGCGTCCTTTACACAAACCAAAGAGAACGAAAGCCTTTGATCAGTAAAATATAGATTTTAACAGTCTCTGTTATATAAAAGTTCAAGCTTATGAAAAAGGACCAATCTCGTACCAACCGAAATGAGATAAAATAAAAAAAAAAGTCATAAAAAAAAACAAAATTGAGTATTTAGCTTTCTTAATCCAACTCAGTTCATTCTGCGTCATGTTACTTTGCTGAGGCGTATTAACGCTCGGTGACTCACAAAAAGTGTCCAAACTGGATTTTATCAGCTCAGTGACGAAGGCAAGGTGCCTCGTGACCTCAAACCTGCGTGTGGGAAGACCGGAGGAGACGTGCTCTGAAGGACTCTTGTTTTTTCCTTTTCTTCTTTTTTTTCACACATTTCAGTGCAGGAGGTTGCAACTGTCACCGGGTGTAAACTTTCTCACTTTTCTCACGCTTGATTTCCCTCAAAATCACATCTATTTTTGACACCATTGCTGTTCGATCATGCACGGTTTCCCCCTAACCTCCGACCCGCTAATGACTAGATACACAGTAGCATTTCTACCAGCAGGGCGCGGCTTTCACGCATATCAAGATTATAAACACGAAGTGATTCAAAAGGAAATGATTAACGCGGTTTACTGCTCGATCGGTCACAGCTGTCGCAGGCGTTTCCCGCTCCTCCCGGTCGCCGTCCTCTGCCCGGCCTTTTCAGCCAAAGAAGCGAGGCGCAGAGGGAGGAGGGTCCGTGGGCGGGGGCGCCACGTCGAACACCGCCCCCTGTCCGGCGGAGGAGCAGATGAAGTACAGGTTGGCTCCCAGCATGACCAGTATGGGCAGGAAGGAGAGGCCGAAGCCGAAGCCCCGGATGGTGCTGCCCAGGGCGAGGCAGAGCCAGTAGATGAACCTGTGCGACACGGGGGAAGAAGGAGGGGGAGGGGGCAACGTCAACCTGTGATGATGCTGATGATGCTCGGCCTCCACGCCTCCTCTCTGTTTTGATGGTGATGTGCAGTCGCACGCACACACCTCCTCCTCCTCCTCCTCCTCCTCCTCCTCCTCCTACTACTACTCCTACTCCGCTCCTCGGCGCCTTTCACCTGTAATTTATGTCTTTTTGTGTCTCGAGCCTTTTGACGATTCGAAGGATGCGGATTAATGACTTAATGGATGCTCCTCGACTCGTTCTATAACTCTCCCTCGTCGTGTCGCTCGACTGCCTGAGAGGATCGTTTTCAGAGGGCCGCGGTAATCATCAACTTAAAGCCCGACGCTGAAATATTAAGAGGCCCAACCCCCCCGGGAGCTTTCTGCTTTCCTATTAGAGCGCGGACCTTGTTGTTTTGATGGCCCTGATTCTGGCAATGGAAAGGGAAATAAAAGCAGCTAAGTGTCGAGGTGAAGGGAGCCGCGTGTTGACACACACACACATTTGCATTTAAATGTCAGCGCACAAACACAGCGACACCATTGCACTTCTCAGGAATCTGTATCTGAGAAGATTTCCCTGACTCTTCGGTCTTTACCGTGATATGAGTGCAAAAAGAGATCGAACGGGCCCATACAAGAAGGTCCCAGCTTCAGCTGGGTTAGGTGGACTGGAGGCTCAGAAGTGTCAGAGGGTGTGGGTGAGAGAGTGAAAGGTGTGTGTGTGAGTGTGTGTGTGTGTGTCCAGGGTGTGTTCCCTGTCACTATTGAGGCACAAAGCATGTGAAATAATGGATGAATGGATGGATTAGACTGAATGAAAAAAAGGGATATAAATGAAAAAGAAGGGAATAAAGAGACAAGTGGATACGGAAACAAGCATCACAAACAAAGCAACATATTGGATTTGGACTTGGATGCAGTTATGGAGCGGAAACTGGATCAAGACCAGAACTCAAACAATGGGTTTAAAAACACACAAAAAAAATACGTTTATCATTAAGTTTGGGGTTTTTTTCACATCACAAAAAGGGAGCGTAGTGTAAAAATAAATGGCGCTCTGCATTCTTCAGGAACGAGTCGGCAGAGTTTAAGCACCAGTTAAGAGGTGACAGCAGCTAGAGAGGTGTAAGAAGCGACAGTTAGAGAGGTGTTAGTCAGGTGCGAGATAGGAGATGAGTCGCTCTGACGGTTTTCGGAGGCTCGTTCCAACATGGGTGGGGGGGTGGGTACCAATGAGGAAAGTCTGGATTGCCGTGTTTTTACAGGTTGCCTAACAGACGTGGGATAACGTACGCCCTGACAAGAGCGTTCACACAAATTGGAACAGATCCAAAGACCAACACCCAGAAAACACAAGGGTCCCAACAGCCTGTTCCGAACGCGACCGTACTGTATGGTTCTTCCTGTTACACGCTGATCTTCATCGCCAAACGAAACCGTGACTTTCGTGATGTGTGAGTGCGAGCGTACGCACCTGCCGAAGACGAACACGATGGTGAGCAGCGGCACCAGCTTCACCAGGTCCTGGCTGATGTAGGTGGCCATGACGGCGAGCTGCAGGAAGAAGAAGAGGAAGAGGCCCAGCGACTCGGTGACGTAGTGCCGGTGCACCGCGACGTGCCTGTGCACCTGCGGGCTGAGGTGGAGCGGCTTCATGGCGCCGTAGCGCAGGCGGGCCACGCCCTGCACCAGCACACCTGCAGAGAGGAGGAGGAGGAGGAGGAGGAGGAAGGGTCAGAACACGTTTTCCCCAAGCCCCAACCCTCTGTGACATCACCCATTGGTTTGTGAAGGATGCTTTACTGAGGCCAGGAGTTTGAGTTGCAGGAGGTTGCCATTCCTCATAATGGAGGAACCATAGGGCGGAGGTGGAGTGGAATGAGTGACAGATATAGCTTTTCACTTCCGTCCTCCGAAACACACCCACTGATCCACACGATCCATACTGGATATCAGAGACTAACAGGGCCATACTAACCAGGTAGACACAGTCTACTGGTCCAGTTAATGTGACTGGCGCTCTCTCTGTGAGGCTCCCTGTCAGCCAAATGGACGCGCCCATATTCATTCATTCATCTTTAAGCTCTGATATCTTAATAATCATGGAATTATTTGCTAATTGACCTCAGATTACACGCTGGCACGGGACACTTTAGCTGTTAAAGCCGACGTGAGCTATGAATACTGAATGAGTATTTCATGATTGAAAATGGCGTTTTTTGACTGGGTGTGTACTGGAGGCCAGTCAATTCCATGTCGGCCTCTTTTTTTCATACTGGAAGGCTACGTCCATCTTTTACATACAGTCTATGGTCTTTTCCTCATTCCAATTGAACTCACTCAGAATTAAGCCTTTCAGACGAACAGTCTACATGTGGTGCGCTCTAATCCAGTGGTGTCCCACAACCAGTCCCACAAAGGGCTGTGTGGGTGCAATCGAGAGGACACAGTTTGACCAAAGTTAATTGAACGAGTTAAATCTGGTGTGTGGAATAGGTTTGACGCTCCTGATGTCGACCGTCTGGTAAGTGCAGTATTGGCTTTTGCTTTCACGACTTTACTCAAACAAGAGCTTGAAAACAAACAGAGGAGCACTTCTGTTTGGCAGCCGCCATTTTGGGGCGATCACCTCACCAGGGGGGGGGGGGGCCTGCACAGCGACAGCTCTGCCGAGCTACAGACACACTGACTGTTTACATTTTGATTTAAGAAAAGGTTTACTCCGCCTCTCTGAAGGCGACAGGCTTACATGGGGGGGATTACAAGGACCCAGATATACCTGTTTTATTCCTTTTAAAGGCCCAAACCAAGTAAAAATAGAGCATGCTTAACATGCTCAGACCGATTCAGTTTGGGCATGCTGGCTCTGAATGAGGTGTTTTTTTTAGTGGTTTGTCCTTTTAAAAATCGCTTAAAACTGGAACGTCTGGGCCCACGTAAACCCACCTGCTCCAGAGTCATACCGGCACATACCGGTCGTCTTACCGAGCATGATGGGGATGATGGCGAAGAAGGCGCAGCGCAGGGTGTAGACCACCCTGAGGGGGGCGCCCTGCACCAGCGGCGGGTCGAAGGGGAGGAGGGCGTAGCCGGCCCACACCAGCAGGGGGAAGACGACCGCCGCCGCCGCCGTCGACGCGGCCACCTTCAGCGTGTCGCGGCACCCCTTCTCACACAGGTCTGAGGAAAGAGGAGGAAAGTGTTGCCTCAGGTGCCTCGAGTGTGGGAGATCAACGTCTATAAATGTCTTCGTTGGGACGGGATGGTGACAGCCAGACAAAAGGGGGATATCGCCCAGACGGGAGTGGGAGCGTGCTTGGTCTCGGGACGTTGTAATTATATCTGATTAAGGAGGAAAGAGGGCAGCACGCCGCGCTCCCAGGCTCGGCACGCAGCCACTCATTTACTTTAGATGAAAAACGGGCTCCGAAAATCTGCTCCGTGACGAGTTAATCAGATGAAAGCGGCGCGTTAATTCCTTTGAAAAGATTAAAAAACGCACAGCACAAGGTGACGTTGTCCCCGCCGCCGCTCAAAGAGAAGACAGAATTAAGACTCCTGGCGCCTCTCGCCCCACGAAAAGGTCCCAATCCCTGTCAGGTTGAGGAGTTCTGTGTGTGGGGTTTGCATGTTCTCAGCGTGGGTTTTTTACAGAACGTTAACATGCATGTTAGGGTTGATTGGAGAGTCTTCATCAAGTGATGACATGATGGAAACTAAACTGCTTCCAGGCCGATTCTGATACACGACTGATCCTGATCCCGATCCTATTCTGATGATACGGGAGTACCTGGTTAACTTTACTATGATTATCAATGTTAGCAGCATTGTGTGGAAGGTCGTCTTGTGAGGCTGAAACATACCTTTCTTACGATCAGTGCAAAAGTACACACAGCTGTACTGACTTTACACGCATCTTTGCACTATTGGTTGTAAACTACTTTTCAAACGGGATGTTTTACAGTTTCAAGTTCAAAGTTTCCTTCATAGCCAACTCTACCACACGTTTGCCAGCATACTGTAGAGAGAATTGAAAGGCCCTTACCACGAAACAACACTAAATAGTAGTTCTGACAACACATTAAAACAGTAAAGTGTAGATTAATTTGGTTTGTAATGTCTCAAGACCTTTAATCCCTATTGATTCGACATCATGAGCCTCTCTGGTGTTTTCAGCCTTTCAGTCGGGTGAACAGTGTTATACTCACAGATCTTGTCGTCCTCTTCCGTCCACTGTGGGTAGTAGCATGTGTCCTGGTTGTGCTCCACCTGCGGCTCCCTCTCCCTCTCCTCCTCCTCCTCCTGCTTTTCGATGTAGAGCCGACTCTCCTCGGTAGCCTCTTTGCCAGACGGATTCACAATTGTGACTTTTGGAGTGAAACCAAGAGCCCCTTTCTCTGAGACCCAGTTAGACTTGTCGTCTTCCTCCTCTTCTTCACCATCTGCCTTCGAGCCGTCCCCCTTTTCATCTCGATGTACATTGATCTCGTCGTCCCTCCACCTCTCGCCCTCGGGCATGCTCTCCCTCCACTTGTTTTTGCTCTCGCCCTCCGCCAGGCTCTGCCCCTCAGACAGGTCCTGGCTTCCTCCACTGATCCCGGTGTCTCTCTCCTCGGAGTCTTTCTCCGACCAGACTCCGTCATCGTTGTCCATCGGACGACTCTTGTCCCTGTCCCCGGGCCATGGCAGAGTGCTGGGCTCCAGGTGAGCAGAGCGGCTCACTTCTTCTTCTTCTTCTTCTTCTCGTCGAGCTTCTTCTACTCGACAGTCCTCTTCCTCCCCACCATCATCTGTGATCTTCTTTGGTTCGTCTGTGATGCCACCTTCTTGAAGCTTTCTCGCAGCTGCTTGTGGTTCTGCAGCTGGACCTGCACCCACCTCTTCTGGGACCAATCCACCGTCTCCAGACATGTTCAACTAATCAAGTGTCTTTTCCAGTTTGCACTGTCGCACAGGAGTCTAACTGTCCGATTAGCTTCCTCCAGCTGTTAGGTCATTTTCACAACATAATGATTTATCTAGGAGGAGGGGAGAAGAAAAATCAAAGTTCATTGTTTATCATGGGTGTGCTCTGAGTCGTCCAGACAGGCCGACGCAATATAAAGAGCAAGTCCTGTTTGTGTTTGCCTGTGATATAGAGACTCATTTGACTAAATCTCACTTCAGTTAAAGCTGAGACTCACAAAGACGAGCCCTTAAATGGCAGAATGACAAATCCCAGAGGTGTGAAAGCCAGCTCGGTCCAACTATTTACAATTATCAACAGAAAAATTCAGATTCACGTCAGCTATACAGTGACTGTCGTGCTGTTTAAACACAGCTGCATTCCTGCTTTCTGAAAACACTTCAACATGGACCTGGACTTTGCCTGCCTGAAGGTATCAAACACCAATTCACAAGAGTTATTAATAATAAATAAGACGTCAAATTCAGCTAAACCTCACATATGTTGTTGCTCGTCCTCTCTTAATCGGCATTGCATAATAAGCAAGATGACAGTTTTATGATAGACAATTCATAGGAGAGTAAAAGTTGAACAAAATTTTCATTCTGGCTGTTGTAGATATGGACAGATGCCATTGCACTGGGGATACAAGACAATAAGTAATGGATGGATACATAAACACACACACACACACACACTTATACATGCATAGACATATTCATACACACAGTCATAGATACATGTGTATACATATACACTAATACAACATTGTGTACAAACATACACAAACAAATTACACACACACTGACATACACAAATGTATACAAACACACACGTGCACCTACATACACACACGTACGCACGCACACAAATATATACATACACATACAGTACGAACATACGCGCATACATACACATACACACAGCATTTCATTTTCCTCAAGCCTGAAGTCAGTAAAATACAGGAGACGTAACTGAGCATTAATCAGAACTCTTTGCATTGACATTTAAAACTTCCGGGTAGACTTCAACGTTCAGCTGTTGGATTCAGACTTGAAAACAACTCATTGTTTGCACACGTCGTGGTCCAGAGTTCGCCCTGAACCTTTTTATACCTGCGTGTCGTGATCACGGTGAAACCAAGCCACCTGGGCCCGGAGAGCTGTAGTCTCCTACCAGAACTTGTTCGGGAACTTTGTACGACCGAGTGTCCCGACACTGGACAAGTCTGTCGGTGAGCAAACATGACGTTAACGTTACAGGCCGTACGTACCTGTCCGCAGTCCGGTCCCATCTCCGAAACCAAGTTTTCAGTCTTCCGAAGCGATTTCCTTGTTCGGCGTCAGGTCTTTGGTAAGGTACGAAGTTACCTGGCAGGTGTGACCAGGTGGATCGACGCATTCTTTCCACACAGACTGAGGAAAACAGTGGGCAGGAGTCACACAGGTGAGATACGTCACCGCAAAGGGGGCGGGGCTAGTAACTCACTTTACTTCACATGACTTCTTTTCGTAGTGCTCTATAATTTTGTGGATTAATCGGTATGATGTACAGGTGTGCAGATGTACAGATTGCCCTTTGTTAATATATCCATATTTGTATATAATTGTATGTATTTGGTTTTATATTTATCATGTTTCTTGTTTACACACACAGTAGGGTGTGTCGCAACTGCATTTTACTGCCGGTGTCTTGTACATTGCACATAAATAAAACTTGAATTCAGTCTGGTCTATAAAATGTCTTGTCCACAACTCAAAGCTATTCAGGACTAAAAACAAAAAGATCAGAGAATGTCAAAATTAAAGAAGGTTATTTCTTACAAATTTCAACAAAGATTTTCTATTTACATCAAGTAATAATAAATATGTTAGTCATGCTGTCCCTAAAAAAAAATGAAATAGCTAAAATAATTTTCTCATATGCTGATTAATCAATTAGTTGTGCAAGCACTGTCAACCATTTCCATCTTGTCATGATGAACCGAGTAGAAGTAATGCCATAGCTCACCTTCTCAGTAAAGTTGCTGCTGTCCACACAGAGACTAATCATCTTATAATCACATAAACCCTTCACTAGATAATGAAGTTCAACCTTGTTTTGTGCTGTAGCCTCTTTTGACTGTGTTTCCACTCCTTTCTTTAGACAATATTCCATGACTGTATCAGGACCCTTTTCAGTTCTCATGTCAGTATACCATGAACTAATGCTCTGGAGTTCATTTTCTACAGTTGTACCTTGCATTTTGTACATTTAACCAGATTGCTTTCATGTTTATTCATGTCCCATCCTCTTTAGTCTGATTGTAATAGATGTGCAGTCTTTGTGTACATCTACGAAATAAGCTCTTATGCATTTAGAAATGGCAACTTCACAGACTATGTATGTGCAATCGTTCTTAAACATGCATGCTCATAGACGTTTGACTTTTTGTTCTAATTTACAAGAGTTGGTCTAAATTTTTCAGGTTTCCCAGGATGTGTGGGACCCCTATGTGTATTAGTCACTTAGAGTAACTCATCTGTTAAGTGTTGTTACCTTTAACCTTGATGGATTGCATAGAGCTCAGCAGTCGAGTCATCAGACAGGATTGTGAGGGTGGAGCTGCTTCCCTGAACCCTGTAACAACAGCTGCATACTGCACACTGCTTGTGTGTTTTCCTCCATCATTAGCTTATGTAAACTGTCTGCGAGTAAATAACAAGGCGACGTTCAGTCATATGAAACATACCACAGTGAAAAATAAAACGGCAAGAACATGATTTTATTTCAAGAGCATAACCTCACAAATTATTCACTTCTTTGTCAAAACACATAAAATCCAAATATGTCCACTTAAAATTATCTGACTTCAAAAAGCCAGTTTCAATTTTAGGATTGAAAAAAAACAAAACTAAACAAAACAAAAAACTCAAGTCTCCCATTACCTCATTCCTCTCCTCACATTTCTTTTTACAAATGAGAACTTAACACAAGGGAGGATCTTTTGGCGTTTAGAAATTTCAATTTTTTTGACCCCACCACAACGGTGGAAGTCATGTCAGACATCTAAGAATAGGTGCTTCATTTAATCTCATGACAGTCTGAGGTTATATATATATATTTATTTATATATATATATATTAAAAAAGGCTTCACAGTTACACGTAAACACTTAGAGGACAGAGTGAAATAACTACAGCAACTCTATAATAGCTGGAACTTAAAAAGTAAATGGTAAAACTGGGGGATGAACTGTTTTGGGCGATGGTGGTAAGTGGTGGGAAGTCATGGAGGAATGCATGGAGAGTGGGTTACTGGGAACTGATGGTACATTCAAACCTTTGGCAATTAAGGCAAAAACAAGCGTAAATACAAGATAATCAACATGAAATGACATCGATAATAATCTGACAACGCTCCAAGGTGCTATCTCACGGGCAAGGCTTTGTGCCAATTCAAGTTTCCAAAACTTAAGTTTAAACAACAAATTGGTTTTGAACCTGAAAAGCTGGTTCTCACATGGAAGGTGGATAACAAAAAGAAACACAAACAAATTGAACAGGTTTGCCTCTAGTACCTTCATGAATTGAAGAACGGCTGCAGAAGTTGGTAGAACTTTGGTTCCACCTAATGGATAACAACGTACGCTGGTTGGCCGGAGAAAACCGAGGTTCTCAAACACCAAAACTAGAACCGTGTCGGTGTGGAAACGTCACTAGAGAATTTAAACCCCAAACCCTAAATCTCTCCCAACACAACTTAACGAAAGCACAACATTAGACCAACACAAAATGATTCCAGCCCAGTTCATTCTGAAGGTTTGTGATTACATATTTTCCACTGTTACACGGTTTGAGAAACTTAGCCAGGTACAATCTAGCTCCACTCCACTGCGAAGGGGGTAATCAGCTGGACCACTGATCAGCTTGACCCCTTCACCGATGGATGGATAGAAGACTTTGCTGTCTGGTTATACTATTTAATCTCTGCTATATCTCAACTGTTGGTGACTGGTGGTCAACCAGGGGCAAAAGCAGCAAGTGGATTGGCTGTTAAATCAAAGATGGGTGGAACAAACACAGTGGGTGGCTTACAGTGCACATATTCAAGATCCATTCTCTTAAAAGACAAATCAAAGTTCTTCATAAGTCTCTCTCTTTTTTTTTGTTTTTTTAAACCTTGGGTCGGATTTGAAAAAGAGACCAGATTTTTTTCCCCCAAAATAAAATGAAATGGACTGATGACCAAAAATAAGTTTATAAGATGAATAGTTATTTATGGTGGGAGGCCCTGAGGGCTTGGTCACCAGCAGCTGGTTTTAGAAAGTAAGGCACAACACCCATCTTCAACAGCCAATCAGCTTGGAGTTAAATCCACAGGTCAAGTCATTTCCAAACCATCAGCCGGCTGAAACGACACCAAGTCCTTAACAAAAGAACTCCTAATGGAACATGCAAGAGAAAGACAGAGAAGACAGAGTGCGAATCTCATGTTTAGTTTACACCCTTTACTAGAAACACAACTGAAACAAGTGGCTCATTACCACCATCGTTATTCATATCTCACACACACACATGACACCACCCTTCAGTTGCATCAGTGTAAACTAGAAGACCATCACTGGAAATATTTCATCTCAACTGGCCCCTAAACACGTTAACAGTATTTAGCATCTTGCTAATTGAAATTAGCTTGTCTTTAAAAAAAAAAGCTGCTATTTGAACTTAAAAGGTGAAAAATGGACTGGGGAAAACACTGGTTTTCACTGGCTACCCAGTGAATAGCAGTGTTAAGCCACCCCTGAGGGAACCGTGGGGCCGTCCAGCTGCTGATGTGCTCAGCACCTCGTCACTGATGGCGTCTGCTGTTTGTTCAGAAGTGCTCAGAGTTCCAACAAAGCGCTGTGAAGCCGAGAAACAGCTGCACGTTACAACCAGGACTCTCTGAACGCTCATTTATTACCAGCCACTTCAGTCATTTTCTTTTTAAAAGACGAAATCATTTAACACATTTGATAACATAGTAATTATGACTGCTTGAAAGACAGCTAAAAAAAAACATAACAAAACAAAACACAAAGACTAGTAATGTAAGTAATGGCAATTTATTCCTTGTTATGTGTAATGTCTGGTGGGAACAATAACAAGGGCAGAGGGGCCTTTTAACAGGAGTGTTTTTGTTTGGGTTGGATATAAATTATGAATCACTCCTAATTTTTGCTCGTCACGGAGAATGAGAGGGGAACCCCTGGAAACATGTGTAATCGTTTCAGTAAGTAAAATGAGCAAGAAACTGAATGAGAGACTGCACTGATTTGCAGAGGTTGGTGGTTGGCCTGGATCCTAGATGAGACATCATCGCTGAACTGCCCTCCAACCTACATCTCTACATCTCTCTCTCTCTCTTATCGCAGACTTTTGTTTGGACTTCTTTTCCCATGCTAGATGTTCCATTTAAACGTTTTACAGTCAAACTGACAAACACTACATCTGTAGGCTAAATGAAACCTGGACCAATCAGTCTATAACAATAAACTCTACATGCCAGTTCTAACAAAAGATAATTAGTACTACAGCTTACTCAGATGTCAGAAATAAGTTGTTTTTTTTTTCTAAATCAAGCACGGTAAAGCAACATGAACAAGTTAGTCTGGAAAACAGAGGAGCTGCAGGATATCTATTCTACTCAACTAACAAAACGTTAAAAATGTGTTTTTTTTAATTGACAGGATTCTCTTCAAGGTTTTTGAACAGTGACTATTGGTCAGACTGGGATCGTTCATCAAGCCTCGTCACTAACTTCCAAGCCTGGATTCTGTTTAACCGTTTCCTCCTCCTCCACCTCTTCGTGTTCGAGAGGTGCCAAGTCTGTTTCTGGTTTAAATTCCACATCGCTCTGTGAGCTGGTAGGCAAGCTGAGCTCTGTTGCACTTCTGGCTTTGTTCTTGTTGACTGAACCTTTGGGACGACCCCTTTTCCTGGGTGCGTCCTCATCATTCCTTGGAGTACTCGGGGGTCTGCCCCGTTTTTTCGGTGTGCTGTCATTGGGGTCGTTTGGAGTCGCAGGCGCACTCTTGCGCAGGTGAGCGCCTTTTCTGGACTTTGGAGGCCGCCCGCGGCTTCGGCGAGGGGCTGGCGGAGCACCCTCCGGAGGTTCAACACGAGGGTACTTCCTCGGCCTTCCGAGAGGCTTCCATACTTTCGGCTTTTTTAGTTCGTCAGGTGACGGCAGTGGGTACTTCCTTGGCCGTCCCCTTTTGCCAGGTTGTTTTTTTGGTCGGCCACGTTTCCCTTTTTTGGGGGAGCCTGGCCCTGTCCAGGGTTGGTCTACATGACGGGTAACAGACTTCTTGTTCAAAGAGCCTTTCGGTCGACCTCTTCCTCTTTTAGGAGGCAGGGATCCGTCTGCAGACAGTTCTGGAAGGGGATGCTTTCTCGGCCTTCCCCTTCCTCTCTTCGTGGTACCATTCAAAGAGTCCTGTGTGGCTTGCTTGCTATAATCCAGAACAAACTTTCTGGGTCGACATCTCCTACCTGTGGGAGAGTTCAGGCTTCCTTCAGTTAAAAACTCATCCTCACCATTTAACTCCGCCATCAGCCTAGGTCTTTTATTCAGAGAGCCCTTCGGCCGACCTCTTCTCCTGGGTGTTGCACTACTGCCGTCATTCTCCTCACCAGTTGTCAAACTTTCAGATTTGCGCTTTCCGGACCCCTTTGGACGACCCCTTCCCAATTTCGGCCAAACAGAACCACCGTTAGGCAATACTTCCCCATCAGGCCGAGTTTTTTTCGGCCTGCCTCGTTTCTTGGGTGTGGCATCAGCTTCATTCTCTTCACCAGTTGTCAAACTTTCAGATTTGCGCTTTCCGGACCCCTTTGGACGACCCCTTCCCAACTTTGGCCTATCAGAACCACCATTAGGTAATACCTCAACATCAGGCCGAGGTTTTTTTGGCCGGCCTCTTTTCCGAGAAGAGTCTGTAACAGGACAGTCTGCATTACTGGGCTCCTTCCTGATCTCACGATCCTTCACAGAATCATCTTGGTCCTTTGTGTGTTTGATGAGCTTGGGACGCCCTGGTCCCTGCTGCTCTGTAGACTCCCCGTTGGAAATGCCTGAGACCAGCGCCATCAGGTTAATGTCCGTGACACAAACTTTCAATTTCTTTGAGCCCTGCGGCCTCCCTCTTCCCTTTTTAGTCGGACTGATGCTGGACTTTTCCTTACTGGACACCCCTTCATTGCTCACAACTTGCGCTCTCTCAGACTTCACAATTTCCTCCTCCATACTGGTGTTGGATACCGCTGTTTTCACCTGTAAGTCAATCAGTGAGAGACATATTTTAAATGAAATGAACGATCAAAGATGTAAATAAAATATTATCAAAATAGGTCTTTATTCTGGTTGACAAGGTGGCTGCCGCTTCACAGCATAAGAGTTAAGTCTGAATCCTGGTCAAACTGAAATATAAATTATGATTTGTTTACCACTGCTTATTCATCTCACCAGCCACTTCCAGCATCTCCTTTGGCGTTCCTAAGGTAAAAAAAAAGGGTAAAATCCCTCCAGCGCGTACTGGGCCTGCCTCTGGGTCTCCTCAGGTGGACATACCCAGACCATCTCCCCAGGTAGGTGTCTGGGAGGCACCCTGACCAAAGGCTTGTCAATGCAGAGCAGCAGCTCTACATTAATCCCTCTCTAGATGTCTGGGCTCCTCACCCAATTTCTACAGCTGTGCCCAGCCACCAACCACCTCTCTGCAGGAAAAACTTTCTGTCACTGATATTCACTTGTTCTGTCAGACACTATACACTAATGTAAATGTAGTACAGATATTATACTCTAAAAAAATAAAATACAATAAAATAAGATAAAACATGCAATTATTATATCTTAAAATGTAGTTATTTTTCATAAATATAGATTTATTCATTTATCAAAATAAATTGACTCCTGTTTTTTTTCCCTTATGGTTATTGTTTAAAAAATCCATATAGTTCAGTCTTATGACACAATAACCAAAGGTTTATTTTATTATTATTATTATTATTATTTTTTATTCTTATATACATTTTTAAGTTAGCCATAACATTTAACCAGAACAAATATTATATTAATAATACATTCCAACGCAACAGCCTGTATGCATGTGCACATTTTTATGGCCATACAGCTAGTGATATAATTAAAGAAATATAGACACATAAACATGTCATCCTATTTTTTTTTTTTAATGTAGCGGAGCTCCGTCTATTTTCAGTGTTCTGGGCGGCTCAGCACCAACACGTGCACTGCCGAGATCACTGCGTGGTCTTCAAAATTATTTAAGGCCATCAAACTGCTTATCTACGAATCTAAAATACTAAGATTATTTTATAAAATCACACCAACCAGACGCACTGTCACCTGCCCATGTATTAGGAGATTTAAGGACCTAAAGAATAGCTATGATTGAGGACCACCTTGTTTTTCAGGTGATAGACAGTTCCAAAACGGACAACGATGCAAAAAAAAGCGGGATGCGTGAAGCGGAAAAAAACAAGAAAAAAGCACAGTCAGAGCAAAGCAGAACTCACCTTAGTTTGATCCTCTGTGTGGTTTTCAGCTCATTTGCCTTCCAAATTCATCGAGAAGCCCGTGTCTTTATTGTTGCTGTGATGTCTGTTTAAATTTGCGATCGCTTCCGGGTGTCCGTGACGTATTACAGCCTCGGAAGGAAACAGAAACGCTGGGCTTTTGGTTCCGCCACAGCCTCGCTCTCACCATCCCTCCCTCATGCAGCGTGGCCCACATAAGATATTTATACCCACGTTTGCCTCTTTAATCCTCTCGCAGTGCTGTCTGCAGACCCACACATCAGCCAGTTCCAGTTCATCGGGTTCACAGCTCATTTTCTTTTGTCAAATATGTTTTATTGAGCAGGAATTACAGGGTGTAGCACAAAAATGCGATAGATAGATAGATAGATAGATAGATAGATAGATAGATAGATAGATAGATAGATAGATAGATAGATAGATAGATAGATAGATAGATAGATAGATAGATAGATAGATAGATAGATAGATAGATAAAACAGTGTTTAGGTTTGAATCTTGAGTGCTATCGAAATTCCTTGTCAAATCAATCGTTTAGTGTTGTTCAGTTCAGTTCAGGTTCAGTTTTTAATGCTTAGTATCCTCCACTCTTTTACATGCCTGGTTATGAGTGCATACTAAATTTGTAAATTGCATTGACACTTTTGCTCAGTTCTTGAGTTCAATTCTAAATCCTTCTATGTAGCATTGCCATGCTTTAATATATATGTGTGTGTAAAATCAGCACCTTATACATTATGTCGGCATCTAGAACAGGCTCATACCTCTGTTACATCAGCTCGTAGCCCTAGCATGATAACAATGAACAGGATGTCCACATTTAAAAATTCCAGTTCGTATTTAATCAAATATAAGATGGCTAGTTTTCCTGATCAGGAGAAGTAACTGTGAAAGTCTTACAGCATATGTTCTTGACCCAAACCTGCAGCTATAATAAAAGCATGAGTGCGGGACAGTGGCTCAATCAGCACTGCCCCCTGCAGACCAATATTTTCAGCATAGATATTGACTGGACAGCTGCAGAATCATTATGGACAAAGGATGATAGATAACATCTACAGTCTACTCTAGAGATTGTTATAAACCACCAAGCACTAAAATAAGATTTCTTCACAATTGCTGTTAATTAATCGCATCCAATACAAAAAGACTTTATTTGTCCCCAGGGGAAATTCAAGGCACATTAAGCAGTTCTACAGAGAGAAAAAAAGTAAGAATAAAACAAGAATAATACACACACAATGTGCAAGTTTTTACTTTCATATGAATCACAAAAGTACAAAGATCAGGTCAACTGATTGGATGAAATATATCAATATTCTGTTTTTATAGATAATGACCACAATGTAGAACCTTTTGTGATGAGGTACTTCATTTCTACCTTCAGGTGCACCAACATAATAGAAACAGGAAGGTTTAATGCTTGTCATATGGTCAGGCAACTTGAGACTATGAGAGTTATTTCAGTGACTTTCTGCTTCTCTGTTTATGGCACTGATACAGTTTTCACCATGATCCAATAGCCACGATTGCCACTAGAGGCCACAGTGACTGCAGCAACACATCCGAGATAAAAGTTAGTGATCCTGAAATCTGTATGAAATTTGACAACCATCTCTGTGGTTCATTTTTCTAACATGGAAACATAATGTACTGTAACTGGAGCCACTGATTTCAAAGAGAAAGGGCAGGATCACAACAGATGCTACATGTGGCCTCGGACTGTAAATATTCATGATGTAGTTCTACTGTACTATACACTTGAAGAAAAATGTGCTTCTTCATTATCGGTCTATAAGGCATTCATACCCCCCTTTTCCCACATTGTTTCACTCCCTCTTGTCCTGCCTGTGCCTCTCCACAGAGGGGAAGCACACTGACAAAGGAGGGGAAAAAAGGCTTGAAAAAAAAGAGAGGCAAATTAGAGAGGGGCCAGATTATGTTGCAGAGAGAAGCTGGATGGAAGAGAAGAGAAGCTGGCGAGATTGATGAGGTCAGCATCAATAAGACGAAGGAGAATGCGAGCGAGGAGAAAGAAATATGCAAATTCTGTTTATATGCGTCTGAGAAAAAAGAGAGTGTGAGAGAGAGGGAGAGAGAGAGAAGCTGTCAGTTCAAAAGAGGGAGAGAGAAAATGACAGACGTGGCTTGAGGAAAGGAAAGGAGCGTTTGAGAAAGACAACCCCTGAGAGACTGCGCGCTGAACCCGCTGCCCCGTCTCAACCCTCCTCCTCCCCCCTCCAGCCTCCCTCCCCGTGTGCTTCGCCATGGTTACCAGACAGGGCTCCCAATGCAGCCAGTTAATGTGTTTTTCAGCGGCGGGAGCGAGCTGGGTACTAATGTGTCTCAGTCTGTCTCCTGCACAATCAATGTCAACTGTCCTGGGATGCACAAACACATGGAAGGGGGCCGAGGGCCAGGGAACACAGAGCCACCCCGGCCTGGCCTGGCCGGGCCGAGACGAGACGAGACGACAGGGCCAGAGGAGTCTGAAAGAGGGATCACGTCACGTGGAATTATTCACCTGAGAGCCACAGACTCTGGGTCTGGTTTGGTGAACAGGCCAGAAAAACTGAGGGGGTGCGGGGTGGTGCGGAAGTTTCGTATGTGTTTGTCTGCTTAAAAAGAAAAAAGAAAAAGAAAAGAAAAAAATATCGATCTGGAACGTTCTTGTGCCCATTTGGAGCAAAAAAATGTACTGTGACACACAACAGGCTTTGATCATCACTTGAATTTTATTGACACATTTTCAGTTAATCCACACAGAACGAAGCTCACAACAATCAAGCATAAAAGCGACAAAAATCAATTGAGTTAGTCCAGACAGTCTGCAACCGTGTTCATCTTTTTTTTTATTTTTTTTTTCCATTTTCTGGTTCCAGCCTCATCTTCTTTTACTGCTCTAATATGATGGTACACCCGATTTATTATGGATAGATAGATAGATAGATAGATAGATAGATAGATAGATAGATAGATAGATAGATAGATAGATAGATAGATAGATAGATAGATAGATAGACAGATAACTTGCACACAACAGGGTTTTGCAGCTGTATGAAAATGATGACATAAAACTCCAGTGATATCATACACACAGCTGAAATGTCTACAAATGACTGTTGGCTTCACTTTTCAGACAAAGGTAACCGTCACAGCGCTGCTACTGGCCTCCTGACGACAGGTCTTCCGAGTTGCAACTTTCAGTGATGTCAGACTTGGAAATCCCTCGTGAATCATATACCGGGGTCACGAACCTTGGCTGTCTTTTTATTGAACCGTTTAAAGTGTTCAGCGCACAAAGCCCGGCCAAAAGGTACTGCCCCCTCTGGAGAAATCTCGGCTTTTAGCTTTCCATGACGTCTGGAAAGTTTGGGGGAATTCTCTCCGGATGAGCTCACCGCAGTGGAAGATCATCTCATTTCTACGAGCGCTCCGCAGGTTCCCTCTGATTTACGACAGGTTTCTGTGAGGTAATCTAAGTCGCCCTCTCTCTCTATCTCTCTCTCTCAAGGTTTGACGACAGGAAGTGCTGCTGCGTCCAGATGCTGTGGCGTGCCGCTCTGTTCCCAAGGACCTCACCTGTGACCTTTGACATCATCACAGGTTAAGGGTCTCAGGGACGATGCAGCACGCACTCGAGACGCTGCCCCGGGTCCGAGAGGGTCCAATCAGCTCAGGGCTGCAGGTACAAATCGAGCTTCCGACCCCTTTCTCGAAACAACTTTCAAGGACGTTTCCAGAACATTTTCACTTTACTCAGGATGCTCACGTGTTTATTCCTCTACGGCATTACCTGATCTATGAAATCATTGCCCTAGATGTTTAGAAAATATGATAAATCGACAATTATTTACCATGCATGTGCAAACCTGTTCAACTGAATGGAGAGAAGCAGAGAAAGGAAAAACAGGGCAGCTCAAGGTTTTCAAGGTAATTTGACTTGTCCAAAAGAATCCTGATAATCCAGCGCTGGTTCTGGAAAGCTCTGATTTCTATGACGTAATCTAAACACATATGCTGCGTGAGCATGCAGGCACATGCGTCACGTATGTTTCATACACGAAAGAATCACTTTTGCCCTGAAACCCTCGATCGATTCGGCGACGGGTCCATAGCGTCGTTATAGAACAACTAAAATAAGAGTCTCTTCATACGTCAAATCGGACGGTTACCGTTCGTTTTTCTATCGACGCCAGAGCTGTCCGACATGAAATGTTTCGTCCTGACATGTCGGCACAGAACGGACCGCACGCCCCCTCCTGCAGAAAGAGAGAAAGATTCAGTTAGAGCACACTGTCCATCACGCACAGATCAATTCTTCCTGTGGCGGTGTTTCCTCTTCTTGGCTTGCGTTTTCCACCCCCCTCACCCCACTCGTCTCTCTCCTCCTGACATAGCCAGCGCCTGTTTCGTCAGTGCAGGTCTGTGCAGTACGACGCTCAAACAAAAAATGCCCCCTGCTGGCAGACAGACAGACGCACAGACAAAGCATCCGAAGACAGAGAGGGGTGGGAAAACAACAAAAAAAAAACCCTCTCACATTTTATGGTATAAATCGGGATTTGTATATTGGGAGGGAGGTGCGGCCGCCGCCTGGCCCGGCCCGGCCCGGCCCGGCCCGGCCCGTCCTGTCCGGGGCGCTGAGCTCGGACGGAGCGGTCAACCGGTTCACAGACACGCGGACGCTCGCCTCCCTGCTTGTGCACATGCATGAAGCACCCACAGACAGCTGTGCCGGGAGCTGCAGACAACACTGGCGTCTTATATTTCCTACAGGCCTTGTGATCTCACAGGATTATGCAATCACTCTCCCATGACAAAGATGCTCAGCCTTGAGGGACTTACACTGATTTACTCTCCACCCCCCCCTCCACCCACCACCCCACACACACACACACACACACACACACACGCACACACGCACACAGACACACACACAGACAAAATAAATGTCACACAAGCCTGACACCGCAGATGAAAAAGCAGGAGTCCAAACGACTGGTGCACAGCTGAGCAGCAGCGCCACATGCAAGCCTGCGCAGACGACGGCGCGATCGCCTGCCAGCGATCCCGACCCTCGTCCAAAAACTTGGGGAGTCTGTGCGTGGCCAGGTGCACACACACACACACACGCACACACACACACACACACGCACACGCACACACACACGCAAACGTGTGCACACGCACGTATGCAGGCGAAACATGCGACTCGGTGAAAGGCATGTGAGAAATTACGACTGCCCGCTCTGTTTCCTCTTTGTCTCTGCGCTCGGAGATATTTCCCTCTCTGTCCCAGTTTCACCAGCTCCTCTGGCTGCTCGCAAAAAACAGGAGAAAAAAAGAGAAAAAGAAAAAGAAAAAGACGAGCACAAGAGACAAAAGACCAGAGGACGAAAAAACCGCGAGAGCGAGAGGGTGGATGTGAAGTGAAATAATCTATGTCAGGGGAGAAGAAAAAAAAAAAAGAAAAGAAAAGGAAAAAGAAAGAGCGAACATGAAGGTGGACGCGGGATGAAGGGGAATATGGCGGGCGGACGTGATCGGTGTCTCGATTTATTATCCGGATCGTTTAAGTCGTTCCCAACTCACCATTCGCCTTTCGCCTGGTGTTCCTCACACACACACACACACACACACACGCAGACAGACACACACACACACATGCAGACAACAAGTGCATGTACACGAAACAGGTACGCAGACACACGCAGCGGCACGATGACACATCAAACTCTTCCGATGAGTTATTGATCCGTTTCTCCCCCCTTCGGAGCGAGGGGGGGGGGGGGGGGAGAAGCAACAATTAATCCAGCAGTGAAAGAGAACAACGGCTGATAAAAAAAGCCCTATCCTGCCCCGTCTCCACAGTCTTCCTTCCTCTCGGAGCGCTGCTGCACGAGGCGGCGAGCACAGGGAGCTGTTCCCCTCTCGCCACCCCTCCATGTCTCGCTCTCTTTTTGTCTCCTCTCCTCTCTCCTCTCTATCCCTCTCTCTCAGGCGCTGTCCCTGGCTCGGTTTTGTGCCTGTTTCCCTCTGCCAAGTCACATCACTAATTCTCCAGGCGATTAGAGTCCGAGCAGGCAATGTCTATGAGGCAGGTACGCTCTGCACACACACACACACACACACACACGCGCGCGCAGACAGACAGACACACACACACACAGTAAAAACACACACCGATTGCATTGATTCCATTATCTGGTGCTGTACCAACACCCCCACTTCCCCCAACCCCCAACCACCACCAACAGCGCCTCCATCTATGACCCTCTCCCTTCATAAATCTGTGTCACCTACATACACAAACACATGCGCGCGCACACACACACACACACGCACACACACACACACATGCACACCGACACGCACTCAGACACTTATGCAAGCATGCAGTATCTCCGGCTATCGCTCTTTCTTCTTCTCTTGCCTGAACACTCTCTATCACACTGTCCCCGCCCCCCCCCCCCCCCACTCTGTCTCAGCCCTTCCCCTCGTTTTCATCCTTCCCCCTTCGTCTCCCTCTCTCCCACCTCTCCCTCTCTCTCTCCCCCTCTCTCTAACCCCTTACATTTTTTTCCAGGCGTGACGTCCCATCTTGCCCATCTTGCAGTCTACGTTCACACGATGCCGTGTCTCTAAATGGGTGTCTATTACGCTCCGTGTGTGTGTGTGTGTGTGTGTTTGAACTTGCATCTGGGGGAGAGAGAGAGAGAGAGAGAGAGAGAGAGAGAGAGAGAGAGAGGGAGAGAGAGATGGAGAGAGAGAGAGTCAACGTGTTCGGAGGGAGGCGCATGTGTGCGAGGCGTCCTTGTGCACCGCTGTGCACACATGCATCTGTGTGTGTGTGTGTGTGTGTGTGTGAGGGAGGGAGGGAGGGGACGGGTGGGGGAAGAGAGAGAGAGAGAGAGAGAGAGAGAGCCGGTGGAGGGAGCTCACAGACGGAGGCTGTGGATTTTACACAGCGTGAGGATCAAAGCCACAGCAAGCCCAAAGGTGATTAACCTCCCAGCCGTTCTGACCACAGCGCGGCTGCTCGTCTTCCATATTTCATTAACACATCAGGCCGCTGTCTGCGCCGCTCAGCACCAATCAATCCCTCCGCCTTTGTTGCACACGCTCCCAAACACCCGCCATCCGCCCGCCCATAAATAAGCCGTCACGGATTATGAAACCCCATCTCTGATCTTTCGACATAAAAAAAAAAAACCTCCCCGAACTACGTCCCGATTTGTGCGACTATTAGTCGTGGCATATTTCAACCCCCCACCCCTGCTACCCCCCCCCCCGCTACCCCTCCCCACCCCCCCACCCCCTCGAAACCAAAAGACGCATTTTTTTCAATATAAATATATATATATTTCATGCAGGCGTGAAGGGGTGAAAATGAATGAATGTCAAACAAACAAGCGAAGAAACAAAAAAAACGCACGAAATTTCAGCACCACATGCTAAACAAACGCGGGAAAGCGTCCGCGTCTTCTATTTATTTATTTATTTATTTATTTATTTCCATGAGGCAGTGAGCGTGGAGTGGAGGCTGTGTTGTGACGGCTGCATGTCCTCCTGAGCCGGAGCATGCCGGGGAGTCGTTTTCTTTGTGTGCGCACAGAAAAAGAGCAGCACTCGGCAGAGATTGCTGATATATGCTCTTTTTTTTTCTTTTTTTTTTCTCCCCTCCTCGCTGGAACACTGCAACGCAATGCGGATACTGAGTGTCTGAGCCACTAGCCAGACACACGGGGGGGTGGAGGGGGGGGCAGAGGGGGGCGGAGGAGGAGGTGGTGGTGGTGGGGAGCGACGCGGTGGGGGGTGGGAGCGGAATGGGGGTGTGTGTGTGTGTGTGGAGGAGGAGGAGGAGGAGGAGGAGGTGGGGTGGGTGCAGGGGAGGGGAAGGACGAGAGGCAGGCGGAGGCGGTGAGCAAGTTCACATGCAGCCCCGTACTCCAGGACGCGGTGACACCAGCGTCTGGGCGCGCTGTCATTGTCTAGCAGACAGCTAGCTAGCGGCTAGCTAGCAGCTAGCGGCTAGCGGCTAGCACGTCCGCCCGCCGCCGCCACACTGCGGCGCACGTTTCACCGTGGGGCCGAGCCCCTGGTACCACAGGAGGAGCCGCCAAGCACGCCTGCCACCCACAAATACACGTTTGTCCCTTCATTTCTGCTAAGTGACTGACAAACTTCTCGTCCTTTTCGCAGTCGTTCACCGCTCTGAGTCACAGGCGTGGACGGCGTCCGTGCTGCTGTGCTGAGAGAGCGCGGAAAAGCCAACAGCTATTGATAGTTGGCTCCATACCCCATTGGACTGCACCAAATAACAAATCAAAGAGCACTGCAGAGCAAGGTGGGCATATCGACTCCCGGATTAGTGGGACCTCGACAGCAAAAGCTGATTGGTATTTCAGATGTATTGGACTTAAGGTCGACGCGCTTCCCCGGCCCCTCGCGCGCCTTTCTCAGTCGGGTTGAAAGAGAAACGTTGAATTATTTCAGATTTCACAATACGATACGATCTCGGTGGTAATCAATACGTCTCTTCTCCGCCGCCGTGAAAAGCGGCTCTGAGTAGAGCGGACCTTGGAAGAGTCAAATATAGGCACGTCAACAGGAGAATAGACTCTATTCTGAATGATAAGAAGAAAAACCTCACTGTATATTCTAACTACGGCCCTGAAAACTGAAAACCCTGAAAAACTGCATTTCTGCTGGTAAAATGGTGGGAACTGGAAGAAGAAGCGCTGTTTGCGGGACAGTCTTGGTACTTACCGGGCGATGCTGAGGCTGAGGGAGCGTGTCTGAAGTCAGGGTGACACCGCAGGGAAAGCTAGAAGGTTGTACAGTTATCTCCAGGCTGTTTATTATGCGAAACCATACAACCAACTACCTCACACTGCAGAGCACCGGAGCAGGGTCAGCGCCGGAGTCTCCTCTTCCTCTTCCTCGTCTTCCTCCGTCGTTTAGAGTCTGCTCGTCTATCACTCCCGTCTCCTGTCTCTGTCTGCATCTCTAATTTGTCTCCTTTCATGTGTAATTTCGCTCATTTAACACCTTTAACCTACGTTTCTGTCACATGCACAAACGCGACGCGTTCATTTGCGTTTTCTAAGTGCCTGATTAACCCTCTGCGTCATGTAAATGAGAGGGAAATGAGTTTATGTAGTTCTATAAGAGCTTATAGGCATATAGAAAAAATAAACAGTCTGGAGCAGGAAGAAAGTTGAGATGCTGCTTGAATTAAAGCCAACAACAGCTGAGAGTGACTAACCGGCTGCTCTCTATACATTTCTGTGGACTTGTCTCCCTCTTGTGGGTAGACGCAGCACACGGACCACCACCCACCCCCCTAACCCAACCCCACCTGAGGCCAAGGCAGATCTTCACCGTCTCTGAATACAAAGACAAGCACTTAACCTGCAGTTGCTGACTGTGGGCGTCTGCCTGACCTACTTCTGCGAGAGGAGCTGGTGGAGTCTTCCTCTTCCTCAAAGACTCGCTCCAGCGCTACCCGAGCACACTTCGTTGTCGTTCTTAGGTTACAGTCAAATACTCCTCCTCTGTTTGCATTTTCAACGAAACCCACAGCTGAGATTCCAGTACTGTCATAGAGCCACTCACGATGTCAGGTCTTCTAGCTCCGGCCGATTTAAGAACATTTCTCTCTATCATGTGGATTATATGAGGACCTATTGCAGGATACTGGAGACAGATATTCTCTAGTAGTCATGATTTTGACGACTTGATTTCTTTCCATTGTCAATACTGGGCCTAGAGTTTCCTCCCAAAGTCCAAAAACATGCACATTTAGTTCAATAGGAGACTATAGAATTGCCTCTGGGAATGGGCAACACTATTAAGGTACAGGTCAGATAATGATAGATAGATAGATAGATAGATAGATAGATAGATAGATAGATAGATAGATAGATAGATAGATAGATAGATAGATAGATAGATAGATAGATAGATAGATAGATAGATAGATAGATAGATAGATAGATAGATAGATAGATAGATAGATAGATAGATAGATAGATAGATAGATAGATAGATAGATAGATAGATAGATAGATAGATAGATAGATAGATAGATAGATAGATAGATAGATAGATAGATAGATAGATGGCTCCATAATATACACTATTGTACATACTTGGAGTCCGGTCCATCAATTGTAACAAAGCATCCAATGAAAAAAAAAAACAGCATTCGTTTATAGTCTGAATAATTAAATAGTGACTCTAATGACACAACACAATCGTTAGAGTCTTCACAGTTCATTTAGTTGCTAGTTTCCTGCCACTAGGAAACAACAACACGCATTGTTAGAGACTAAATACTCCCTTTTTTTCGGAGACCTTCTCTCAAACAAACTCCTTCAACACGGGCCCACATACATCCCAGGCTTTGAATTGTGCTGCTGTGCCTGCGATTTAACGAACTGAAATGAGGACCATTCATTCGCAGCCGCCGCATCAATTCCAATGTCAAGATTTAGTGTTTATTCAAAGTGCGCTCGTCCTCTTTACCTTCAGTCTGTTCTGACACATTCGCATTGTTTTCACGATTTGTTATGTCTCACGTGGAGCACTCGACCTTTTATAGAGAAGCACAGAGTGCCTCCAAAGTGTCCCTGTCACCTCAGCCCAAAACCCCGTTCTTTGCACGCTTTTCGCCCGCTCGCCTTCTCTCCCGAAATAGACGGCCAGACTAGTTATCTTTGTGTTAATCTGCCGGCTTTATTTCACCTTCTCAGAATCTCAGGAAGGGTGTTAATAAGGCGCGACGGCGCACAGTGGAGCCGTTTCCCATGAAGCGAACGGGATCTAACTGCTGAGTAATTGAATGAGGATTGGGAGCAACGGCGGCATCCAGTCAGTCCCGCTCAGGCTCCGTAAACAACGGGGCGCGCCCACGCGCTCCACATCTCGCCGAGGCGATCTCCCGCGAACGAAGCAGCAAATTGTCTGCTGCTGGCGGTCAATGGCAGTGTTGTGACACTCCTCCTGTGAGGCTCAAGGACTCATTGATCACTGGGTAGCTGCTGTTGTGGGCTGAGTGGCCCGGGGGCCTCCCATTCAACGCAACCTGGTCAATGCACCAAAAACACGACCTCCGAGTCCCGAACGAGCTCGCAGAGTGAGCCCCCCCCCAAAAAAAATCCCTATACCACGACTGCATAGCAGCCGCCACACTGGGGCTTGTTAAGATGGCCGCACGGGGGATGAGCGGTTAGCGCTTTAGCCTCGGTCGCATCGAGGCGGCCTTTCTTTCACTTTCAGCATGAGAGTGAATGGTGTGTGTGTGTGTGTGTGTGTGTGTGTGTGACCTGTCCAGGCTCCATCCCCTGCCCTCACCCTACGTACAGTGGAGACGGGGTCCGGCGGACCCCCTGGACCCCCACCGGCCCCTGTGACACTGTTAAGGTGCAAAGCGGTTGAGATAGCGGCTGGATGGACTTATGAGAGAACATAACAGGGATGAGAGCTAATCCCTCTCACTTATAACTGTCCCAAAGACTTAACGTTTAGCCGTTTTCAAATGAAAAATTAGTCAAGCGAGTGTTAACTTCCCAAGCACCATATGCTTAATAGAGACATAGTTTTTTTTTTTTTTTTTTTATTGGCCGGCTTCCAAACGCAAACCCATTCACCTCGCCTCTCTCCACTGCCCTCTGCCATGCTAAAAGCCCACCCTCCGCCTACCCTTCATTTTCTTTCTCTGGCCGTCCTCCCACCTCTCTACGTGCCTCTTATTTGTCCTTCATCGCCAAACATTTCAGGCCTCAAAATCTTTTACAACTTTTTCTTTTTTTTTCTCCTCTTTCTCAGACAATCTCTCTGTTCATACCAACTAAGTCTCCCCTCTTGATCCCCTTGAATCTGCTCCTCCCCTTTTTAAACCTCTCTCACCGTCTCATTCGCAGTCGGATCACGCATGAATGCGGCACGGTTGTGCCAATGCCAGCTCTTTGCCAATCTGCCGGGGTGTGTTTGTGTGGCAATCTGAGTCTGGTGGGAAGCCCCCGCTCTGGAGGCCCAGGGTTGCGTATAAGCCCCCGAAAAAACCCGGCCGGTGTCGGGTCAGGTGAAGCTTTGTGAGGATTACAGACCGGGCCTCTTGAGAGAGTGTAAACAAATTCATCGCCTTTGCCAAAGATTCAATCTGTGTGCGTCTAAAAAAATCACCAAAGTATCAACGAACATGAAAACGGCGGTCCAAAGTTTTTGAGGATGTTAAAATTTGGCTGGAGAGCAACAAAACAGCGAGACTCTACCGGACAAAACATCTGGACAGACATGAGAAATAAACTTGCTACACATATGTTTCTTCACCTAGTCAAGCAAAACAGTGGATTCTCTATCAACATCAAACAAGTCTAAAATTTGTGTAAAATTTCTCAAAAGAAATCGCGTTTTTTGAACCTCAAGATTGTGGGAACTGCCAACACAAACAAAATTTGTTTCCCTCGTTAAAAATGATAATGGATCGCACGATATCAGTCTGACAGGGAAGCCGTCGGAGCAAAGAAAGGACGGCTTTCACGCGGGAAACGTGTCTGAGAAGACGTGGGGCATAATTACCGACTAACTGAGGGAAAAGGAAAAGAGAAAACGAGCACATTTTTTGGGCAATTAACAACAAAAAAAAGCCCGTTTCCCTCGTCTGCCGTCGAAGACCAAACAAAAATAATTCAGGTGACTCTCCGGCACTCGCTCGCCACGCGGCCTTTGAGGAGTGACGCACGGATACTTTGGCACCAGCCAAACAATGGAGAGAGGGGCACGGAGGAGCGAAATCTGCCCAGCGACAGCGTGCTAGCTGTAACCTGCAGCTAGGCTTGTCTGGCGAGTGCCAGCTCAACAGGAATGCAGGCCGCAGACAGCGATTCGGGGGATCGCTAATGGCTCGCTTGATTGTGCTCAAGGGCACGCACAGCCTTTAGGTGGACGTATCTAATAAAAGTAGTGAAATGGACATTTTTTTTACCACGGGTGGGTTACTAAGTGGGCGCATGGGGCGTGGTGGGGTGTGGGGGTGACCAATTAGACAGAGACAAAAAAGAATTGGATAATGCCACCCTCCTCCTCCTTAAAATGTTTGTGCCCACGTCCACGTTCATCTTGACCAATAGGGGAGTGGGAGCACGCTCTATTTTTAACAAAGCAGTCACTTAGAGACTCTGTAAGATTCTCTCTCGCCCCCCCATCCCCACTACCCCTCAACCTCCCGAAAAACTGGATCTGTCCCTGGACTCCGACCCGGGATCCTCCCACCCATTGATGCTAATGGACCTTTTCAGCTGGATTGCAGCTCTGGTGCAGGACCAGGATAAGTGGCCACTCCTCACAAACCATGAATTATTAGCCCTCTCAAGATAGAATGAAATTCTGTAGCGCAATTTCTCTGAACCCCCCTGCCACCCCACTCCACACCCCCCCCCCCCCACCCCTCCTTTTTCTCAGTCTCCTCGTACCTTATTTACAAAGGCAGAAAATGTTACCATGGGAACACACTACCAGGCAACCTCAGTGGCTTGGCATGATGCCCAGTGGTTGCTAGGGCACTGTTGTCAATGGCTATTGGCTAGCGTTGGCCAGTATGTGTGTGTGTGTGTGTGTGTGTGTGTGTACACATTTGAATGTGTGTATTCATATATGTGCACAATGCACACGACACCAGAGATTCAACACATACAATTTAATGTTCTTACTCCATTCTGAAAGCTTTTATATGCATACAATATGTAATTACGTTTAATGATATGTACCTTTTGGAAATGGTTTTTCGTTTTTGTGCCTTTTTGACTCCGTGGGTGACAAATGATGGGACGTGGTTTTTTGTTGCTTAACATTCTTCTTGTGTGTGAGTGTGTGTGTATGCGTGTTAAAATAAAATAAAACAGGGAGAGCGTAATCGTTGTAGTTGCTACGCGAGGTCCCATATGCAATTATGCTAAATAACATACATCATTTCCTTCAGCCGGTTTGATTGTGTGATAACGGGTTTGGAGATACTGTTTCTGGGGGGGGAGGCAAACTAACAATTGAAAGAAACAAATTTGTGTCTCACGAGTGCAAAAATACAAGAGTCGGGAGGCAAAAAAGAGATTGTCAGAGAGGAAAAGAAAAGTTCAGACACATGGAAATGTCAGGGTCTCTCTAGATTGGGCTGTGATTTCCTGACACATTTACTACTAAATGTTGTACCTCAGGATATTCTCTAATATACCACAGGGCGCAGTTATGTAGCCGTACACGTGTCCAGAATCTCTTCCGTCTCTTAAATCGCTTGTTTCCTCTTTCTCTTTTTCTTTCTCGTTACCTGAGATGGAGTTTCTGGGTTTCCTGAAGCCCGTCTCTAGTGCACAGAGGCAAAGTGCAGGGAATGCACCCTGGACAGGTCTCCAGTCCATCTCAACACACACACACACACACCTAGGGGTAATTAAAGAGTCTCCAACTGACCTAAACGTAACAGTTTTTGGAGTGTGGGAGGAGCCTGGAGCACCTCGGTGACCTGGCTGTGGTTAGGATTAGACTGAGAGTAACCACCGGGCCACCGTCTGGCCTTCATCCCAACCGAGACTCAACCAACAAAAAAGCAGATGTCGCCAGAGCATTTTACCTCCCCACCAGGATCCACTTGCGAGGTTTCCCCTGTGGCTCTCGTCTCACCAGGGGGCGGGGCGGGGGGCAGCTGGCTTCAATGGCTGACCACGACATTCCTGAGATCAGCAGAGCACCGTGCAGGTTAGTAGCACGCCACAGGATGGGGAGGAGAACATCAACAAGCAGTTGCGGTGAGCAAATAAACAAGATCGGGCTCGATCCAGGCAGGCTAGAAAAGCGGCAGAAACAGCGGACAGCGGACCCTGAAAGAGCACTAGGAGATAATAATTAAGCCATAATGGAGCCGGCCCCTGATTGGACATGAAGCACGCGGCCACACAAAGACGCGGACGGAGAGACGGGGAGCGTTTGCGACGGGGGAAGCATCAAAACGTCGCGCGTGGGGTATGAAAGCGGTTTAACAAAGTGGGAGATAAGAGCGAGCACAAAGCATGAATGGGAGCACGTCGCAGAGACGCACGTACAGAGGAGACGGTTTAAGTCGACGCGGATGAATAATACATTAATAATGATGGAAAATACAATCTGATGTCATAAATTAAACAGCAGCGAGGCAAACAAACGCAATAATTATGGCAGCGCAACACAGGGAGAGACAACAGGGACGCAGACGTGCCTCTTTGGTGCAGGCGCGCGCTCATTAATTCCCCACATATGTGGGTCTGCGTGTTCCAATCTGCGCGCACTTAAAGCCAGCGAGCATCGTCTCTGGTGCATCTTATCTAATGTTACAGAGAGGAAACGCAGCCTCCCTCCCTCCCTCCCTCTCGCCTGGCCCACCCCCACCCACCCACCCGCACCCCCCCCCCCCCCACACACACACACCCCCGGCCCTTTGAACTCAAGCCGCTGCTGGAGATGCAGTCTGACTGCGCACAGCATGTCCTGAAAGGAGGTCAGAGGGCACGGAAAACAGTCTGCTGTCATGGCAACTCGATGCCGAAAAACCAAAAATCTGTCGGGGCCGGTGGGGGCCGTGGGGGAGGTTTGGTAAGGCGCACAGAGCGTTAGCCGTAGCCAGCCCGTCGCTAGCATCAGAGCACGGCTTGATGCTGCGTTTGCCTGGTTTGAGTCTCGCAATTACGGAGAAGTTCACTCGGTTTTTGATACGCTTTCATCGATGTTTCGTGCAAACTTTTTTTTACTTAACAAATGCGAATCAATGCTATTGTATGGTAAGAAAAGTGCCTTTTCCTTTTCTTATACTAAAGAAGAAAAAAGTCTGACAATTAGCGCGACAAAGCCTTTAACCTGACTGCCTAAATTTGCAAGTTTTATCTGGAAGGCTACGTGAGGTCAGGGCCTTAAAGGCAACCTTGAACGTTGGAGGAATCACTACCAAAGTGGGTAAGTCAGTTCTGAATTACCCCATTATGACCTCTCAGGATCTTGACTGCACGTCATTCACCTGATCGGGACTTTTTAGCCAGTCGGTACCAGTTGTTTGTGTGGGGTTTGCATGTTCTCCCTTGAGTGTATGTGTGTGTTTTCTCCAGTTGGTCTGGTTTCCTCCTACAGCTCTAAAGCATGCCTGCTTAGGTCGACTGGAGCTGGACATCCCCTCCAGCACCCTTGGGGTGCGCTAACAATCCTTTCAGAAGTAAGAAGCTCCCTATAGTTATTTCCTAAGATGTAAAAATGTTCTAAAATCGTATTACGAACCATCTTTCAATGGCGCCAGCAGACCTGCTGCGAGACTATTAACTTCCAAAGCAGGTAAAATTTAGGATGAGTGGACTATGAAAGGTTGCTAAAAATACACTGCCTCAAACATTATCTCTCTCTTATCTTCCTCTTTCGGAACATTTCCCAGCAAACTTAGCTCTAATCGCTCTGTATACAATGTACCCAACCTGAAAAATGAACTGCAGCTGTAATTGTGTCACCTGCTACTGACACCCATAGACTGCCTGTGTTTTTTTTATCCCTCTCCTAGGGCGCTGGATCAATATGGAATTCAGGTTCCTTTGTATGTCATTAGCTCGTCTGGTGCCTCAGCTGAGGCCTCTCCAAGCCTCCACGTTTTTCCGCCTCTAAAACGCATCCGTCGAGTGCGTGCGGACGCCTGCGGCGCGTGTGTACGAGGGCGCACGCTAACCTTGAAATCAGTTTACACATAACAAGTTTCTAAATGAGCCCTTTTAGCCAGTTTCCCTTTGTGTGTATGCGTCTGAGAGACGTCCCTGTGCTGCATCTGTCCAGGTGCTTGTGTGAGGCATTTGAGTGTGCGTGAGTGTGCGTGTGTGTGTGTGTGTGTGTGTGTGCGTGTGTGTGCGTGTGTGTGTGTGTGTGTGTGTGCATGGTGTGTCCTTGTGTTTGTTCAATGCGGCAGAGGGTGGAGTGGCAGATCAATAGGAAACAAATGAATTCAGATCAATATTAAGCCGGGGAGTGAAGGAGAAAGAAGGAGAGACTGAAAGCGAGTCAGTGGGGTGATGCACCACAGAGGAGGAGGAGGAGGAGGAGGAGGAGGAGGAGGAGGAGGAGGAGGGGGAGGAGGAGGAGGAGGAGGAGGGGGAGGAGGGTAGGGGGTGATGTGTTACTAGCAGCTCAGCGACTAACTGCACACTTGGGAAAGACCACTCATTTCTACAGCCCAAACCTCAGCGCTTTGAGGTCATTGATGGTTAAAATGGATGGTTAGGCGAGGTGGAGAGGAGGCGCAGAGAGAGGAGCTGTGGAGCTCTGGAGATGAGCCCGCCACTCCTGCAATCTCTGGCAGCGACAGCGGTGATGCAGTGCTTGGCGCTGGCAGTGCCTCCACTCCTTCCTCTCTCCTCCCGTTCATCCCTCTGAATAAACACGCGTTTGCTCTTACTTTGTTTGCTCTCGAAGCCGGTGTGAAACCCGCCGCCTGAATAAAGTAATCATCGCCCGTGAGTATATATATATATATATATTTCTTTTTCTTATTTAGGCTTTTTTTCGTTTCTCTATTCGCTCTATAGCCGGCAATAAAACGGCATCAGAATGTCTAAAAGGAGACCTATACGGGGACAAAAGCGCCGAGCGGGAAATGCTCTTAAAGGTGACCTAGAACGCTTGAGAGGAGTATTTTTCCTTGTTCTCTGGTGTTAACACAGAAGGTATAGACCGCTCGTTTCATCAGAAACGCCTGGGATGCTACATAACAAGCCCTTTTATAGTCCTATTTTTAGCCGTGGGAATAGCACAGCGCGTTTCTGCACCAATCTGGCACCCTTTCATGCTCGTCTGGCAACAATACACAGGCTTTAAGGATACTGGCCTCCATCACGTGACTGTGCATCACTTGGTATAGCGCAGAGCCTGTAACGGTATCCAGAAGCGAGTGATGATTTGAGGCAACAGCTACGCCTCGCCTTTTATGTTGGAGGCGGAATCAGAGGAGGAATCAGACACCGAGGACAAACTGGGAGTTCGAAGCTGAATGAGGAATCCAATTTGTATACAAGAATGAGGACGCGATGGCGTTCTCGGTCACGCGTCTCATCTTTGAAGCCAAGGTCGCAGTGGTTCCTCCCTCCCGCTCTCCTTTAGCTACTCCTCCTCCTCCTCCTCTGGACTACCCTGTCGGTGACACGCAGACGGTTTTGTCACACCGATCTGCGACCGTTTCATTTCATCCTCATGCGTAAACAACATATTTTCCTTTCACCGGCCGTAAAAAATAAGCAAATAAATAAATAAATCGATCTCGGGCTGATGAGGATTTCAGACTTCAGCCTGACCTCTCAATTTAAAACTCCAGATGGAGCTTGACATTTGCAGCTAAGACCTTGGAGGATGCGTTCAGACCGATGCTGAGCTCCACTCGCATTCATTACACTGGAAGAATTTGTGGCCATTTTCCACCGTTAATGGAACCTGGTGTGGCGCTCTCCATTCACTCGACTAAACAAGATGAAATAACAAAACAAAGCAGAAAAGAATTGCACAGATTCCAGAGCGTTGAAGGCAACATCTTCTAATTGTTCTTTTTTTTTATTGCTTGTTTGGCCAACAAATTACAACCTAGCAACACTTTGCTTGGAAATGGTTAGAAAAAAATCTGTTTATTTATGTGTTTATCGAAGCTCTAACAGTTTGGTTTTAGTCCGGTTGGCACTGGAGATGCTCTATTCACACCTTTTCTCTCTCTCTCTCTCTCTTTTTTTTTTACAGATACTTTGGGGTATTTGGGTACTTACAGATCCAAAGAACCAATACGAGAGCTTGATTATTAAACAGCGCGCCTAAATGTAGGCTGAATACAGGTGAAATGTAGTGGTGAGGTGGTAAATACAAATGTACAACTTACAAATACATACAAATACAAATATACAACATACAAATACATAATCTGAAGCAAAATGAGAGCAAGGAGAGCTCACTAGTAGGGTTTACTCTGCAAATGGACCCAGAAACATTCTAGGAGTCTTTGCCTGAAGTCTCCACCATTGAAGGAGCCAAATCTGATGGGTGAGATAATCTCGAATAATCTGGTTTCTATGGAAATCTCATACAGTTCCTGAGGAACTCCTCCAGAGTCTCTGTGAGTTGTCTTGAGACAGTGGTTGTTGTTGCTCCTCAGAGTTGGCTTTTTGCAAACTCTTTGAATCCTGCATTGTCTCGGCCTTTATATATTATATCATCATATATATAACTGCTCCTGTAACAGAATATACCCCCCTCTGACACTTTAGCAGGGTATAGTCTGCAGTCCGTTCCACTTCTGTCATCATCCCTTACCCGAAAATATCTGCGAGCTGCTGACACAGCTACACCTGCTCACCTGACCAGAGACTATTGCTGCCTGGGTTCAGGTTGTATCAGACACAAGCACGTGAAACCAGATAGTGGTGCATGTATTAGTGAAACTGTATTTGAAAAAAAAAGAAGAAATAAAGCACTCCCAGGAAACTCTAGCAAGGCCTGGATTCAGACGAGAATAATCTGGTATCATAAGGCAGATTGACGGGATTCTACCACTCCTATCAGCTTCAGTCGACCGTGTATGTATTGGTCGGTCGTATCGTAGCAGAGCGGCGGTTTCTTCTTCTCAGGTTCTTCTGCTTTGGAGGATTGCCTCGAAATTGCAGATACAGGATTGCGCGGCTTTGACTATCTGCTCATCTCTCGGCTGCTGCGAGATCAAAGAGGCGCGAGCCATTTGGGAATCGGAAACTGAATGAGACTTTGAAGTGATAGTGGCGAAAACAAACACATGAGTGCTCGTGAGCGGGCACTCTCCACTCCCGAGCTCAAGGTTCCTCTGCTCTTGAGATGGATTTCAATGATAAATGCCTCCGTTAGCCATAAGTGCGGGATCTCAGCTCCCTTAGAGAAAACGCTGTATACGGTAAGTGATACACTTTAATTGAAGAGGAGACGTATGGCGGCGGATTCCCTGGAATCTGATACTTGGCTCTGAGAGAGACACGGCCTCACTACTTCAAACAGTTACTGCGCCGTGTATGCTTGGAGATTATTTGACAGCTAAGGAAGGATGATTGAGCGGGCAGGTAAGAGGCCGCAGTGTTTGTGTCTGCAGACTGAAAACATGTTACTTGGTTCGGCCGGCGTCCGCGCTCTCCTGTTGTTAAAAATGGAAGACGCAATTAA